>JACVBY030000539.1:1126446-1208429 GCA_017589505.3 Metroxylon sagu
TTTAATTTCTGTTCAAAGTGCCAAAGAAATTTTCCTTTCATGATCAATTCCAAGAAAGAAGTATGTGAGAAAAAAATAAAATCCATTAGTTTTAATTGCAATCACAAGCTTCTACGAATTTCTTATAATCTATGAACATTGTATTAATCAGCTTCCAATATGGAAAAGAAGCCCATCTACTTCAGAAACTGACAGTGGTTTTGAATTCATAGCACCTTTGACATATAATATAGAAGCAAAAACCCAAGGTCAGACGTCCAAACCTGTGGATGGGCTAAAGCTCCTTTGATATTTCTAGCGACATGAACAGGGAGGTCATATGTAGCACATCCATGTGAATACACGACAACATCTTCCAGTGGTGGCACCCGGCCAATATTTCTGGCACTCAAAATGGAACAGACGAAGTCTAACACACAAACATCTGTGCATATTCCTAGCACCAAAACCTGCACCGAATTATAGTTAATTAGAAAAAAATATAACTGTCTTCATTTACTCTCTAACACTGTAAAGTAAAAGAACATATGTGAAAATGTCTAAACAGAGGACCTATCAAATTCATCGAATACAGGAACATGTTAAGATCTTAACTCAAAATGAAATAGTTTCAATATCAGAAATCAGAATTTCTTACAACTTTAATATCATTCTTTTTCACCCAATCAGCAAAAGTATTAGAACCATCCTTTTCCATGGAACCAAGGAAACCATCTATGCAATTTTTGCATCTAAGGGTCACATTCGGATCATTCTCCAACCACTTCAAAGCTGCAGATCACAAGAAAAGCAATATGATTTGATCTCATAATTCTCACAGAAGCTTTAAAAAGCAGACCACCAACCAATAATGAATAAAATTTCAAATTTGCAATCTAAGAAGTAGCAGTAATAAGGGACAGGGATGAATCCTAGCTTAACAAGTGATAAACATAAGACAAAAAGGAGTAGGTGTTGTACCTGGAACCAATTTTTCTTCACCTGAACCAATTATACAATGAGGCGGGTATGGAGGTTCAGGTTTGTCCGGATAATGGGTGTCCAGAAAAGCATAAACAGGCCAGTTTCTACCACAGAACACCTTGGCAAGCTTTGCAGCCTCCTCCACCATGGTGGATATCTGCTCGTTAGGCTCAACTGGAGCCTACAACCACAAAATATATATTTACATCAAAAAATCAAGAAAAATATATAGTTCACAACGTATAGAAATTACAGAACAGAGGGAACAGAATTCCAACCAGAACAAAATTTAGCTCTATTTTGATTACAAAATCTATATTCTTCAATAAAATTCAGGATATATATGAATCCAATTCAGGAGAATAATAAGAATCACAAGAGGAGGAGAAAATGACAGCAAACGGGTGATCACTGAGAGATAAGAAGACTAACATCTATTTCCTTGGAAGTCCAAACACCAACCTCAGCAAAATTAACGAAGATCCAACACCAGAATCACGAAAACAGTAAACTTTATGAACAACAATGGAAAAAATTAAAAAAATAAAAACAAACAACTTGCGGATCCAAAGATGAGGCTTTCTCCAGATTTGGCCTCAAACGACCAAAAAAAAACACATGGACCGGAGCAAAATCACAACTGAAAAAGGACTCAGAGGTCGATGCAAACCGAACGAAACCGACATCAGAATCAATGAAAAACAGAAAAAGAAGGGGAGTAATGGAGGCGTACGAGATTGCCAGCGCCAACGGTGCAGAAGCCATTGACAATATCGACGAGGACGAGGCCAACGGCCCTCCCAGAAGCGATCTCCGACGTGAGGACGAGATCTCCGTCGTCCTCGAAGGGTATCTCGGCCTTCAAGGCGTTCAACGCCTTCGTCTCCGACCCCATACTCGACCAGACCGCCGACAAGTCCAATCCAAGGACTTGAATCAGATCCCAAAAGATCTCCCTCGCTCGCTCTCGCGTTCTCTGCCGTTATTTATGGGAGGCAGGTTGGAGATGGGATGCTGTCACCGCCCCACGGGCCACGTATCGATTTTGGTCAAAGTCAATGAGGTCCTGCCACCGCCCCCGTAAGACAACCTCATCCAGAACAAAATTTTATAGGAAAAGTAATAACCGTTATAATAAGGTTGGCCTAGCTACATTTAAATAAAATTAAATTTAGATTCGATTATTTTTTAATTTAAAAATTTTAAAATAAAAATAAAAAAATAAATAATATTAAAATTTAACGTATACATTTAAAAACGAAAAAATTATTGAATTTTTAACTTAACTATGGTTTGCTTTGTTATAATAATAGCAATATTTATTATTTATCCAATGGAGACAGCTTCCTCCCCCTCTCTGCTTTCGAGGTCTGAAGGCAATGAGTTAGGCTAACAATCGCTATAAAGTTCTGAACTTTTAGGGGAGAATTATAATCTATTGCTAATTCTTTATAGAAGATACTTGTGGCAGGAAAGATAATATTTTTTAGTTTTTTGTTTATAAAGAAGGAGACTACAGTGACAACATCTTAAAAAACAATGAAATTGGCTTACGAGATCTGGTTTTGGAGTGACTCGTCTAAGAAAAGATTTTTATTTTCCATTGGACAACTTGCTAGTGTTAAAAGAGTTTTTCAACAGAAGTCTCAAATTAAGGAATGTATTATTGAGAGCTTCTACTTTTTAGTAAGATAATGGACAGCTTCAGCTTTGGACGAAGCCAAACAAAAGGTCTCCCCTTGCTTAGCTTTTTTAAGATTGGCTAGAGATTTCAAGTTGTTTGTATTGCTAGTAACATTTTTTCTGCTTGTTATTATTTTCTACATGCTCTTAGTTTTATGGTTTTTATTTTTCTTGCATTTCAGTCCTCCACTGCTATGCTGTCTTGAATTTGAGCATGCACCGTTGAATTTATGATTTCAAAGTAAATATAAAATAATTTATTTTTAATTTTATACTAGAAAATGGAAAGGTCATATGTTTTTTTGGTGAAAAAAAGATAAGACAATGTAATTAATTTAGAAAAAATGAAAAAAATTCTGTATATTTTGTAAAGTGAAATGGTTGTATAATGAAAAGGTCTATTATACAAATTGGTTTAAGTTCAATGCATGAAGTTGCGGCTAACAAGTTTTTCTGTATAAAAATTATAAAAATCATATGGCTTGCCTCTTGACATCCATGAAACCTAAGTTATTATCCATAAATAAAATTTTGATAAGGTTCTTGCATTTTATAAAGGGAGTGTATCTAGACATAACAACTTATTTCTATAAATACATCTTCTAGCCTTAAAAAATACATCTTTTAGTCCTACAAGTAAGGCATGCTAGAAAACTTATGTCAATTGAAGAGAGAAAGCAAATCACTTGTAAATATTATTTTTTCTATTTATCAAGGCTTTGAAGATTAAAGATTTTTTTTTAACATCTTATAAAAATTATGAGTTAAACTATGAAATTTGTTATGAAATATATGAGCAATTTACTGACATATACTTTAAACTTTGTTGATCTTTTTATATTTTAAAAGAAAAAAAAATTAAATTAAAAAAAAGAACACTCGCACGCTCCCGAATTGGGCGAAAGTTCCATCAACATTCTCATGCAAACGTTAACGGCTCAAATAATTTGATTTTTAGGCTATTTTATGATTTGGAGGTAACAAGTCTTTAAGGCTATTATGAGCTGAGCACTTAAAAATTATTTGGATTGAGTTTATAAATAGGCTCAAAGATTCAGAATTGTTAGTATTCCAATCCAATAATCCTTTTTTCTACTTTACAAAGCTCTTTCTGAGATTCTGTTGTAAGAAGAAAATGACATCCGTATCTCAGAACCCTGCTGAGAAAAAAAAGCTCTATCACCTTTTCTTTAAAATTATTTTTTTATTTTTCTTATTATTTTGTTATTGCTGATTTTTTCCTTAGGCATCTGAAGGAGTCATTAGGTTGTACCTTCGTGTGATCGTACTCATGGTAGGAGGTTCGGATCGAGCCAGATCGTTGTACGTTGGGGACAAATCACCTACAACCTACACGAAGAGATAAAAACTAATCTTTAGGGAACTATCTAACACGTTTCTATTTAGGCATGATTCTCAACTACTTTTAATTTAAATTTTTATATTTAAATTTTTATATTTAAAATTTTTTGCAATTTTCAAACAAATTTTTTTTTTAAAATCAACTTTTCCAATAGATTTTACTCATGAATTTGGATTAAAATGGTGATAACTATATTGGTCGCTATTTTTCATCGGAAACTATAATAATGATCAATGATTGTTATCAAATAGTGCCCACCACACCCATTTTACAATGACCATTATAATTGAATAGTAGTCAAATAATGACCTTTGTATATGTTTGATATAAGCATAAAATATAGTGGATCCTCTCCAAAATTATCGTAACAATTGTTATAACATTATGGTGGTTATATTAGTAATGCATGGCGTGAATAACTATGATTCCATCTCAGCATATATTTTTGATTATTTATCTAATCCAACAGATGCGTTCTGAATTTTTGTTGATATGTTATTTTTATTTTGGGTGCCATCAATCTCTAAATTTAATTGCAAAAAAAATTATTAATAGGGTATATGGTTGATTTTTGTAGGTTGTGTAACTTAGACCTGCATCGACTAAAAGTAAAATCTTGTTTAGATTCTTACTTTTCCTATGTATTCATGATAGTCCAATGCATCAAAGTTACATGAATTTCTAAGATGGAGGCTATAAAGGAGTTTGGAATGTATTTCACAAATTAACACTTTCCACTGGCAATAAGGAACAATGGATCTCTCCATTGGTTACATTTGGTGTCCATCCTGTCTTGAGTCATAAGCAAAGCACCAAGAGATGTGTGGTAGCTGAAAGACAGTTGCATCTCAAGGCATGTTTCATGAATATTAAATACCTTCTACCTGTAAAAGGTCAATCATTTTAAAAGTTGATCTAGTATTTTATAAAGAAATATAAGAAAAATTAAAAAATATGTTTAGGCTAAACATTTTATTTTGTGTGTATGTAAATGTAGTCTATTTGATTACTCTTCAATGTTAACGACACAGAGATGTATCTAATTAATTAATCCAGCATGACTATTTTTGTGCTTTAATCATCCGATTAGAAACAAACTTAGTCAACACCACACTAGGATTTGGCCACATGTAAGATTACATTCTACAGTTTCTTCCTTCTTCAATAAAAACAAAAAATCGCATCACTGAAAAATCCATGCCAACAGTTGCCTGTATTTGTACCATATCTATAATAAAAAGATTTTATGTAAATTTTAAATATTTTTTTTGTAAATTTTCTCTTTTTCAGGAATAATATACAATTAGAATTTGAATCTTAGACTGATTTTCTGGAAGCAAGTAACACCAACAATTAAATCTAAGCCTTGTTGGCAATATTCAAAGTATTACAAGAGACAATAATTTTACCACAAGTTGTCATACAGTTGACTAATCTATAAAAACCATCACTGAAAAGCCATATATATATATACATACATCTCCTGGCCAATTCACTAGTCTTAGACACAAACCAATCTCTCTTGCTTGTCTTTTTCACCATTATAGATACAAGAAAGCGACCTGAAATAAAGGTGACAATGAATCCAACATTTTTCTTCATCCAATCATATTCCCTTATGAATCAAATATTTTTCACAGTGGCTGCTGCGCCCAAATTCGCAAGCCCATCTGGGAATCAAACAACTCACATGGTTTTGTGTCACAGTGAACTACAATTTCCAATTAAAATGGGATATTTGGAAGATTCGAGGTTATACTCACCGAAAGTGGGCATATCTCGAACAGGATCCAATTAAAATGGGATTCGAAGCGAACAAAAATGGGCCCTACAAATTGACGGCTCTCCCGATGGATGTCCAGCCGCCGAATAGCCTTCCGATAGAGATGCACGGATCCCGTCCTCCGCAGATGAGCCTAAGATTCTCGACACCGTCCGGTTTCCGTCACCCTCCCTTGGCCGATGTGACGCAGCAGCATGGAAGTCGCTGTGGAGGGCCCGCCTCCGAAGAAAAAAAGTAGAGGAGGACAAGCAAAGTGGTGTCCTTCCATGGGCTCCTTTACCGGCCTCTATATTCCAATCTTGTACGAAGAAAAAAAGAGAGCAACAATTAAAAAAAAAAAAAAAATGTAACGTCCAAACCTATCTCCTTATTTAATTAATTTATTTATAGATTAAATTTATATAATCTTAAAATCTTAAGAATAAATTAATTCATAATATATAAATTTGAGTTATAACCCTTTTAAAATATTGGTATTACAACTTATTCTTAATTAAACAACTTGCTCGTTATATGCTATAAGCAACTAGCTAGAATCTATTTCATACTATTAAGATGACTCCATGTCATCATAGGATTTTATCATCATCTCTTAAGTAACTCTTTCTTTTTACTCATCAACTTTCATACATTCAGATTGGCTCTAATATCATTTGTAATACTCCAAGTTCATTGCTGGTCTAATTAATTTGCTTGCAAGCCGAATCCATCTAGCTTTAAAAACTCGAATGCAAGCTACTTGAATTATAACTTTTCAAACTATTCTTTTTTTTATACGAGAGTATTACAACACGAGAATAAAGCTACTTTCCACCTTTAAAAAAAAAAAAAAAAAAAAAAACCTACCTTCAACGCAGGGCAAGGCTGTTAATTTTATCTTGAGGATAGAAAAGACTGCCGGTTGAACTTAGTTTTTGAGTATAAAACTTGATTTGGTTTGGCTTGAAATCAAAATTATTTGAACCAAACTTGTCCTCATATCTCAGGTTCAAATTTGAGTTTGAGAGGATGTTGGTGAATAGAGATAGTGATATCTTTTGCGTAGATTCAAGATATCTAGATTTGATGAATCCCTCAATCTGATATTTGATTGAGCTTCCATCCATCCCATTTTTCTTCTTTCCTATACAAAAGAAAAGAGTAAATCTTACATTCATCATGTTTTGCTTAAATATATAATATATTTCATAGACTAATATTTTATATAAAAACTATAGTTAATAATTGATTAAGAAGGAAAGTCACCAGCTTGTGAACACTATATTTTTAGGAACTAGGACAAGAGAATCTTGGATCACTAGATACAGGGTTGTGGAGCTGGTTAGCTGGTCCATGATATCTAATCGATGATTGATTGTATAACAAATTGTCACTAGTTAAATCAGCTATTAATCACTAGTTAAAAGCTCACTGATAGCTTGATTGGATTTGGACTGAGTTTTTTGAATGCCACATTTTTTATTATTTTCTAATTACCATTAGATTGATGCCGACGAATTGAATCATATAATAGACTAATTTGGGAAAAATAAATGATTAGTGAGGAAGTAAATAAATCAACAATATGTTAAAATAATTTGTAGTAAGATGATAAACAAAATTAGAGTAAAGATCGATAATTAAAGATAAACTATAGTGAAAAAGATAAAGAGATAAAAGGACTAATAGCCTGGATGAATTTTGCAAAGAGTAATATTGTAAAGAGCCAAAGAGATTATACAAAGAGAGCCACTCTTTTATGAAGAGGAGCTACCTAACAATTAATTTACTCTTATGTATCCTACACTCCCCATATGTCACACGTAACTTCCATTTGGAAACTAAGTCGTATGTTATTCTTAGGCGACCCCAATTGTGATGCAGACATCGAATCATCAATCCACTTCATGCACCATTTATCCCTATCAAATTATAAAGAAATATAAGTAGAATTTGTAGAAAATATAGAGTAAGATATAGATAAATCAATGCATAATATGGATGGTAATAGTGTGAATATCAATGAAGTTGATTTGATGTAACCTTCCCTTATGATATATCAAATATCAGACCCAAGTCATATTAGCCTCAATTACATTATTACAAATGACAATGACATTGAAGAAATCTTTTATTGCATAAGAGTAGACATACATTAACTCGACTTAGGAGTAGGTTTACCTACAAAGCGAAAGAAAAATCTTGTGATACCTTTTAGTATGTTAGAGGTGGCAATTTATAATTAGATTTGCTAATTCGACTTGTGACTGATCTACTTTAACTAGTTTAGAGTTTGACATAAAGAGATTTGGTTATAAATGAACCTATTTACATCTATTTATTGAATAGATCGAGCTTCGCTTTAGATCTTTGATCCATTAAATTTGTTTTAACTTGTTTAATAGTTGAGGCGAGCTCAATATGTTTTAACTTGTTTGAGACCTATGTAATCAATTTAAAACCTATATAACCTATTTAACTCAATCTATTTAACCTACATTAAATTCATTTAATCCATTAAAAATCTACTTATCTCATTTAACTCATTTAATTTGACCCATTTAAAAAATAAATGATGTGTGCCAACTCAAACCATCTGTTTAATAAAAGGTCATATTCAAATTAAATTTTTTGATTTATTTAATAAGTTTAGGTTGACAAAATTTTTGATCCAATTTGATCGATTATTATTCCTAATTTCTTGAAATAATTACTTGCATTTATGATATGATATTAGGATTATCTAAGTTTGAAGATTCTTTCAATCTATAAGATTTTCTTGATTTGGAAAGCTCTAGTTATTAAGAAAAATTTCTAAGCTTTAGTTATTTGGTATTTCCTTAGTTATAAGTTATTTATATTTTAGGATTTCTTCTTCTAATTATATTAGAACTTCTTTAAGTATAAAGGTCGACATTCTTCTGATTTTTTTTTAAAATAAAATAATATTATTAGTTTTCTTTTATTTGGAAGTTTTAACTCTCTTGAAGTAATTATTAGGAGGTTTAATTCTTTCGAAGTATTTATCTAAAGTTATGATTTCTCGAAGTGATCAATATTATCTTAAATTCTTTATTTTTATTTATCATTCTTTATTTGTATTTATTATTGCAACTGGATTCGTAACACATAATCTCTAGTAAGGCCATGACAGTCCAAGCCGATCACTCTTGCATGTGTCTCTCTCCCATGGGGGCTAAGAAAACGACCTCCAAGGGGATAGCAAATGCCTAGCTTTTCTTCGTCGGGTCATCTCATGGGGATGCAAGATTCTTGGCTGTGCCTCATGCACAATGCACCGCTAAAGCCTCTTGGACAATTCAATGGATCTGCTCAACCTCAGCATTGTCTAATGGAATCCCATTCTCTTTCCAACGCCGCTAGCTTTAGCGTGATGTCTACAAGATCCGAGAAATTATACCCACCATGGAGTCTATCCCAAAGTGGATCCAATTAGAGTGGGATTCGAGGACAACAAAAATGGCCTCCCACAAATTATCAATCGAGTTTGATTCTCTCCAAACCCAAGTTGAACGGCAGAAGGATTTTTATGGACTACGGCCATTTATATGTAACTTGATGGCTGTAATTTCAATCTATAAATTATGATGCATAGAGGATAATTATTAATGAATATAAGAGATCCATAATAGAGATGAATGAGCTTAAACTCCTATGAAAGAACTTAATTTAAGCACAGAAGACGTTAGAGCTTTTTAAGTAATGCCAAATAAATTTTAAGTTAGAGCTTAGAGTTCCTAATAGTTGGAATAATGGTCACTTGAATTTTCCTTTATGTCAAGGTCTAAGGAACAACTTAATTTTAGGTGGGCCTAATTATGACAATGTACGTATGCTTCATTACGTAAATGTTATCATCAACTTAGAGGACTATGAAAGAAATCTTATAAATATTCCGGGATTCAAAATAAAAAATATTGCAAATACTTGACTACCTAGATTCAATCAGTTGTTTTAAAAAAAATGTACTTGTGATGGAGCAATATTATACTTGATAAAAGAAGTAAACTGAGAGGAAACTAGGAGATATTATTTTACAAAATTTTCATGAAAATCCAGTTAATTATTAAGATTGAATTATTTTTTTTCAAAATGAAAATTATTTAGAGACCAAAATTATTGCCTTTTGGTGTAAGTACAAGACAGACAATTCATAAACTTAAAAGTCCAGTGCCTATTTTTTTAATGTCCAATATATATATTTTGAATATCTCATATGTATTTCTTTATATTACTACTTTCCTTATACTTAGATCTAGAAACAAAATCATCAGGAATCCCTCTATAAGTTATCTTTTTATAGGAAAAAGAATTTGATTATTTCATGCAAAGTCAATAATCAAATAAATTTTTTATAGAAATCAACTATCAATTATTTTAAGCATAGATATGTGTAACGAAACCTTTTTCATTGTTGGCCCCATTGCCATCAACTAATAAATAGTCTAGCATTTTTAATAACTTTCATATTATATTTTCCATAAAAGAAACTTGGTATTTATTGCCAGACCCTTTTTTTTTTTCTGAAATGAAGGCTTCATGTTAGACTTTTCTTTGGCATTTATCAAAATAGGCGAAGGTTGGAATAATGATTGCTTGAAGTTTTCTTTATGTCAAGTTCCAAAGAACAACTTAATCCTAGGCAGGCCTAATGATAATGTATGTATGTTGCATTACGTAAATGTTATCATTAAGTTAAAGGACCATGAAACAAATCATATAAATATCCAGGGATTCTAAATCAAAAGTATTTTAAACACTTGACTAGTTTGAAAAAAAATGAGCTTGTGCTGGGACAAAATTTTGCTAGACAAACACAATAAACTGACAAGAAAGCTAAAGATATAATTTTACAAATTTTGCAAAACATTGAGCATAAACAAATTTTAAACATTAGAGTGCCTAGACTTAAGCCATTGTTATTTAGGAAAATGCACTTGTGATGGGGCAACATCATGCTTGTCTATTGTGGTAAACTAAGAAAGATAAAGATATTATTTTACAAATTTTGCATAAAATTCAGTAAATTATTGAATTTGCAAGAAAAAAGATTGCATTATTTTTTTTACCAAAGTGGAAGCTATTTAGAGATCAAAATTATTTTGTCTTTGAGTGGAAGCATAAGACAGATGATAGATAAATTTAACAGATTAGTACCTATTTACTGAATGTCCAACATATATTTAGAATATTAGGCACACTTTTCTTTAGATTATTATTTGCCTTATATTAGATCTATAGGAACAAAATCAACTAGACATCCCCCTACATATGTATTGTTCCATGAGGAAAAAAAAAAAAAAAAAATGCTTAACTATACCTTACAATGCTAGTAATCAGATAATTTTTAATGCAAAATCTACAATCAATTATTTCAAGCCTGGTGTATGCAATCAGATTTTCTCAAAATAGTCAGCATTCCTTGCTAAACCCTTTTTTTCCTACTGCAAATGGTTGTGGTACTGAAGTGGACACTCCATGTTAGGCTTACTTTTTTTTTTTTTTTTTGTATTTATTGAAAGACTTGGTAGGTGGAGTAATAGTCACTTAAATTTCCATCCCACCGAGGTTCAAGGAAATGCTTGATCTTTGATTGGCCAAATAAAAATGCATGTATGTTGTTTTACTTAAATGTTGTCATCAAATTAATAGATCATAAAATAAATCATATAAATATGTAGGTATTTTAAATCAAAAATATTTTAAATACTTGGGTAGTTAGATTTAATCCATTGTTGTTAAAGAAATGCATTTGTGATAGATCAATATTATGCTTGAGAAATGCAATAAATAAGAAGGAAATGTAAAGATATAATTTAACAATTTTTGTTTAGAAATTTGGTTAATATTGACTTTATGAGAAAAAAATATTGGATTAATTTCTATCCCAAAATGGCAACTATTTAGAGATAGGAATAATTTTGTCTTTGGGTGTAAGCATAAGAGAGATGATAAATTTAAAAATCTAGTTCCTACTTATTAAATGTCAAATATATATTTCAAATATCCAGTACATGTATTTCTTTAGATCAACACTTGCCTTATACTTATGTCATGCCTCCAAACCGATACCTAGTGCAGGCGAATGCAATATGGCCATATGCTCTCAAGATAGAACCCTAAGAGCATTCAAGGCCTAATATGTTTTTACTATGCACTTTGATACTTAGACATGCAAAGATACAAGGAGATTTACACTCAAACATAAAATCCCAACATGTCGCAAAAGCCTCCATAAGAAATATCATCAAAACCATGCTAAATATCTAACTCATAAATATCCATAGCCAAGAACCCCATCAACAAGTCCCACAACTAATAAAACAAAACAGAAGCATCATAAATGAATGAGAAACTACTCTATCTCTCTTTATAATCCATCCCTCAGATTCTACTCTGTTGCATAATTCTCATTCTCTGAAAAAATTGCAGATAGAATGAACATATGTCCTATTAGGAATTCTTACATTACAGATATGGATATGCATATAATACATAAACTTAAAATTAAATGTAATGAGGAGACAAGTGTATGTAAAAGAATTATGTGTTATAAACCTGATCAGTTTAGATTGATTCAATATCGCACTTCCGCAACTACATACCCTGCCCCCAACGCCTCGTGTCTAAGTTATATTCGGCCTAAGTTTGCTTGAACTAGTGTCATGTGTCATTAGCTATCCGTGCTAAGTGTTATAAACCAAATTAATTCAGATTGGTTCTACATCGGACTTCTATGGATACAGGCTCTGCCTCTGATGTCACCTCTGCAACACCACAGTGATTAGTTTATATACCCACAATAAGCCATCTTACCATATCTTTTTATACCAGGTGGTGCATCTACAAAATAAAACTCATGAGGCATAATATATGGCATATTACATCATATAACCATGATAGCATCACTTATGATGTTACAAGATTAGATGTCAATCCAAAATATAGCACTATAGCGAACTGTAACATATATGAGTAGGGTCAAATACGTTGATAATGCCAATGTGTGCAATGCATGCTATGAAATGCATGAAGAAAATGTCATATTTCATAAAAGTAGGTGTAAAGTTTGTACTTCAAACACTAATCCAAAATCCACTTCTCACAAACCCCCAGAGATCCTAGCACAAATCTTGGAGCACCAATTTGTGCTACCAATCCTGCTCAATATCAATCAATCACTAATGATATCACCTACATTCATTTATCATAAATAAAACTAATCTCCAAATCACATAGCTCAAATTACTTTAATACCCTTCCTAGCCCACTGAACATGCTACCAAGGCTTAAGGTGTTAATTAAGGCTTAAATAACCCAACCTCCTATACTTCAATCATCTAGATCATCAAATTAGTTTTAATGGAGCACATACTGAATCAATTAGGTTAGCTAAATCATTATACCCCTCAAGCAAGGCTTATTTGATTACTCAAGCTTAACTAACCTGAATAGGACCCATTAGCCCAAAATTAATGCAATTTTACTCAAGCCCACATTAGCTAGGCCTAAACGGCTTAGCTTGGTTTGGGCCTAAAACTAATTGGGTTCACAGCAAATTAGGCCGACATAATTTAATTTCAATTGAATCCTTCTAGGTCGAGGCCAAAATCAAAGAAAGGATTGATTCTAATTAATTTAATTTAACTCAGGCCACTTTGACTTGATATTGGCATGGAGCTAACCCAATCAGATTGGAACTTATTGGCCCAAACAGCCTCATGGGCTTTAAATTTGGTTAGGCCTGGCTCTTCTCAGAACCTAAATTCACCAACCTGGTCCACCGCATTGGGTCTAGCCAAGACCTCTTGGCCACGACCTTTTCCCTCTCCATACCCCGACCGGCTGGCCTCCATGGCCAGCCGAAACCCAAGCTATGGAGGAAGGCCTTGCCGGGGACCAACGCGATGGCCGGCGACCTCCACACCCAGTGGAGGTCGCGCGGAAGCCACCCAACCACCACCATGGCCGCCGGCCATCCTTCGGCCAAGCAGCGGTTCACAGCCACCCCACCCGAGCATGGGCCCAGCCTCCACGAGAGCCGCTCGTCGGCGGACGCGATCGTAGGCTGAAAGCAAAGCTCCGATGAGCCCGGTTCACCGGAAGGAACCCACAACAGGGTGCGATCTAAGGCTTAATCACTCTCTAGACTCAGCAAGGGAAGAAGGTAAAACGGGGCACCGCTTGAGCTTCACCTGACCGATGGGACCACCGCCGGGGAAGAAGGAGAGGTGCCGAGCAGGGTCTGGGCACCCTCAAAATGGACACACCGATCCGGTTAGGGATCCACAGCAAGATTATCTGGTTAAGCATCAACAAGAAGAAAAACAGGGTTTAGGCTCGCTCGTCCAATGCCTAGCCGCAGTCGGAGAGGAAGGCAGTGCCAGCGACCTCCGGCGAGTCGGGATAACTTTGGCAAGCAATCTCCTGGCACCAATTGATCCACTTAAGGTCTCAGCTAGGAGTAATTAGAAGAAGAAGGTTGGAACAGAGGAGGTTTAGATGAAACAGAGGAAAGGGTGTTGCGGGTTCACCTGGCTTGATGCCTTCGCTGCCGGGTCCCCCGGAGCTCCCGCGGAATGTCACTCCAAGGCAACCGTCTCTGGTAGGCCTCCGCCATGGAGAAGAGATGGGAGAAGGAAAAGAAGAGAAAGAGAGAGGGAGCGGAAGAGGTAAGAGCGAGGGAAGGAAACATGAAATCAGGGGCCCTATTTGGGCCTCTCCACCGGCTCCAAACTGGTCCAAACCTGCTCCCCTACCACCTCTGCCACTGGTCGGCAACGTGGAACAGGGCGGTGGTTAGAGGTTGCAGCCATGGCCGAAGGGAGGCGGGGTTTCCTTCCGAGAGCGGACAAGCACAGTAACAGGCCAAAACTAGGAAATGGGCCGGCTCTGACGCACGGGTTCGGCTCAAGGAGTTTTGTGCATTATAATTCTACCTCTAAATATAGTTTCGTCCTTGAAATTGAACTACCTCTTCATCTCATCCTCGAACCCCATGTTAACAGTTGACTACAAGATAAAAATTTGAAATTGCTATTATTTCAAGCACAACGAAAGGTAAAAATATTTATCTCGATGATAACATTCGTCTATGATAAATTGCCATTGTTTTAGCACAAAGAAATTATTTCAAACATGTTATCATAGCGATTTAGTGATCAAAATAATTTTACCTTTGGTTGTAAGCACAAAACAAAAATTTGAAATCTTGTACCTATTTACTCTATGTTGAATATAGTTGGCATATTTGATACATATTTCTTTAGACTATTGCTTGCCTTGTTCTTAGATCTTGGAATAAAATCATCAAGAGGTTCCTGTACATGTGTATCATGCTATAAAAAAAAATAATTCTGATTTTTAATAAATTATTTTTGCTAAATCGCTTTTGTTTCAAGCACAACTGTGAGCAGTTGAGCCTTTTCCTCTGTTGCCATCAACTAATGAAAAATCTTTTGTCAACATATTATATTTTCTCAAAAATATTGGTATTTATTGCTAGACTTTTTTCCTCCTTAAGCACTCCTTCTTGGACTATTAGTAATATCACAATGGGTGCTTTAAGATAGACTAATGTTTTACTGTTTTTATTCATTGGAAGACTTGGAGGTTGGCATAATGGTGGCTTGAAGTTTTCTTTGTGCTAAGGTCTAAGGAACAACTTGATCCTAAGTTGTTCTAATGGTAATATATGTCACTTTACTTGAAATGCATGAAATAAATCATATAGATCAACAAGGGTTTCAAATCAAGAATACTTCAAATACGAAAGTCAGAAAAAGCCCAATCTTAAACCCTTTAGCAAAAAACATCGTGCTGCCAAATAGTTTCTACATGCTTTATGAGGTTGAGATTGATGCTGCCAAACATTAGTGTAGAGAGAAGGCAAGGGACATTTCAATAATGTTGAAAGGTGTCAACCCTTCATTTTGAATCCTTGTCTCTTGGTATTTTAATTTTGTGAATATTTGGCTTAGTCTATCGAAGCCTAGTTTTGGACCACATAGAGGAGTGGTGCGTGGTCATACAACAGGGTGCAAGATTACAACTTCTCATCGTTCAAAAAAAGTTAAAGAGAAAGAAATTGTTTTGCACTATGTCAAAATGTTATCCAATTCACAAAGTTTGAGTTTTGGTTGCACTTCTTCATATTGCATGTGGAAATAAACTATTAATACTTTTGAATCCAAATTTAGCCAATTGTTGATGAAAAAGAAATGTACCTATGATCAAATAGCATTACATCTTGATAATTCAAAATTAGAATTAAAGGATTGTTTTCTTAAAGCCAAAGTGGTTGGCCATAATACCGATAAATTAATTTTTCATTGGGATATATGAACAATTGCAAAAAGACTTTTAATATGTATATATGTTGTAATTTAATTTACTCACATAGCTCAAATGATAAATTTGATTTAAACGGAACCCACATTTTATGTTTAAATGCATGGATTGAGTGTGGGTTTTGGAATTTAATCGAGTGGCTTTAGCATAGTTTACAAAATTTATAGCAATATGTGTCTTTCGATCGCTTGATATACAAGCCAAGGTTCTTCAAATTATATGATTTTTAGATCACAAAAAATTTAAAGTTGGCAAATCAATCCAATAGCTAGGATCATTAATGTTAGGCTCTAATCATCCAATCATGGCTTGACCAAAAGGTGTATCTCTCTCTTTCTCTCTCTCTCTCTATATATATATATATATATATGTATATATGTATGTATGCATATATGTATGTGTATGTATATATGTGTGTATATGTATGTATGTGTATATGTGTGCACACACACATACATGCATATATGCATACTTATATGTATGTAAACAATATCTATTTACTCACAGATAAGGTGAAGAATTAAATATAAAATGATCATTAAAATTAAGGACTTGACGTAGAATTATTAGTCAACAAAGATTAAAGCCTTATTTAGTTTATTGTAAGTGGGTTAGGTGGGAGGGCATTTCCTGAAGTACTCTAAGCTCGTTTCGGACTAAATTTTATCATTGGAGGGGTATTCCACCCGCTGATGGAGGTTTCGGATAACTTGGGCTACCCGTTGGGCTAAATGGATTCTTGCCACATCGCATTGACTTGGAGGCTCAATGACAGGCAACATGATAGATGAAAAATATAATATTGACAACCAAACCAGAAGGCCGGAACTGTGAGAGGACAGAGCTCAATTGCAGGTAATATGCCAGCATCGATAGCATTCGGCTGTTCCGATACATAATATGGTAATTATTTATTTTCTTAAATCCAGGTTACAAGATTTTGGGCTTCATTTTCATGTGTGCGCTCATTAAAGGGTAAAATGCTGGAACACTTGAACACAGAGGCGAATACAATCGCGGTGCTTTCTTTCCACCTTCGGGCATATCTACGGTTTCTTGACCCGGGTTGGCCCTCGGGTTGATGGTGGTGGCCTTTTAATTGGGGAGCAGTTATCGGCGCCGTTACTCGGATGACATCCTGCAAGAGACATTATAATGCATCAGATAACGAACTCATGCTGCTGTCTAATAAAATTTTTTAATCTAATAGCGAGATTCCATGAAGGTGCTATTTCTCGAGTTCAGCTTCAACCAGATTTATTTAGAACAATTATTTCTACTGAAAAAGTAATGGCTTTGTTACCGAAAAGTATGATATAATACTTCATATGATATAACAATCAAAATCTAATAAATTTAAATCTACCCGTATTTTAATATGTATAATGATTTGTAGAGTAAACTTCAAATTTATATTTTCGAACATGTATTTTATTATACTAATATAATTAAAAACAATAATGTGTGCACCAACAACAACCCTCCCTCTAAAAAAATAAAAAAAAATAAAAATAAAAAAATCTATCTATCCATCTACACACGAACAGATTTTATGGCATTGAATTTATTTTACATTAAATTTCTTTATATTTGGAAACGGTAATTATATTCAATAAACAATAACATCATGGTTATCAAGTTCTATTATTATGGAAAAAGTGATGATTGTAATAACAAAAATTAATAACCATGATATTATTGTATTAAATAGAAATTATGTTCTTCAAATACATAAAATTTAATATTAATAAAATTTTATTAAGTATATAGTGAAAATGCCATGAAATTATTGTTATTTGTGCAATATAATAGCCAGACTATAAATATACATACATACATACGTGCATGCATACATACATACATACATACATATATATATATATATATATATATATATGGAGTTGGTTATATTTACATGTAATCAAGTATAAAATTTGGTAATCTTTTTCATTCTTAAATCCATACAAATTTTAGAGCCATCCCATCTTTTTTACTTTTTTTCATCTTTATGATTTGTAAACTGTGTAAATCTAATAATAGAAAAGGTAATTGAATTTAGCCTTAACTATATTTGAATGTAGCCAAATCTACCTTTATATATATGTATATATATATATATATATATATATGGATTTTATTTTTATATATTGTTATTGTCTAGTTCACATTCAATAACTTGAATTTATTATGTTTGAATAGTTAGCTTCATTTTCAAAGAGTTAATATATATAAAATGTGAGCTCAGTATATGTGTGTGTATATATACATACATATATGATATACATATACACATATATATACATATACATACATACATATATACATACATATATATATGTATGTATGTATATGTATATCTATATGAATACACGCGAGCACATTTGTTTGTAGAGTAGAAATATTATGTGAGCTCCCACATGATAGCAACTATGAGATGGGTTCTAAGGGGATGTTATTGGGCTCAATACTAATAATTCAAGTTATTAGATATGATCTAATATCTCTAAACTACTTATAAATACAAAAACTTTTAATTTTGAGATTTCTACACCATGTATTATGTAGTGAAAGATGTTTAATTTAAATAACATAAAATATGCATGTTATTTGACCACTATATTGGATAGAAAATTTCAAGTCATATGATATTTTTGATGATAAGCAATTAAGAAATAGTAAATTATATCCACCAACCTAGATTATCAATATCGTAGTCTTTTCATTGAGTAACCTATCATGTGCTATTGTATCAATGTCAAACAATAACTCTACTTCAATTTGTGTGTATTGAAGGTCTTTTATTTATGTCTTAAGTGTGTAGAAAATGAGTAATAGCAACATAGCTAGTAAGGTATAGTATACGATATGCTACATAATTTAGAAATTTAAATTGGCAATCCTTATAAATTGTATATATCAAATTTTAGCTGATTTAGATATTTATAAATTATAGATCAGATGAAAGTTTGTATAATATTATTAAAATGGTCGCTTTCTTTTTTATCGACTTGATGAATGGATGATTTTCTTTTGAGTATTTTACGCACCATGGAGTATGCATGATTGATTCATGGTGTCAATTTTTATTTTAAAGGGTTTATCATTAATTTTTACAGGCAAGTATTTGAAACCAAATGCACTCAATTTTATTCTAGTGCATCTTTCTCACTCTCTCTCAATCTATATGTGTATCAAATGAGAAAGGAATATGCTGAATAAATTGTATCCATCAAAGTTATTAACCAAGGTATCCATACATTTTAAGAAAAATATTATCTTAAAAGGTTAGAGATACGGGTCATGAGTTGGATAGGGGATATGGGTGGTGTCTACAATTGATGCTGCTGTCCCCATTTCTCATTGATGATATTTTCATCCTACTACCGTGAAAAGACCTAAAAAAATTAAATTACAATAACTGCAACGGGTGTGAATAATGTTTGCATGTTTTGATGAACTGGATATCAACCCAGACCCTCCCTTCCAAAGAAATAAATCCTGCTTCTCCCCTAATTTTTCCTTCTTTGTTGAATGCAACAAAGAATTTTTCCAACGAAGAAGGCGCCTAATTACTGAAAAAGAAAACCAAGGAAGGTGCTAATAATATGTGTCTAAATTTGGACGCCGGAAATATTATGGAATCGGTGAATATCAATCTTAACGTTATTTATCATCTAAAAAGAGAGACTGCATCAGTGCGATGAAGATTGTTCATAGCAGGAAAAAAAAATGAATACTTACGATAACGATCAGGACCGCGAGGAGCCACGGCTATTGGGATGAGAGAGCCTCCCCACACCAGAAGCATGATTAACATGAGAAGAGCCTTCAGAGCCATGTCGAACGCAGGTACTTCGAGGAGCCAGCAAGCCTACTTGTACATATAAGCCGACGGAAGACGAGTAAATGGATGGTAGGTGCTACAGCGTTAATCTTCTTCTTCTTCTTCTTTTTATTATTATTTTTTTATTATTATTTATTTTATATTTTTGTGGTGTGGGTATGGTCTAACTTCTATTCATTCTCTACCTGACTAGGAATTGCATGGTATGAAAATGGGCACCCGCTGCCAAATCGTTGTTAATTTTCTTCGCCAATTACTAGAGGACTTTGAAGTTGGAACGGTAGCTTGAAACTTCCTTGCCCCCAAAGACACGAAAAACGTGCTGCCAGATAGGTCTGACAAGACTTTATCGATTTCCGTGACACGTAGGGATCAAGTAAAAGTAACACAAAAATCATACTAGTAAAATACTTTAGGACATTCATCAAGCGCACAGAAAAAGTTTCTGTGGCTCGCTAAATCTAATTTGACAAGTGCTAACTTTACCAAACTACCTGCCTAATTGGCATATAAGAATCCTTTTAAGCACCCACATGGTGCACACAGAAATTTATAGGCCCGATAATAGTGACTTGGCAACTTAACCGCTTCTCGTTCTTGACAATAATTCTCTCTCATAGCTTCGTTCCCTGTCACAAACTGTGCAGAGAAATTTTCATGTGCATGGAATGGGTTCCCTATAACATCGTGACATTTTTCATGTCCTCGGACCAACCAAGAGCCTTTGGTAGAGACCTTCATGACATTTTTCTCAGATTGAAATTGAAAGATGAAATGGTGGCTGTCCATAATAAAAACTTTAAACTTAGTAAAAAAAACGCTATTTAATTTTCAAGTAGACAGTAAGAAACTGCAATCTTAGTTGTCTTCCGAAGGTACAACCAATAAGTGAGTACTTCCATTTTTTCCTTGCATCTTGAATATCGCTGTTTGAAAACTTGACAAATCTATTAAAAGTTTTTCTCCAGTATTTAATTTCTTTTTCAAAAATCTGGCCAACACTAAACCTATTAGAATAACTACACACCATCAATGCCTAAGATGAGGAACACCTTCAGTGGCTCCTCTCCAACAAAGGTAAGCCTACCCAAACTTTGGTTTTTCACTTCTTTTTCTTTTATGATAGCGTCTTTTGGAGGTGATATAGGAACGATATTATTTTAATGATTTCCTTTATGATCTTCGATAGTCGGAGTAGCCATCATTGCAGTCTTCACCGTTACAGCCTTCATCTCTTGTTTGGTCCTTTTACCTTCTCTAATTATTGATTGTAGTTCTTGTTAAAGAGAAAGTGTATGCACATATTAAATATTATTACAATTTTTAATGCAAAGTCTAGATTTCAATTTATACTTTGTTACTATTTGCAAGAGGTTGTTGGATATGATCCATTATTGTTTAAAAAAGTGCATATACTATGAGCAATATTATGCTCGACAAAAGTCATAAACTAAGACGAAAGGTAAAGATGTTATTTTACAAATTTTATATAAAAAATTAGTTTTAACTTTGAAAGGAAAGATTGGATTAATTTTTTTCCAAAATGGTAACTGTTTAGGCATTGAAATAATTTTACTTGTAAGATAAATGATATATAAATTAGAAAGTCCAATACCCATTTACTAAATATCCTATATATATTTTAAATATTTGATGCATATGTTTTTAGATTATTTCTTTATTTTATACTTAGATCTAGGAATAAAATTGACAGGATCTTCCTCTACATGTGCATAGCGGTGTGGAAAAAAAAATTTTGATTATTCCATACAAAACCAATAATCAAATAAACAAATCCACTATCAGTTATTTCAAACATAGATATCTACAGTGAAATCTTTTCATTGTTACTCTATGCCATCAACTAATGAATAGTTTAACATTTTGTTAATGCATGTTATAGTTCTAAAAAAAAAAAAGGCATTTATTACTAGATCTTTGTCCTCCTCGTGCATTCCTACTTAGACTAATTATGGCTGCAATGTGGGCACTTCAGGATAGACTTATATTTTCTTTTATATTTATTGAAAGACTTAGAAGTTGGATGGCTGCTTGAAGCTTTCATTATGCCAAGGTCCAAAGAATAACTTGATCCTAAGTGGCCTAATGATAATACAAGTTTGCCACATCATCATCAGATCAAAGGACCATGAAAGAAATATTATAAATATCAAGAGATTCTAAATCAAAAATATCTTAAATACCTGGCTAACTACATTTAATCTATTTTTAGCTTAAAAAAAGAAAGCCCTTGTGATGGAACAAAATTATACTTGACAAATTCATTAAACTGAGATGAAAGGTATTGATGACTTTGCAAGAAAAATATGTTAAAACAAAAATATTTTAAAATGTTGACTTGCTAGATTTGAACTATTGCTGTTTACAAAAAATTTCCCTTGTAATGGAGCAACATTATACTTGACCAATGAAGTAAACTAAGAAGGTTGATCAAGATATTATTTTGCAAATTTTGTATAAAAATTCAATTAATTTTTGACTTTGCAAGACACAAAGATTGGATTAATATTTTTTTTTGTATAATGGTATTTATTTAGAGTTTGGAATAATTTTGTCTTTGGATGTAAGAAAAGATAAATGATATATAAATTTAAAAGTTGAGTACGCGTTTATTGAATATCCAATATATATTTTCATTAAATATTTTTTTTTAAGATTATTGCTTGCATTATACTTGGATCTAGGAACAAAATCATAAGGGAATTCTCCAACATATGTATCATATTATAAGAAAAAATAAATCTTATCATTTCTAGCAAAGTTAGTAATTAAGTAAATTATTTATGCAAAATTACTATGCAGCTAATCTATTACCATCAGATACTAAATCAAACGGTATAAAATTTTTATGAACACATATGGGTGTTTTTCTTCCCATGCAGTCCTATTCAGGCCAGTAATAATGTTGAAATGAGTATTTCATGTCCGACTTATGATTTTTTTTAATTATTATTTTATATTGATCGAAAGGCTTGATTATTGAAATAAAGGTCACTCTTGGATGTTGAAATAGTGGCTGCTTGAAAACTTGTTCATATAGGTTGGCATATATATCATTTATTTTTTAAAATATTATCATCAAATTAGAAGGCCATGAGATAAATCATGTAAATATACTAGGATAAATATAATTTTATAAAGTTTACATAAAAAATCAATTCAATGTTCACTTTTTAAGAAAAATATTTTAAATACTTGACCATCTGGATTTAATCTATTGGCGTTTGGAAAAGAAAAAAAAGCACTAGTAACAAACTTATTTTGATGGCTTCTTTTTTTTTTTTGTCAATTTATTTTCTCATTTCCTTTCTCATTTTCTTTCGGACCGCAAGCACACGTGGTTCCGTATGGCGTAAGTAACATTTATGACCGATATAAGCGGCTACGAATGATACTTCCGCACCGTTACCATGTTAAAGTAATCTATTTGTCCTACCGCACGACCCTTTTTTTTTTTTTTTTTTTCTTTCTCTTCATTTCGCACCTGCACCATATCCTCGATGGTAGTAGTATGAAGTGGGACCCTGGCATTTATTGACAGGCCCTCATTTTCTTCCTCTATCACCCACTCCACCACTAAATTAAGAGTGGTAGGAAAGTTCAACTTCCATTTTCGTTGTCTACATGACTTGGAAGGGCAGTGATGTGAAAAGGGGCGCCTGCTAGCTGCTGCGAAATCTTTGTTTTCTTATTCATTCACTGAAGGCTTGGATTTTGGAACGGTAGTTTGAAATTTTCTTTGACCCAAAGTCATGGCCTGACATGTCATTTATCGCTTTCCGTTACGCTTTGGGTTCCTGTCAAAGCAACGCAATAGTCATATTGGTAAAATACTTTGGGGCATTTTTTCAGATGAAAGTACTTTGGGGCATTCACATAGAGAGAGTTTCTTTGGCTCGCTAAAACTAATTTGGCAAGCCGACCGAACCACCTCTCACATTGGCGTAGGACAATACTAAAGTGCTTCTCGTTTTAGATAATAATTCTCACTAAACACATTAATTCCCTTGAAACAAACTGCGTAGAGAAATACATGAAGCTGAGTGAACAGAAAATTCTTTATATATTTTGTGAGACAAGGGATCTTATACATTTTGCCAAGGCATGGCATCGCCCTGGAAGCTACCAATTCTCATGAGGATAAACATGACTGTTACACCCCAGTCCAACAACCCATGGAGACATGGCAAACAGCCGCGTATCATGTAGGGTTGAACTACAAAACATACCAAGCCTATCTTAAATCTCAAATATCATACGTATAAACCATTAAAAGTAAATATGAGATAGTAGTGAATAGAGTAACAAAACTAACTAAAGTTTCAATTCATAATACTATATCCAGCTATTACGTCCTTGACTCCAAAATAATAAATATAGGATAATATAATCATTCTACCAACTATTAGACAACATTGATAAATAATAAAGCTATAAACATCTCTAATGCTCCAACACATATTATAAAGCCCAAGTCATGCTATTCCTTGACATTTAAAAAAGAAAACAAGAAGAAAATAAGCTAGCAACTCAGTAAATAATCTTTATCTCTTGTTGGACTAAAAATATCATGCATAAATATCTTGTATAAACAATGCAATAACACATACAACATAAATGTCTGATTTCAAGATATAATTGCATAAAAAAATATTTTTTTCAAGAACTTATGTGTGTGTGTGTGAAAGAGAGACTTTTGAGAACACATTTTCTTTAAATAAAAATATTTTATAATTCGCACTCTCACAATCATTATAGCTATGATATGATTTACCATGCGACAGGATTAACAGAGTCACTCGTGAACACAAAAGAAATATTTCGTATGATTTTGGTTAAAGGCCTTTGGATTAAAAGATATATTTGAACTTTTAGTTAGTATGACTCATCAAGCATTGTTGCAAGATTGATTGTGGCATATCCATATTTATTATGAGAGATAAATTTTGAAATGTTTTTGTTAAAAAGAAAAGGGTTAACTCCCATAAGTGATCCATTACAAATAATTAAAAATAATAACATATATATATATATGTATGTATGTATATGTATATGTATGTATGCATGTATATACGTATGTATGCACGTATGTATGTATTCCTTGTAAGAATATTTCTTTATGCAATTATATCAGGAAATCTGACTTATTGCTTTATATTACATATGTTATTGCATTATTTATACATTAAATTGTTAGTCCAATTAGAGGTAAAGATTGCTTACGGAGCTATTACCTCAATATTTTTCTTGTTTATTTTTCCAATATTGAGGAATTATGCGACCTAGGCTTTGCTTTGGGATATGTGCTAGAGCATTAGGGCTATTTACTACTTTATGATTTATTAGTTTAGACTAATAGTTGATAGAATGATTCAAGATTATATTATAATTTGATTTATTATTATTATGTAGGAAGAGCCCAAGGAAGAGAGTGATAAGGACATGGGATTCAGCTTATTCGATTAGAGAGCTTCAGTTATTTTTTTTCTTTCAATTTTAAGATAAAAAATTTTTGATTTTATTTCTAAGAGCGGCCATCTTTTGGTTTTTTGATGTTAGTTTGCATAAATAATATACAATCATACACTAATGGAGTATTTATGAAGTAAAGGGAAAATATTGTCATATAATGCTGGTTGATCTTGATGCTGTCATAGCTGTTCCAGTGCGGCATTGTTTTTGATATGTAATTACATGTCCTAAATAATATGAGAACATTACTATCTCTTATTTTGAAGGTTGTAATGGTCATTCATTTTATTGATTCCTGGGTTACCTGATCGGAAACCCTTTGACAGGTGAAAGAATTGATATCAATTCGAGGGTCCCTTATGCTTTTAATGTTGGTATCATATATATAGGATGAACTCTTGGAGGTGATATGTCAGGGACACTCAATGTTCCATATGCAGAACGAAGACAGCATAAACTCTTCCCCTATTCACCATCTAGCATTGGATGCTAAACATTGTGGGATAGCTAGAAGGACCTTATGCAATGATACGGAACATATTAAGAAAACTTTTTTTTTTTTTTTTTTCTCCTGACAAAGTTTGGTTTAGAACATGGTGCCATGTTGATGTTAGCATGGTCCTTTATGTTTCTTGTTATCTTTGTCCGCACTGAGATTGTATCTAATGGTATATTATGATTACTTTAACTGAGATAACCTTTTTGAGCTCTTTGCGTCGTGAATTGAATAGGGTTTATTTTGCTCCACTTCTTAAAATGAAAGAAAAGGACATTCTTGCATGGTTTTTTTATTCTTTTTGCTAGTTAATAGGTATGTTTTCCCTTACTGGAATATGAATGGATTTTCTCCTAAACTTTCCAGAAAAACAGAAAAGAAAACACAAGCCATGGAACTAGATCATCTCATTGTTTGTTGTATGCATAGCAGAAAAATGGTTTTGCTTTCTATGCAACTATGCAACGTTCATCCGGGCAGCCACTATTTTGGTTAACTGCATTAGAACATGTAAGCAGGTAATAGCATATTTTGCTATGTAGATTCTGCTGTCTTCTAGGTTCCGTTTTCCACCACCCCCGCAATTGGAGAAAAGAAATGTGCAAATTAAATTGCACAAGAAAATAGAAAATTGGGCTCTCATGGTGTGTGGACTAGCATTTCTTAACACTCTTTTTTGTAAGGGTCTCAAAATAGATTTCTATCATAAAAGTTGACACTCATACCCTACTTGAACAAGCTTGTTTTGCTTTCTCTTGAAAACTTCAAATTAATCTCAAGATATGATAGCTTAGTTAAGTAAATAACCTAATGACAAGCCAAACTAGTTGGAAAAAGGTATAAGAAAAAGAAGTAGAAGAAAATAGAAAACTTGTAGTAGTTGCAATAAACTTTCATTGGCAAACTAGAAATATTGCACTTCTTTTCATTCAGGCAAATTTGCTCCCACTTTAGTAATTTTAGCTAAGGTCATGCACATCTGATCCTCCCAAAACCCCATAATTTTAGGAGCCTTCTACAGAAGGAGATCCTTCACTAATTTCAAATGTTTCTTTGATTGCACAAATTTCCTTGGCGACATCTTGCATCCTTGGTCGTTCTTTTGGTGATTCTTTGGAGCACAAGAGACCAATTTTGATCAATGAAATTGCACATCTCCTAAACTGCATTTTACGAAAATTTTCATTTCTAGTGTTGCTATTAGCTTCTTCATTTTCTTGTAAAAGTTGTGGATCCAAAATCTCTGCAACATTTGTTGGAAATGCCTTATTGACAAATTGATGCAGGTTTAAGCCATCCTTGAACATGTTACCCGTTGGCTTTTTTCCGGTAAGCATCTCTAGTAATAGTATTCCAAAGCTGTACACGTCTCCTTGTGTGAAGATTTGGCTGCCCATTACATATTCTGTATTTTATTTATACATTTAATTATATCCTCATTAGGCATTGCTTAAAGAAGAAAACTGATCTATATGCATGCATATGTAATATATTTACATTATGTATCTGTGCATGTATATTTGTATGCATATATATGTATATATAAATGAAAAGTTTTGATATTGCTTGAAAAAAAGAAAATTGATAACTTATCAGACCCATGTATATGTTTAAAGAAAATTAAAATTAACTTGTAGCATAACTATTTCTACTCTACTTCTTATTATCAAACCAAAAGCAACCTTAGTTTAAATATGATTATGTTGCATCCAACATAATAAAATGTAATTTTGTCAAAATAAAATAAAATAAGTTGATGAGGTTTTAGATTAAATGGGGTTTTAGATTAAAAAATGTTTTATCTAAATTAGAAGACTAAATCATATTAGAAATCTCTATGATATTAGAAGGCTAAATGGGGTTTTAGATTGATGTTTGAATTTCCTAAATAGATAACAAAAGTTAGCCATTGTGTTGAGTTTCCTAATTTAATCTTCAGTTAGATCCTTGAAATTTGATAAAAAATGTAGATCTAGTATAGTACATCTAATGGATTGAAGGAAAATTATTTCCATATGAAGAGTCATGCATCATTGTGTACCAACTTCATTTCGTGCACCATTTACTAACAATTGTTGGGTATGCTTTGATGTAATTAACTATGATAATGGTTGGATGTAGATTTAATCAACAATGACAATGGTGGAGATAGAGTTGAGTTTTTTCATGACCTTGGACTAAGGATCCTAGCAAGCCTATTTTTGAATGAGGTCTTGAATCATGCGAATAGTATTAAAGTTGAGACCCATAATTTATATGAAATAGAGAATACTATAGCAAGAATCCTTTTAGGACTAATCAGGGATCTATCATAGAATGTGATTTTATTTGAAATTGTATCCTTAACCTAATAAGGATACCAAAACTTAAATAAGCAAGTAGAGTTGTATGGATATGTGTTTAGTTCTACATCGATTATGTACTAACCAGATTTCGAGTAGCAATATTAAATACTCATTTGGGGCCAAAAAAATTTAAATATTTAAAAAGTTTGAAATATTTAGTTAATTGCAAGTTTATTAAAAATTTTATTAATGATTGTTGAATTATTATACACTACTGCTAAGGAAGTATCCAATGGGTCTACGAAGAAATAATAAGTAAAAGGAAGAAAAGAAAGAAAAGATTGAGATGTTTGTAATTTTGAAAGAGATGCAGAAATAATTATGTCATGGAAGGTGGCGGAAATAATTATGTCACACATTTGTGCAAGCTTGCATGAGCTAATAATTAGAACATTGCTTTATAAGGGTTTAGGTTGCTATAAGGTTTGACAATATCTATATTTAAATTATACACATTAAAATATCTCTTAAAAAATATTATGATTAGAAAAATAATAAGAAGAGAATACATGTAAATCTTACCTGGGGCAACATATCCTATCGTTCCTTTTATTCCCATTAAACTTGTTAAATTTTTAGATGTCATGGAGCTCGAAGTAGAAAGGAACCTTGCAAGTGCAAAGTCACTCCTTTTATTCCCATTAAACTTGTTAAATTTTTAGATGTTATGGAGCTCGAAGTAGAAAGGAACCTTGCAAGCCCAAAGTCACCCACATGAGCAATCATGTCATCATCAAGAAGAACGTTGCTTGGCTTTAGATCGCAGTGGATCGCTGGCATTGCAGTGTTGTGATGTAGATAACATAGGGAAAAAGCAACATCAAGGGCAATGTTCAGCCTCTCTGTCAGGTTTAACTTTCTAGACTGATGAAACTCCTAAGCTTTAGGATGCAGCCATTCTTCCAAGCTCCCATTAGGTATGTATTCAAAGATTAGAGCTTTGAAATCATTTCCAGTAAAATCGATACTTGAGCATACGCTGATAATTTTGACAAGATTTCTGTGCCGAACATTTCTTAAGATTTCACATTCGGCTTTAAAACTCTCCGAAGCTCCAATTTGGTGCATGTTAAAAACCTTCACAGCAACGAACTTCTCTTCGCAATCCAATTTTCCTTTGTATACAGAAGCAAAACTTCCAGCACCAACCAAATTAGCTGAAGCGAATCCATCAATAGCTTTGAGGATATCAGTGTAAGATATTATTCTGTACATATCTTCAAGGGAGGACACGGTTGGAGATTTTTCCCGTCCCTTTCTCCGTTGTAAAGGAATTACCAGAAAACTCGTTTTTTTGAGGGAAAGAATTACCAGAAAGCTCGAGAATATGATTGCTGCAACATTTGCAACGGCAACGGTGATTGCTATCTTGAATTGATTTCTTTTGGAGGCTTCCACAGAGCATGGTGGTAGCTGCAGCTTTGGATCGCCTCCACAGAGCCTCTTGTTCCCCTGGACAAAACTTTCACTTGAATTGCCAAAGACGCCATCCTTGGGCACTTCTCCTTCGAGGTCATTGAACGACAGATTTAGATACTGCAGAGAAGCGAAGGACCCAAAGAAATCTGGAATTTGCCCGGTCAAATTGTTTCGGGAAAGGTCCAGCTCCGTAATTCCTCTTAAGCTTCTGAAGGATTGCGGAATGTGCCCTTGAAAGAAGTTGCCTTCCATGCGAAGGTATTCCAAATGCTGACAAGCACGGAGAGTGGGAGGAATGTCACCAGACAAAAGGTTATTGGAGACATTTAAGCAGCCGAGGTTCATCAAGCCACCCACTTCCATGGGCATGGACCCAGTGAGATTGTTATGCGACAGATCCAGGGCTCGTGTTAGGGAGGAGAGACCAACGAGTTCTTTTGGTATGGATCCACCAAGTGCATTATGAGAAAGATTTAATATATCCAAATATCTACAACCTCCGAAACTTGCAGGGATGTTGCTGCTCAGTTCATTCTCTTCCATGTAAAGCTCCAGTGAGATTGTTATGCGACAGATCCAGGGCTCGTGTTAGCGAGGAGAGACCAACGAGTTCTTTTGGTATGGATCCTCCAAGTGCATTATGAGAAAGATTTAATATATCCAAATATCTACAACCTCCGAAACTTGCAGGGATGTTGCTGCTCAGTTCATTCTCTTCCATGTAAAGCTCACTTAATTGGGTGAGGTTTCCTATAGAAGATGGGATGGGGCCTGAAAACTTGTTTCCAGACATGTATAGGAGATTCAAGTTCGCAAGCCTTCCAATTGTAGGAGGGATGCTTCCCGTTAATAGATTCTTGTCCATGGTTAGAACGGTAAGATTGGCAAGGCTTCCAATCTCAACTGGAACGGTCCCGGATATTTCGTTTCCTCCTATCAACAGCTTCTCAAGACGTGTTGAGAGATTGCCTACTGATACTGGCAGGGTGCCATCAAACTTATTGTCTTGTAGATGCAGCTTCTCTAAATGGCTACAATTGGTCAAAGAAGAGAGGATGCTACCAACATTGGCTTGGAATTTATTCTCCCCAAGGTTTAGCTGTTGTAGATTTTTCAAGGATCCTAAATTAGAGGACAATAAACCTTGGAACGAGTTCATGGCTAGATTGAGTATTTGAATCTTTGAAGCATTGTACAATGATGTTGGGATAGGTCCATGAAATTGGTTTACTTGCACAACGAGAGATTGGAGGTTCGGAAGGGTGATGCCCATGTCTGGTGGCAGGGTTCCGAAGAGCCTGTTAGCGCCCACGCTCAAATCGACTAGATATGAGAGGTTGTAAAGAGGTGGTGGCATTCTTCCGGACAAGTCGTTTATGGATAAGTCGAGTTCTTTTACGCCCGGAATCTTGCCTAAGCTTTCTGGGATGCTTCCCTTCAAGTAGTTGTCACCAAGGTAAAGATAGAGGAGGGAGGAGAGGTTTCCCAACGATGGAGGGATACCTCCTGAAAGAGAATTCTTAGACAAAGCAAGAAAGACGAGGGAAGAAGCGTGGATCATGGAAAAGGATGGTATCCCACCTGTCAGATTGTTTTTAAAAAGATTGATGTATTGGAGGGACGAGCTGTTACCAAGTGAACGCGGGATTTCTCCTGTGAGACCGTTGTTTCCCAGATCAACGCGAAAGAGGGAGGGGCTACTCCCCAGAAGAGGTGGGATGCCACCTGTAAGATGGTTACCGCTGACACCGAGTATTTGGAGCTTGCGATGGGAGCCGAAATCCCTGGGTATCTCTCCTTCAAGCATGTTGTTTCTTAGGCTGAGGCTCTGGAGGTTGGGACAGTGACTAAGATTAGATGGAATCTCGCCTTCAAGTGAATTGATGCTGAGGTTGAGGTATTGAAGCCGACGAAGAAGGCTGAGCTCTTGCGGGATTCGTCCACGGAGTTGGTTGTTTGGGAGATGGATTCGTCTGAGGAAGGTGAGGTTGGCTATAGAGGGCGATATGGAACCAGCGAGACCCTGGGAATCGAGGTCTAAGGCGATGACCCGTAGCGGGTGCCGCCAGCTGCCACAAGTGATGCCCCGCCACTCACAGAAATGGAGGGATTCATTGTTCCACGATGCCAAGGATCCGAAGGGATCGGAAAGAAAAGACTTGAAGGAAAGAAGGGCCTGCCGGTCAGTGTCGTTTTGTGAATAGGTAATAGCAGGTGATGCAGGGAGAAAGAAAAACGAGATGGAGCAGAAACAGAGAAAGATGAGAACAAATGGGCAAGATGAATTCAAAGTTGAAGCATGTAAGGGAGACATCCTTTGATTCAATGGAGAATCCACAATCGAAGGCTCTTCTTGCTGCCATTCCGCTGCACAAAACGCCCTATATATAGACTTTGTAGCGCTCTTCTCCTTACCATGGTTTAGACTAGGACAGCTTGAGCTGGAGGGCAAGGGGCTGGTCATGAAAGTTGAACATGCCTCTGTTCTTTGGTTCGTTTGTTTAGTGCTACTGGCACATTCTAAGTTTAATTCTTGTCAGAAGAAGGCATTAACCTTCATACAAATCCGGTTCGAATCCGGTTCGCCTTAACTCGTGTTTTCATACAACAGACAGCATGAATTTTAAGCGATGAGTTAACTCATTTCGAGTCCGGCTCCCATGTCGTGCCGTCAACCCAACAAACCATTCAGCTGGCGTGTTGTATTCTCATCGCATCGTTAATTATAATATGCGATGAAGCGAGAAATTAGTTGATAATTATAATATGCAAAGGAATCTGTCTGTCAAGAATTTTATCAGTTTGATAATTAAGCTAGCATCTATTTTATGTTGAATTGTTTGATCTATGACTGATGAATGCCTATGAATGACCCTTCCGCGCAGGTACCATGCCAGAGTATTTATTTTGCACCCTTTTTCCTCTTCATTTCCACCAAATCTCCGATTAGCAGTGGTATGAAGTGGGGCACTAGCATTCATTGACTGACCCTCATTTTCTTCCTCTTTTGCCTGCTCCACGCGGCTTAGATTAATAGCGGCATGAACGTAGGCATTCAATTTCTATTTTCATCTTCGACGTGACTTGGAATAGTACTGGTATGAAAGTGGACACCTGCGGTCAAACGTTGGTTTCTTTTTCATTCACCGAAGACTTGGATTTTGCAATGGTAGCCTGAAATGTACGTTCTTGGACCCAAAGTCATGACCTCACACGCCATCATCGCTTTCCGTTACACATTGGGCTCCAGTCAACGAAACACAAAAATCATTTTAGTAAAATTCTTTGGGCCATTCATTAAATGCACACACAGTTTCTTTGGCTCGCTAAAATTAATTTGGCGAGTCGCACCACAGCCGAGCCACCACCCGCCTCAGCATCGGACGATATGAAGTACTTCTCGTTCTTCACAATAATTCTCACAAATAACACCAATCCCCTCGAAACAAACTGTGCAGAGAAATTTTGTGTGTGAAAGGAATGGGCGCCCCCCTTAACGTTGTTCTTTTAGACATAGATGAGGCCGTGTGAACAGAAAAATACTTGATATACTTTTCAGGACATGGGATCTTCTCTCTTTTTGCCTAGAGATAGCATTGCTTCTCGGGCAGAACTTTGAGAACATCTCTAATTTCACATTGCTTTCCTAGTCTAACCATAGACTCTGCAAAGCTGCAGAAGCCAGAATGAAGTGAGAAAAGAAGAAAGAAATGGTGGTAACTCTAATTTATATTTTTCACTTCTCCAAATCTTCGGCATGACAGGTCAATCTTCTTTATATCATAATTAAAGATACACTTAGGAAATGAAAATTTTATATTTTTGTCCAACTCAAGTTTTCAACAGACCCGATTAAATTGACCAGCAAACTCAAAATCAAGTTGACTTTCCTTCATCTAGCTATTTTTTCACTTTTTTGTAAATATAAGCCAATCAAATAAATCAGGCTCAATTACTTTAGACTGTGCCTTACAGAACTCGGAAGTATAGATGCAAAATCATGGGGTTGACTAAGCTCAGTTTAAAATTAATTGTGATTTTGAAATAGCTGCTCAAGATAAGCTTATTTCTCACCATTTTTATTTTAATTAAAGCTTAATTCCGAATGATGCTGAACATATTAAACCTGAAAAAGCGTCTCGCAAATTTTTAATCAAGCCAAAAATTGATTCAATCTTGAACCAAGCTCAGTTCAAGTTTAGTTAATCTGAATTAATATTTAATAGATTCAAGCATTAAAACATAAGCCCACTAAAATTCTAAAGTTAAAATAGAGATATAAAAATTCTAAAAGTTAGAATAGACTATGCTGCCTTATAGAATGGAGTCTTATTAAGTCATGACGAGAGAAACCCTTTTTTTTCTTTTTTTCTTTTTTTTCGACTTGGCTTGAGATTTGGATTTGAATTGCCCTTGATCTTTTTAGTTTGATGCCAAATCCGAATTTTGAGACGGAGCAAAATTTCAAACTATTCATTCATCTCACCGAATCTGAATAAATTTTTACTTTGGATATATTTTAGTAAGTAGAGTTTTACCAAAATACTCCAATTTATTTTTTTATTTTTATAATTATCAATTAATAATATACTTTGAGATAGTTAATTAAATTTATATTTTTGTGCAGAAATTAGTCAATTTAAAATTTTTGAAAGCTTCTATCCTTGATTTCATGGATGCGCGTTAGTTCGAAAATGTGCATCACTTGGTGACAAATAATATCCATCAGCATTAATTCATGTACACCATGTAAAGATATTAGCTGCATCTATTATTTAAATAAGTGCATTTACTGACTTATAAATAAGTAATTAAGCATTTGAAAGTTTTTCAACTTTTTTCTTTTTGAGAAATACAAATTGGCTTGAGATTAAACAATCAAAAATAAGGTGGCTGCCGTGGAGAGGGAAGTGTATCTCTTGAGAAACCCCAAATATTTTCCATCAATAAGCCAGCGCTGCAGAAGTAAGATGACCGAACGCAGGAGAATGTTTTTTTTTTTTTTTTGGAACACATCTTTGATTTGTTGGCTTGTTCATTACCTTTCTCATTTTCCTTCGGATTACGACCTCATGTAGTTCCGTATGATAGAAGCAAAGGAATCTGGCTGCCAAATAATTTTATCAGTTTGATAATTAAGCTGGCATCCATTTTATGTTGAATTCTTTGATTTATGACTGATAAATGCCTATGAATGATCCTTCCGCGCAAGTACCATGTCAAAGTATTTATTTTGCACCCTTTTTCCTCTTCATTTCCACCAAATCTCGGATTAGCGGTGGTGTGGAGTGGGGCACTGGCATTCATTGACTGACCCTCATTTTCTTCCACTTTTCCTACTCCACGGCTTAGATTGATAGCGGCGTGAACGTAGGCATTCAACTTCTATTTTCATCTTCGAGGTGGCTTGGAATAGTACTGGTATGAAAGTGGGCACCTGCTGCCAAAAGTTAGTTTCTTTTTCATTTACCGAAGACTTGGATTTTGCAATGGTAGCGTGAAATGTACGTTCTTGGACCCAAAGTCATGAGTTCATATGCCTTCATCACTTTCCGTTAGACATTGTGTTCCAGTCAAAGCAACACAAAAGTCAATATTAGTGAAATACTTTGGGCTATTCATTAAATGACATTGTGTTCCAGTCAAAGCAACACAAAAGTCAATATTAGTGAAATACTTTGGGCTATTCATTAAATGCACAGGGAAAGTTTCTTTGGCTTGCTAAAATTAATTTGGCGAGTCGCAACACAGCCGAGCCACCACTCGCATTGGCATCGGACATTAATACTGAAGTGCTCCTCGTTCTTCACAATAATTCACTCCAACAACACCAATCTCCTCGTAACAAACCGTGTGAGAAAATTTTCCATGCGCACGGAATGGGCTCCCCCGGACATTGCTCTTTTAGATATACTTGGAGCACCGTGAACAGAAAATATACTTTTCTGGACGTGGAGCAGCGTGTAATTTTCTTTTGTGTGCGCGTGCGTGCATTGGTATTATTTATTAAAGTATCATTCAATATAGGGTCCACATTTTAGTTTGCACTTTATCAGTATTTGCAAGAACTAGCGGCATTCAATCCATCATTGTTTAAAAAATACACTTGTGATGGAGAAACATTATGCTTCGCAAAACGAGTAAACTGAGAGGAAGCTAAAAGATATTATTTTATAAACTTTTTATTAAAATTTAGTTAATTGTTGACTTTTCAAGAAAAAAAGATTGGATTTTTTTAAAAATGAGCATTATTTATAGAATAAAATAATTTTATTTTTTGATGTAAGCACAAGACACACAATACGTAAATTTAAAAGTCCAATGACTATTTAATAAATGTTCAATATATATTTTGAATATCTCATACTTATTTATTCATATTACTACTTGCTTTATACTTAGTCTAGCATTTTTGTTAACTTTCATTCTATATTTTTCCTAAAAAAATTTGGTATTTATTGCTAGGCCCTTTTTCCCCTCCTCATTCATTCCTACTTAGACTAGGTACGGTATTGAAATGGGCATTTCATGTTAGACCCTTTTTTTTTTTGCATTTATCAAAATAATTGGAGATTGAAATAATTATTGCTTGAAGTTTTCTCTATGTCAAGGTCCAAGGAACAATTCGATCCTAGGTGGGCCTAATGATAATATATTATGTAAATGTTGTCATCAAGTTAGCGTATCATGAAACAAATCCTACAAATATTCAGGGACTCTTAATCAAAATATTTTTAATACCTGACTAGTTTGGAAAAAAAGTGAATAAAACATTGTTGTTTAGGAAAATTGTGGTAAACTAAGAAAGGTTAAGAAATTATTTTAAAAATTTTGCATAAAATTTAGTTAATTATTGACTTTGCAAGATAAAAGATTGGATTTTTTTTTTTTTAAATGGCAACTATTTAGAGATTAAAATTATCTTGTCTTTGAGTTGAAGCATAAGATAGATGATACATAAATTTAAAAGACTAGTACCTATTTATTGAATGTCCAATAAGTTTTTTGAATAACCGATACATTTTTCTTTAGATTACTAATTGCCTTAAATTTGAATATAGTAATAAAATCAACAAGGACATCCCTCTACATATGTTTTGCTTAGGGAGAAAAAAAATTAAGCCTAATTATTTCTTACAAATCTAGTAATCAAATAAATTTTTAATGCAAAATTTACAGACAGTTATTTTCAAGCATGGGTGTATGCAGTCAGATTTCCTTTTAGTTATTACCCTTGTATCATTAGCTAATGAATGGTCTAACATTTCTGCCAACATATTATATTTTCTAAAAATAGTTAGCATTTACTACTAATGATAAATAATTTAAAAAAATATGATCCACAATAATAAATAAAAATATTTTTTCTATAAAATTCAACTAGTTTGATAGTTTTAAATATTAAATCCTTAAAATTAAGTTATTTAAACTATAATAGAATATAATAACCATATTATTATACTTGAAATTTATTTCAAATTTTTGAAAAAATCCTTAAAATCCTCATGATTGGTTGGAGAGCCAAGGCCAGAGGAGAGGAAAATAGAGGATTTAATCCTAAAACATGAAAATCTCTAAAAAGTAATATTGTGGCCTCTAGGAAGAATCAATGGCTGCATTTTTTATGCACAACTAGCACTAGTACATATGAGAATGCTTAATTGATTCAAAATGACAAGAGAAAGGAGGCACTCGAGCTGGCTCTTCTAATTGGAATCAGAACAACCGATACTAAATCCGCTGACTGTCCAATTGGCGTTGTGCCCTTCCATTGCCATAATAATTTCTAGCTGTATGAGGAGTAGTTCAGGGGCAAGATAGAGATGACGATAAGGGATGGGACGAATCCCCTAGTGCCTTAGTGCACCGTAAGCACACGCATAGTAGCGTTCATGATGGTGCTTCAGAAAATAGTCCGAATCACTAGCTAAGGTTCCTAAATGACCGCTCAATGATAAAGGAGGTAGGGGTGTAAAGACAGATAGGAGGTTTGCCTAGAAGCAGCCACCCTTCAAAAAGTGCAAAATAGCTTACTGATGGAGCGCTCTTATGCTGAAGATGAACGAGCTACGCAATCTACCAAAGCTGTGATAGTTTGAAAAACTTTTTATGACTTTTCTTTTTGATTATAAAAAATAGATTTGTCCATTGCGTATATAAAAAATGATTAATTTGAAAATGTCATATGAAATGAATTGCCTCAATATTTTTTATATATATGTCTAAGTAATGGGAAACCTGTAGATCTAAAAGGATCCATAGGCCTGATCAGAAAGCTGTCCATGGAAAAAAAAGAAAAAAAAGTAGTTCATGAGACCTCAAATTCTCATGTTCCAGCATGCATTATACTAGTAGGTTTGGGCCGTATAAAACTGGCATGCATCCTAGTTCTCAGGACTCTTTTATGGAATTCCAACAATTTCTCCCGCTCCTCGAAAGCTCAAAGAAACAAAGTTGATGCTCCCACATCTGTAGCATGAGTAGTTGTTTTTAAAAAAGATATCCGAAGTTGACTACTCTTCGATCCTTTTTCCCTTTATTTGGATAGTGAGTTCTTTTTCCATTTTGCAATCGATGGAGCTTCTACATGGGTAGCCTGAGCATCAATCCTACAAGATTTTTTTTTTTTTTCATTTCTTACATGTCTTGTGAAAGTCAAAGTAGGCATGAATTCTCCTCATTTGTGATCTACGAAATGAGATATGGAACATAGCCACCACAAAGAAGTTCTGAGGGTTACAAAGGAAGCTTCGGACTAATATTGTTCATGGGTTGAGAACAAGAGTTGAACTCTATAAGATCAAGTTTCCCTTTGTTAGTAGCTCAGTGGTAGAACCATTGGTTGGCTGAATAGGCTCCTATAACGCTAGCTATGCGTTGCTCAGTCCTCGAATATGGTGGAGTTCCGTAGCGCATCATAAGTAGTCCGACACCTATTCCTAATTCTAAATAGAATGTAATGACATAGAGATCCATATATAAATATAGTATCTATTTACATATGCTCCAATGATCCCTCATCAAGAAGTGAAATAAACCATGAAATTCTGAGCTCCCAAGCAATGGGAGTAGAATGTGATTTCTGATCGTATGCCTATTAAAGAATGAACCGTGAGCTCCCAAGTATTGTTGAATGTGTTTCTCTTTTTCTTGAAAGAGTTAGGTACCTCCTAAACCTATGAAAAGAGAGTGGGTTCATCCTTAGCCTGAAAAAGCTTCTAAGCTCAATAAAAGGGGTGTGTAAGGGTTTGATCCTCACTTGCTTAAGAGGATTGGTGTGATACCCTAAATTTAGCCCCACATTAAATGAAAAAAAATAATATTATGTGCTTATAACTCAAGTCCACTTATTATCCATTAACTTTTGCTTGAGTTTTTGGACCATATGGTTTCGACCTGTTAATGGGTTAATTAAGCCAACAGATGGGCTTAGGGTCCCATTTTGGGTGGGAAAGAAAACTGTTATATGCTTATAACTCAATTCATTTGCTATCTATTAACTTTTACTTAAGTTTTTGGGTTACATGATGGAGTTAATTGGAGCAGCAAGTAGGGTTGGAACGTTACATTAGGACTCGGCAAGACACATCTCATTCATCCTTTCATTATCATTTTAGATAAGGCTTATAAGTTAGTTTGTCCTTATTGGCAGAGTCAGGAGTAAAACTTCTATATTTTTGTCACAAGTGAGTTTTCAACTGGCTTAGTTAAATTGATAGATAAGCCCGTTAAATGAACCAAACTCAATTATTGTAGACCGTGCCTCATAAAATAGGACTAGTCAAATTAAACTAGGACTAGTCATATTTTTGTTGGACTAAAATTTTCAACCGATTTAATTAAATTGACTCGACAAACTTCACATCAAATTATTTTAGACTACCTTGCAAACTAGGACTGGTCAAGACACATGCCATCCGTTATCATTGATAAGATAGGTCGGTTTGCCCTTGTTGCTAGAGCGAGGAATGAAAATTCTACATTTTTATGGAAATTGAGTTTTCAACTAACATGGTTAAATTGACTTGACAAACGCAATAACAAATTAACTCCAAGTCAGCTAACTATTCTTTCTTCTTTTTTTTTTCATTTAAATTTAAGCCAATCAAATGAACAAAGCTCACTTGTCCTAGGCCGTGCCTTGTAAGCCAGGTCTCACATTCTACCATACAAAATGTCTTCTACTGCTAAGGTTTCGACTAGGACAGCTTGGACTTGAAGAGAGGGGAGCTGGTCATAAAAGTTGTACATTCCTCTATATGATGAATTCCTCAGTTGGTATAGCCACATTACAAGCACATTTTAAGTTTAATTACTGCCAGAAAAAGACACATATAGTTAATGCAATTTTCTTATAATTCGGTTTGCTTTAATTCAAGTTTACATACCATGGTCATAGAATCTACTCATCATGGACAGAATGAATTTAACTGATGCGTTAACTCATTTGAGTCCGGCTCCCATGCCGGAGTCCATTAGCAAAACAAAAATGCTCTAGGGACTCGGGAATCTAAGTGGACAAGCTGGTGTTGTATTCTCGTGGCTCCCTTGTATTGGCATCGTTAATTATGACATGCAATGGAGCGCGAAGTTGAGTGCATTTTTTGGATGATATTTTCAGTTACCACGGCACAGAACTTAACAAAATTTGTTTTGCAGACCCAACAACAGTATGCTATGAGTCAAGGCCGCAGCCAACCGAAAGATCGCTGTGTCAAGGACTCAGTAGGAAAATAAACAAAAAAAACTTAATCACATCATTACGCTGGAAGAAAGATTTTTCTTAGAGAACAAATCTCGAAGAATGATGCTATGCTTTTCACGCTGTCTTCCTCCTCTCACTGTAGTCTATGCCTGGTCGCAGAAGTCAGGATAAAACAAGAAACGGAAGAAAATGTGATAATCCTTGGCAGCGCAGGTCATCCGTCCATTTCCACTTCTCTTTCATCGTTGACCAGATGGGCCAGTCTTTCCGTGGACTGTCAATAGGCCAGGTCGGCCGTCCAAACACGTTTATAATTTACTTTTTCTTTAGGCAGCGTTTGGTTTGCGATCACCTAATACTATGAGAAATTTTATATTTTTTATAATTTTATATTTAAAAATTAGATTATAAAAAATATAAAATTATTATATTTGCTTTGTTTTAATAATATGAGCTTAGATTTCTAAAAATATAACATTATTGCGTTCGCATCTGAATATCATATACTTTAATTTTACTTTTATATCTTGCGATAAATCATTTTTATTTTCTAAGCGGCTGTCTTTTCTTTTCTTTTTTTTAAATTAAAACAGGAAATATTTTAGTAAAAAATAAGGATACTTTGTAAAATCATTTTAAAAATATTATATAGTATATATTATATATAAATATATTATATTAATTATATATTATTATATATTTGATAATATAGTATATTATATGTATTTAATAATATTTAAATAGTATAAATTATTTAAATATAAAAATTCAATAGGTAAGAAGGTCATAAATATTAATAAATTTAGATTTATCTTTATATCATATAATAATGTTTAAAATATTAAATATTTTATTAATATAAAATCTAATGTTAATATAATAAGTTATATTGTATATTTAATATTTAATATAAATATAATATTAAATATTTAAATATAACTAAGTATATATTAAATAATAAATTAAATAAAATATTTACATAAAAGTCGAGAGAGTATAATCTCATATTAACCTTAGGTTACCGAATTTTAGTAATCTCATATATTCATTTTTTAGATAAAAATCAAATAATTCTGATTTGTGATTATTTTTATACAATCAAAAATCAAATATTATTTATGTATACTTTTATATTAAATTATTAAATAAAATATTTTTTTATTATTAAGATGGATTATCAGCAATCAAATAACCTTTTAACATAAAATCTTAAAGGAAGATAATATCCCTTCCCTTCCATGTTGCCTTTATTTCCTAGCTACAGACCCTACGTGGTCGCAGAAGTCGAGATGAAATAAGACAACATATACATAACATATATTGTCGAGGGATCGGATTAGAATCGATGCTTCACATGGGCATATTCGGGTTCCAATAAAAGGACAACGTAGCACCACCACTCTTGAAATGCTTCAAGAATGGAAGAATTCTTGGAGAATAACAGTTTTATAAATACCCACATATATATATATATATATATATATATATATATATATATATATATATATAAAGAGAAAAAGAGATAGATTTAGCTATATTCAATTTCATCGCTTTCTTCACCGTTAGATCCATACAAATTTTGGAGTCATTCCATTTTTTTTCACTTATTTCACTTTTGAGATTCGTGAACTATGTGAATTCAAGAATGGAGAGAAGGTTGGATTTAAATTTGATTACATTCGAATATAGCCAAATCTACCTATATATATATATACACACACACCATTATAATTGTCATGCTCTAAACTTGAGGTAGATTTAAAACATGGCCACATACCCCACAGCTTGCAACACATCTATACAACATATCAATATTTAATTCAAGTAATAAAAATTGAATTACTATTTACTAAATCTATCTAATACTAATAAAATGTGATAATTATAAATTCTAATATCACTGAAATTAACAAACATTTATCGACTATTAATATGGTCAAAAATTAAAACTAATAAGATAACAAAAGAAACTGGCAGGTAATTCGTTGCTTCTACTCATGTCTCTATTTTATTTCTTTGTATCTAAAAAATAATAATAAACATAAATGAGGTAAAATTGAATGCAGTCAAGCATAGATCCAGTCATCTCTTTCATTCTTCGATTCACAAAGTTTATGGATCTTAAAAATAAAAAAAGTAATAAAGGTGGGGTAACTCTAGAATCCATATAGATTTAAGGATGAAAAAGATGATCGAAACTTGAACTTCACTACTTTCGAATATAAGTAAGTTCATCCTTCTCTTTCTCTCTCTTTATATATATATATATATATGCATGCGCGCAGCTAAACTAGATCAAATTCTCGCTAGTAGTGTGCAAGACCAATTTTTGTCACTGGAACCCTCAAAAGAACCATCCTGACTGTAGTTTTTGTATGATGAGCATCCAGCTATAGGAGTTGGAGCATCTCGAATTCAATACCGGGGACATTGAATCCTATGAATGTTGGAAGATGGATACGGTCACACGTCCTTAAGTGAAAAGGATATGATTTATTTTATTAAATTAGCATTAATTAGAAGTTTGAGTTTTTTAGAAATTTAAGAAATAATTAAATACTTTAGTATAGTATTGATTTGATCTCTGGATAATTTGGAGTTACTAAATCCTAAGAGATTTTGATGAAGTGTTTAGTTTAAATTATTATGAGATAGGTAGTACTCCCTATTGATAATATATTATTAAAATAATTTTAAAGAAGAATGCATCATTATGAAATTGCCATGAATTTCAGATGCATGGATTTTATTTGGCATGCGAGTCATTAATTTTTAATAAATTTATGAGCTTTCTAGATTTAAAAATTTCTACATTACATTATATTTTAAGGTTTATAAATTAAATTCTGGTGAATCATATTCGAGAATTTAACTATCTAATTTCATTCATCGATTTATGCCTAAGATTATTAGATCAGGATAAAAATTATATTTTTTGAATATATTATTGAGAAATTTAATACACATTTTTTTGGCATCATAAATTATGAATATTTAAAATTATTTATTTTATAAATGCTTGGAATAATCATGAGATTTCAATGTTGAGAAGGTTGGTATTTGTACATATACATAGGCTCTATAGAAAAAAGGAAAGTATTGATTTTGAATGAAAGGCATTGCATGTTTTTGAAGATCTTATCATAGAGATTATGTAGTCTTTTCACGCAGCCAACTTGTTTGCTGGGTCGGGATCTGACACTAATAGCCTAGTTACCGAGTTCCTAAAAAAAAGATTATGGATCTCTTAGTGATTATAACATGAGTTCAATCTTCATATACCTCATAATGTGGTACAATCCACCGCCAACTGATTTGAGAATCTACAATTGAGTCATTGGACACTGTTTATGGGCTCTTCGGAAAACTGATTTCAGGCCCACTTTGATCTAAATGGGTTTTTTTTAAGGCAACAATGACTTTGGAGGCTCAATTGTAGGAAGGCAGTGCTCTCATTAACATATCTACTGTTAATGGCCATTTAATATCCCGTTTAATTAGTCTTTCCCAAAAAAATAAGAAAGAAAGAAGCCCATATTTATAGAGATATTTAATACGTAGTGACAAGACCTTTAAAGTCTAATAAAATTTTGAGAAATCCACTCCCATTTACGGTTAAAAAAATTATAAAGCAAAAAAAAATATCCTACCACTCCAATATTTCCATACACACGACATTAGATTATTGACGATATCAAGATAGGTTTCTCCATGAGACAAACTTTATATCATAGAATTTTAAATGTTCAGCATGTGTTCCACTTCGGATACGGATATTTATCATTCAGCCATCCATACATGCCATCCAAAAATGCATAAGTTTCAATAATGTATGCGAAAGTATTGAGGTTGCAAGATTTTTTTAATTTAATACTTCTGCCAAAATCTTATCATTGCATAAAAAAGACAATTACATCAAGAGTATATGAATTTATTTAGATTTTCAATTAAGTATATATATATAATATATATATATATATATTTAATTGAGTATATTAATTCATACAAACTTTTTAATCAACTATATTTTTAATGTTCATTAACGATGACTTGATGAACCACATAACAACCGTTAATAATAACTTGAGTATACATTTTTTTCTAATTAAGTATACCAACTTATAAAAATTTTTCAATTGAGTATATCAACTAATAAATGTTTTCAATTAAATATACTTATTTAAGTTCAGTAAGTATTTTTTATATATGCATAATAAATCAATCAAAATAAGAAAGTATACTTTCATTTATAATTTTCCCACGAACAAAATGATACATAGTTTCATGGGAGGAAATTTATTCATGCATTATGCGATAATTATGATTCAAGTCCAAGATACAATATTTAGGCTTCCTTTTCATGACTGCATTCACTGAAGGTGATATTCGATGACAGAGACGCAGACAGCTAGTTGTGGTATTTCCTTGGCGCCTTTGTGCAAACCTACGGTTGCTTACTAACTTTGCAATCAGCGCATGGTGGGGGATTCGGATCAGTGGGACCACCCTCGAAGGGATCAGCGGCCTGTTTCACTGCAACAGTCATGATTATGCATCAGATAACCAACACATGCTGCTATCCAGTGCATTCATCTAATACCTTAGTTCCAATATTGACCGTTACGTTTTTCTTTTCCATTGTTGTGAATTAAAGCTGCTATCGGTCGAGTTCAGCTTAGACCGGATTTACTTGGAACAATTACTTCCATGGAAAAAGTGATGATTGGAATAACAGATATTAATAACCATGATATTATTGTATTAAATAGAAATTATGTTCTTCAAATACAGAGAATTTAATATTAATAAAATTGCATTAAGTATATAGTGGAAATGCCCTGAAATTATTGTTATTCGTGCAATACAATAGCCAAACTATACATACATACATATATATATATATATATATATATATATATATATATATATATATACACACACACATAGAATTGACTACATTTGCATGTAGCCAAATTTAAGATTCGATCATCTTCCTCATCTTTGAATCCATACGGATCACAGAACCATTTCATCTTTTTTATTTTTTTTATCTTTATGATTTGTAAAGTGTGTAAATCTAATGGTGAAAAAGGTGATTGGATTTAAGCTTGACTATATTTGAATGTAACCAAATATACCTTTATATATATATATATATATATATATATATTAATTTTATATATTGTTATTGTCTGGTTCACGTTCAATAATTTGAATTTATTATGTTTGAATAGTTAGCTTCATTTTCAAAGATTCAATATATATAAAATGTGCATTGAATATGTGTGTATATATATGTATGCATATACATATGTATGTATATGTGTATGTGTATGTGTGTGTGCCTATATATATATATATATTATGAACGCATGTGGGCATATTTGTTTGTAGAGTAGAAATATTGTGTGAGCTTCTACATGATAGCAACCATGAGATGGGTCCTAAGGAGATGATAATAGGCTCAATACTAATAATTCAAATTATTAGATGTGATTTAATATATCTAAACTATTTGTAAACATAAAATATTTTAATTTTGAGATTTCTACACTATGTATTGAAAATAAAAAATGTTTAATTTAAAAAACATAAAATATGCATATTATTTGACCACTACATCGAATAGAGAATTTCAAGTCATATGATATTTTTGATGATAAACAATTGAGAAATAATAGATTATATCCACCAACTCAGATTATCGATATTGTAACCTCTTTCATTGAGTAACCTATCATGTGCTATTGTATCAATGCCAAACAATAGCTCTACTCCAATTTGTGTGTATTGAAGGTCTTTTATTTATGTCTTTAAGTGTGTAGAAAATAAGTGATAGCAACAAGCTAGTAAGGCATAGTATACGATATGCTACATAATTTAGAAATTTAAATTGGTGATCCTTATAAATTGTATATATCAAATTTTAGCTGATTTAGATATTTATAAATTATAGATCGGATGAAAGTTTGCATAATATTGTTATAATGGTCTCTTTCTTTTTTATCGACCCGATGAATGTATGATTTTCTTTTGAGTATTTTACACACCATGGGGCATGCATGATTGATTCATGATGTCAATTTTTATTTTGCAAAGTTTATCATTAATTTTTACAAGCAAGTATTTAAAACCAAATGCACGCAATTTTATTCTAGTGCATCTTTCTCACTCTCTCTCAATCTATATGTGTATCAAATGGGAAAGGAATATGCTGAATAAATTATATCCATCAAATTTATTAACCAAAGTATCTATACATTTTAAGAAAGTATTATCTTAAAAAGGTTAGAGATACAGGTCATGAATTGGAAAGGGGATTTGGGTGGTGTCTACAATCGATGCTGCTGTCCCCATTTCTCATTGATGATATTTCCATCCTAGTACCGTGAAAAGACCTAAAAAAATTAAATTACAATAACTGCAATGGGTGTGAATAATGTTTGCATGTTTTAATGAACTGGATATCAACCAGACCCTCCCTTCCAAAGAAATAAATCCTGCTTCTCCCCTAATTTTTCCTTCTTTCTTGAATGCAACAAAGAATGTTTCCAACGAAGAAGGCGCCTAATTACCGAAAAAGAAAACCAAGGAAGGTGCTAATAATATGTGTCTAAATTTGGACGCCGGAAATACTATGGAATCGATGAATATCAATCTTAACCTTATTTATCATCTAAAAAGAGAGACTGTATCAGTGGGATGAAGATTGTCCATAGCAGGAGAAAACGAATACTCACGAAAAGCCACGGCTGTTGGAATGAGAGAGCCTCCCCACACCAGAAGCATGATTAACATGAGAAGAGCCTTCAGAGCCATGTCGTTCGCAGGTACTTGGAGGAGCCAGCAAGCCTACTTGTACATATAAGCCGACGGAAGGCGAGTAAATTGATGGTAGGTTCCACAGCGTTAATCTTCTTCTTCTTTTTTATTTTTTTTTAATTTTTTTTTATTTTTTTATTTTTAATTTTTTTTTTTAATATTTTTGTGGTGTGGGTATGGTCTAACTTTCTATTCATTCTCTACCTGACCAGGAATTGCATGGTATGAAAATGGGCACCCGCTGCCAAATCGTTGTTAATTTTCTTCGCCAATTGCTAGAGGACTTTGAAGTTGGAACGGTAGCTTGAGACTTCCTTTGCCCCAAAGACACGGAAAACGTGCTGCCAGATAGGTCTGACAAGACTTTATCGCTTTCCGTGACACGTTGGGATCAAGTAAAAGTAACGCAAAAATCATACTAGTAAAATACTTTAGGGCATTCATCAAGTGCACAGACAGTGGCAACTTTACCGAACTGCCTGCCTAATTGGCATGGGAGAATCCTTTTAAGCACCCATATGGTGCACACAGAAATTTATAGGCCCGATAATACTGACTTGGCAACTTAACCCCTTTTCGTTCTTGACAATAATTCTCTCTCATAGCACCATCTCCTATGTCACAAACTGTTACTTATGATACTTAGTTGATATTCATAAAAAGTATCTAATGAATTATGAGTTCAATAGATACTATTTAGCACGAGATATTCCTTACTTATTATCGACAATCACTTATTCACAAACCTCATGTGGGGCTAATAGTTTTCATTTCCCATCTCATGAAAAACCCTTTTCACTTCGCTTAGCCCTATCTTCTTCTAGGGGTATTTTAGTGATAGGTTCTATAGGAACCGAACGATCCTATTTGGTCAAATACCTAACGACACATGCACATGGAATGGGCTCCCCATAACATCGTAACATTTTTTATGTCCTTTGACCAACCACAGGCCTTTTGATAGAGACCTTCTTGACATTTTTCTCAAATTAAAATTGAAAGATGAAATGATGACCTTTCATAAGAAAAACTTCAAACTTAGTAAAACGGCACCATTTATCTTTCAAAAAGGCAGTAAGAAATTGCAATCCTAATTATATTCCCAAGGTACGATCAATAAGTGAGTACTTTCATTTTTTCCTTGCATCTTGGATATCATTGTTTGAAAACTTGACAAATCTATTAAAAATTTTTCTCAAGTATTCAATTTTTTCTTTATAAATTTAACCAACACTAGACCTATTAGAATAAGTACACGCCACCAATGCTCAAGGTTAGGAACTCCTTGAGTGGCTCCTCTCCAAGAGAGGTAAGTCTGCCCAAACTTAGGTCTTCCCCTTCTTTTCCTTTTATAATAGCTTTTTTTGGAGCTAATATAGGAATGGCATTATTCTATTGGTTTTCTTTATGATCTTCGATAGTTAGAGTAGCCATCATCGTAGTCTTCACCATCGCAGTGTTCATTTCTTATTTAGTCCTTTTACCTTCTCTAATTCTTGGTTGTAGTTCTTTTTAAAGAGAGAATGTGTTCACACACTGGATATTATTACTATTTGCAATGCAAAGTCTAGATTTCAATTTATACTTTATTACTATTTGTAAGAGGTTGTTGAATTTAATCTACTGTCATTTAAAAAAAAGTGCGTATATTATGAGCAACATTATGCTTGACAAAAGTGATAAACTAAGACAAAAGATAAAAGATGTTATTTTACAAATTTTATATAAAAATTAGTTTTAACTTTGGAAGGAAAGATTGGATTAATTTTTTTCCCAATATAGTAACTATTTAGGCATTGAAATAATTTTACCTTTTAGTGTAATTGCAAGATAAATGATATATAAATTAGAAAGTATAATACCCATTTACTAAATATCTTATACATATTTTAAATATTTGATGCATATTTTTTAGATTATTTCTTATCCTGTACTTAGATCTAGGAATAAAATCGCAGGGATCTCCCTCTACATGCGCATAGTGGTATGGGAAAAAAAAAATCTGATTATTTTATACAAAACCAATAATTAAATAAAATTTTTATGCAAATCCACTATCAATTATTTCAAACATACATATATACAGCGAAATCTTTTTCATTGTTGCTCTATTATTGCCATCAACTAATGAATAGTTTAATATTTTGTCAATACGTGTTATAAGGCATTTATTGCTGGACCTTTGTCCTCCTCGTGCATTCCTACTTAGACTAATTATGGCTGCGATGTGGGCACTTCATGATAAACTCATATTTTCTTTTATATTTATTGAAACACTTAGAAGTTGGATGGCCGCTTGAAGCTTTCTTTATGCCAAGGTCTAAAGAATAACTTGATCCTTAATGGCCTAATGATAACACAAGTTTGCCACATCATCATCAGATCAAAGGACCGTGAAAGAAATATTATAAATATCAAGGGATTCTAAATCAAAAATATCTTAAATACCCAGCTAACTAGATTTAATCTATTTTATCTTAAAAAAATAAAGCTCTCGTGATGGAGCAATATTATACTTGACAAATTTATTAAACTGAGATGAAAGGTATTACTGGCTTTGCAAGAAAAATATGTTAAAACAAAAATATTTTAAAATGTTGGCTTTCTAGATTTAAACTATTGTTGTTTACAAAAATGCACTTGCAATGGAGCTACATTATACTTGACCAATGTAGTAAACTAAGAAGGTTGATCAAGATATTATTTTGCAAATTTTGTATAAAAATTTAATTAATTATTGACTTTGCAAGAAAAAAAAGATTGGATTAATATTTCTTTTCTGTAATGGTATTTATTAAGAGTTTGGAATAATTTTGTCTTTGTATGTAAGAAAAGATAAATGATACATAAATTTAAAAGTTGAGAACATATTTATTGATTATCCAATATATATTTTCATCACATATTTTTTTAAAGATTACTTCTTGCATTATACTTGGATCTAGGAATAAAATTATGAGGGAATCCTCCAACATATGTATCATATTATAAGGAAAAATAGATCTTGTCATTCTTAGCAAAATTAGTAATTAAGTAAAATATTTATGCAAAAGTACTATGCAACTAATCTGTTGCCATCAAATACGAACCGAACAGTATAAAACTTTTGTTAACATATATTATATTTTCTCAGAATATGGGCATTTATTTCCCCATGCATTCCTATTTGGGCCAGTAATAATGTCGAAGTGAGTATTTCATGTTCGGTTTATGATCCTTTTATTATTATTTTATATTGACTGAAAGGCTTGATTATTGAAATAAAGGTCACTCTTGGATGTTGAAATAGTGGCTGCTTGAAAACTTGTTCATAGGTTGGCCTAAAGCTAGCATATATCATTTATTTTTTAAATGTTATAATCAAATTAGGGGGTTGTAGGATAAATCATATAAATATACTAGGATAAATATAATTTTACAAATTTTACATAAAAATCAATTAAATGTTCACTTTTCAAGAAAAATATTTTTAAAGAAAATAATTTAAATACTTGACCATCAGGATCTAATCCATTGGTGTTTTTTTTCTGTTTTTTAAAAAAAGCTCTAGTAACAAACTTATTTTGATGGCATCTTCATTTTTGGTCAATTTATTTTCTTTCTCATTTTCTTTGGGACTGCAACCACATGCAGTTCCGTGTGGCAGAAGTCTGCAACCACATGAAGTTCCTTATGGCATAAGTAACATTTATGACTGATATAAGTGGCTACGAATGTTACTTCAGCACAGGTACCATGTCAAAGTATTTATTTGTCCAACAGTGGGGCCCCTCTTTTTCCTCTTCATTTCGCACCTACACCATATCCTCGATTGGCAGCGGTATGAAGTGGGACCCTGGCATTTATTGACAGACCCTCGTTCTCTTCCTCCATCACCTATTCCACCACTAAATTAAGGGTGATAGTAAAGTTCAACTTCTATTTTCGTCGTCTACATGACTTGGAAGGGCAGTCGTGTGAAAAGGGGCAACTACTAGCTGCTGCGAAATCTTTGTTTTCTTTCTCATTCACTGAAGATTTGGATATTGGAACGGTAGCTTGAAATTTTCTTCGACCCAAACTCATGGCCTAGAACGTCATTTATCGCTTTCCGGTTATACTTCCTTCTTTGGGTTACAGTCAAAGCAACGCAGAAGACATATTGGTAAAATACTTTGGGGCATTTTTTTAGATGAAAGTACTTTGGGGCATTCACCCAGAGAGAATTTCTTTGGCTCGCTAAAACTAATTTGGCTAGTCGACAGAACCCCCTCCCGCATTGGCATAGGACAAAACTAAAGTGCTTCTCGTTTTAAATAATAATTCTCACTAAACACATTAATTCCCTTGGAACAAACTGCGTAGAGAAATACGTAAAGCTGAGTGAACAGAAAATTCTTTATATATTTTGTAAGAGAAGCGATGTTATACATTGTTGTCAAGGCATGGCATTGCCCTGGAAGCTACCAATTCTCATGAGGATAAACATGACTGCTAACACCCCAGTGCAACAACCCATGGAGACATGGCAAACAGCTGCGTATCATGTAGGGTTGAACTATAAAATATACAAAGCCTATCTTAAATCTCAAATATCATATGTATAAACCATTAAAAGTAAATATGAGATAGTAGTGAAATGTAGGGTTGAACTATAAAATATACAAAGCCTATCTTAAATCTCAAATATCATATGTATAAACCATTAAAAGTAAATATGAGATAGTAGTGAATAGAGTAACAAAACTAACTAAAGTTTCAATTCATAATACTATACCAAACTATAATGTCCTTGACTCCAAAATAATAAATATAGGATAGTATAATCAGTCTACCAACTATTTTGACAAAGTTGATAAATAATAAAGTTATAAACATCTCTAATGCTCCAACACACGTTATAAAGCTCAAGTCAAGCTATTCCTTGACATTCAAAAAAGAAAACAAGAAGAAAATATTAAGCTAGCAAGTCAGTAAATAATCTTTACCTCTTGCTAGACTAAAAATATAATACATAAATACCTTGTGTAAACAATGCAATAACACATACAACATAAATGTCTGATTCCAGGATATAATTGCATAACATTTTTGCCAAGAATATGCGTGTGTGAGAGGGAGACTTTTGAGAACACATTTTCTTTAAATAAAAATATTTTATAATTCACTCTCTCACAATCATTGTAACTATAATATGATTTACCATATGACAGGATTCGCAGAGTCACACTCATGAACACTAAAAACATATTTTATACAATTTTAATTAAAAGTTTTTAAATTAAAAGATATGTTTGAACTTTTACTTAGTACGACTCCTCAAGCATTATTGCAAGACTGGTTGCCTCCTATCTATATTTATTATGAGAGGTAAATCTTGAAATGTATTTGTTAAAAAGAAAAGAGTTAACTTTGATAAGTGATCCATTACAAATAATTAAAAACTATATGTATGTATGTATGTATATATATATATATGTATTTCTTGTAAAAATATTTTTTTATGCAATTATATCATGAAATCTAACTTATTGCTTTATATTACATATGTTATTGCATTATTTATACATTATATTCTTAGTCCAATTAGCGGTAAAGATTGCTTACGAAACTTTTATCTCAATAAAATTTTTGCAATATTTATATAAATATTTTGACATATAAATAATATTAAATATTTTGATAACTTTAAAGTGAATTTTAAAGAGGGATTTATAAATAACACCTTTAGAAGCTGAATTTATAAATCATTATTTTGAGGGATATGCAACTTTCATATAATTTAAAAAATTATTTTTTAAGAATAATTAAATAAAAAATTTTAATTTTTAAATTTTTAAAATTTTACTACAAATGAACTTTCTTCTAAAAATTCTTCATAAGTATTTCACATTGCCTATAGCAGCAAGTAAGATGAAACAAGAAAAGAAGAAAAAAAATAATAAATCCAGTTTACATTTCCACTTCTCCAAGCCTTCGACATGACAGATCAACCTTCCTTATCCTTTACTTCAAATGCAGTCTATCTCTCTCCTTCCTTGATAGGATCGGTCAAAGCACAAGTCATCCTTCTATTATCTTGAGTAGGACAGGTCATGGTTTGTCCTCATTGCCAGAGCTAGGAATGAAAATGCAATATTTTTGTTAGAAGCCTTCAACTTCATTAAATTGACTCGCAAACCCAACACCAAATTAACTCTAGGTTAGCTAACTATTTTTTTTTAGTATAAGCCAATCCAACCAATCAGGCTCAATTATTTTGGACCGTGCCTTTCAAGTTAGGACTAGTCAAAACACATGTGATCCTTCCGTTATCGTTTTAGATAAGGCTTATAAGTCAGCTTGTTCTTATTGCTGGAGTCAAGAATAAAACTTTCATATTTTCATTAGAAGTGAGTTTTCAACTGGCTTGATTAAATTGATCCGATAAACTTAACATCAAAACCAGTTAAAAATAAAACATCCATATTTAGGCCATGCCTTACAAGTTAGGATTGGTCAAGACATATGTCATCTTTTCATTATCATTTTAGGTTGGACTTATAAGTCAGTTTGTTTGAGACAAGAATAAAACTTTCATATTTTTGCCGAAAGTGAGTCTTCAACTGCCTTCTTTAAATTGATCGATAAGCCAGTTAAATGAACCAAACTCAATTATTGTAGATCATGCCTCACAAACTAGGACTAGTCAGAAAAAATATCATCATTCCGTTGTCATTGATGAGATAGGTTAGCTTGTCCTTCTTGCGAGTGTCACAGGGATGACAATTCTATATTTTTATCAGATTAAAATTTTTAACCAACTTAATTAAATTGACTTGACAGATTTTGCATCAAATTATTTTAGACTACCTTGCAAAATAGGACTGGTCAAGCCACATGCCACCCATTATCATTGATAAGATAGGTTGATTTGTTCTTGTTGGTAGGGTGAGGAATGAAAATTCTATATTTTTCGTAAAATTGAGTTTTGACATGGTTATTTTGACTTGACAAGCCCAACAACAAATTGGCTCCAAGTCAGCTAACTATTCTTTTTTTTATTATTTTTTTAATTTAAATTTAAGTCAATCAAATAAAAAAAGCTCACCTATCTTAGGCCGTGCCTTGTAAGTCAGGCCTCACATTCTACTATACAAAATGTCTTATTTATAGACTTGGTTACCACTCTGCCTTCTACTACTAAGGTTTCGACTTGAAGACCCAACAACAATGAGCTATGAGTCAAGGCCGCAGCCAACCGAAAGATCACTGTGTCGACGACTCAGTAGGAAAATAAACAAAAAAAAAAAAAAAAAAAAACTTCATCACATCATTACGCTGGAAGAAAGATTTTTCTTGGAGAAGAGATCTCGAAGAAAGAAGCCATGCTTCTAACGCTGTCTTCCTACTCTCACTGTAGCCTACGCCTGCTCGCAGAAGTCAGCATAAGAAAGAAACGGAAGAAAATGTGATAATCCTTGGCAGCACAGGTCATCCGTCCATTTCCACTTCGCTTTCATTGTTGACGAGATGGGGCGTCATCCGTCCATTTCCGCTTCGCTTTCTGTGTTCACGAGATGGGCCGGTCTTTCCGGCACAGGTCATCCGTCCATTTCCGCTTCGCTTTCATTGTTGACGAGATGGGCCGATCTTTCCGTGGACTGTCAATAGGCCAGGTCGGCCGTCTAAACACGTTTATAAGTTACTTTTTCTTTAAACAGCGTTTGATTTGCCGTATTGTAATACTATCAGAAATTTTTTTGATATTATATTTAATAATTAAATTATTAAAATATAAAATTATTGCATTTGTTTTGTCTTAATAATATGAGCTCAGATTTCTTAAAAATATAATATTATTGCGTTTGCATCTGGATATCATATTCTTTAATTCTATTTTTATATTTTATAATAAATTTTTTTCATTTTCTAAATGGCTATCTTTTCTTTTCTTTTTTTATTAGAATATAAAATGTTTTAGTAAAAAACAAGAATTCTTTGTAAAATTATTTTTAAATATTATATATTTAAATATTATAAATAACAATTATTATATTATATAATATATAATAATATTTTTAAATATATTATTATTATATATTATATATTATATAAATATTTAATAAATTAAATTAAATATAATATTTACACATAAGCTAAGAGTATAATCTGAGATTAATTTTAAATTACTGAATTCTGGTCATCACATATATTTTTTTAAGATAGGAATCAGATAATTTTGATTTATAATATTCTTATATTATCAAAAATTAAATTTTATTTATCTATATTATTATATCAAATTATGAAATATGATAATTTTTGCTTATTAAGATGGATTATCATTAATCAAACAATCGTTTAACATAAAATCTTAAAGGAAGGTAATATCTTTTCCATGTTGCCTTTATTTTCTAGCTACAGACTCTACCGGTTGCAGAAGTTGAGATGAAACAAGACAAGATATATATATATATATATATATAGCATATATTGTAGAGGGATCGGATCAGAACCGATGCTTCACATGGGCTTATTCGGGTTCCAACAAAAAGACAACGTAGCACCACCGCCCCTGAATGCTTCAAGAAAAGAAGAATTCTCAGAGAATAGCCGTTTTATAGATAGCCACATGCTTTATATTATATATATATATATATAGGTTTGACTACATTCAAATATAACTAAATTTAGAATTCGGTTATTTTTTTCTACCATTTAATTCATACAAATTTCAAAGTTATCCTACCTTTTTCACTTGTTCCATTTTTGGGATTTGTGAATTGTGTGAATTCAAGAATAGGGAAAGTGACTAAATTTAGGCTTAATTACATTTAAATATAGTCAAATCTACCTCTCTTTATATATATATATATAGACCATTATAATAGTCATGCCCGAAACCCGAAATGGATTTAAGATGTAACAATTCGCCGCATACCCTCTGGCTTGCAAGGCATTTATCACAACATATCAACATTTAATTCAAGTAATAAAAATTGAATTGCTATTTACTAAGTCAATCTAATGCTAACAAAATATTAATAACTACAAACTCTAATGTCACTGAAATTAACAACTATTTACCGGCTATCAATATGGTCAAAAAATAATCAAAGAGTCTAATGGGTAATTGCTTGCTTCTACTCAGGTTCCTATTTTATTTTTTTGTGTCTGAAAAAAAATAATATATATATGAGATAGACTTGAATATAGCTAAACCTAAATTCGGTCATCTCATCCATCTTTATATTGATAAAGTTCATGAATCTCAAAGATGAAAAAAGTGAAAAAGATGGGAGGGCTTCGGAATCAATATGGATGGAAGAATGAAAAAAATAACTGGATCCTGAACTTTGCTATTTTCGAATATAACCAAATCTTTCTCTCTATATATATACACTTCAGTTTTATTGTGCATCCAGGCTATAAGAGTTGGAGCATCTCGGATTCAATATTGGGGACATTGATGCCTAAGAATATTAGAAAATGGGTGTGTCCTTAAAGTGAAAAGAATATGATTTTTTTTCTTAAATTAGCACTAATTAAAAGCTTGAGTTTTTCAAAAATTTAAGAAATAATTAAATACTTTAGTATGGTATTGATTTGATCTCTAAATAATTTGGAGATACTGGATCTTGAAGTGTTTAGTTTAAATTATTATGAGGCAAATAGTACTCTCTATTGATAATATATTACTAAAACTATTTTAAAGAGGAATGCATCATTATGAAATTGTTTTGAATTTTAGATACTTGGATATAATTAAAATGATCATTAAAGACAACGATGGGTTTATTATTTGGCATGTGAGTCATTACTTATTAATGAATTTATGAATTTTTTGGATTTATAAATTTTTACATTACATTATATTTCATGTTTCATAAGTTAAATTGTGATGAATCATGTTTGAGAATTTGACTATCTAATTTCATCCATCAATTTATGCCACCTTTGATTTAAGACTATTGGGCCATGATAAATTATGGATATTTGAAATTATTTAGTTTACAAATGCTGGAAATAATCATGAGATTTCAATATCGAAAAGATTGATATTTGTACACATATATAAACTTTTAGTTTGACTATGTATGATACGATGTTGCTCTTAGAAATATGACACAAAATTGAGCTATACTGTAATGTTAGTATTTGATATAGACATACTCCGTAGAGTTAAGTATGACTACGATACCTACTCCATAGGATTAAGTACGACCACGATACCTACTCCATAGGATTAAGTATGGTTACGATACCTACTCTACAGAGATTAAGTGTAGTCATAGTTTTTGGATGGAGAGATGAAAAAAGAATCAATACTTATGACTCTTATTATACATATATTTATCGAATTAAAATATTGAATACTGATTGATCCAATTATATTAAAAATGAGTGTTACTTACTTGGCTATTATGCCCATTATTCTTATTTACCTATTTTTTAGATCAAGGATTAAGAAATGATTTGATAAAAGATTTAGAGTGAGTAATTAGAGACAAGGACGGTCCCTTATATATTTATAGACTAATATTAGTTTGTCTGGTTATACATATTAAAGTATGTTTTGGAAAAATGTATAATTACATTAATAGCAGAAAATGTCAGTTGTATATTTTTATTAGTGTTACTAATATGAAGCTCATATGTGGTTTGTAGTTTGTAGTAAATTCATTGCTTAGCAAGTTAGCTTATATGTTAGCAGTTATCATCTTACTTTGATTGGATTCGAGGCGTGATAAATATTGCATGGAGAATTATTGGAGAACTAAAAAGATGTAATTGGTTAAACATTTTGTGATGTGTAAACCATTTTTTTGGGACCAGTTCATAGGTCCTCAAAATTGATTAGTTCTCTCATTTATTTTTTGCACACATGCTCATATATAAAATGTTTGATCGCACACTTTTGAAAGTTTCATGTTATGACCGGAAGCAAAGCACTTTTTAATTAATCAATTGTATATTTAATTCTGCATTTACTTGTGGCAACTGATGTGTAAGTTTTGGGCTATGGACTATTAGTATTTCATTGTGATTACTTCTTCCTGAATGACGAGTTCCTATCGAGTTGTTACACTACATTATCGTCGTTGCACTTTTTTCGAGCCGCAGAATACCTCGCTTCAAGGTTGGGTTCGGGACTTATGTTGGCGAAGCCGTTAATCGGGATTTTGTATTTGATTCAGTTATTATATTATATTATTATTATTGCACTTTTTTGGAGCCGCAGAATGCCTCACTTCAAGGTTGGGTTCGGAACTTATTTTGGTGAAACCGTTGATTAGGATTTTGTATTTGATTCCGGACGTATCAGAAGCATGTATTTTGAATACGTAAACAACTAATAAAATATTCTTTCCATCATCTGTCTGCCCATATTTAATATTATTTTTTGTATAAAAAAGTATTGATTTTGAACAAAAGGCCTTGCATGTTTTTAAAGATTTTATCTTAGAGATTACGTAGTCTTAATGTTAGTTTTACGGATCTCTCAGTGATTCTAATATGATTTAAATCTTCATGTACCTCGTAATGTGGTGCAATCCACCGCCAACTGATTCGAGAAACTACAATCGAGTCACTGGACACATATCTACTGTTTATATGGGCTCTTGGGAAAACTGATTTCAGGGCCACTTTGGTCTAAATGGGTTTTCGTGGGCGAAAATGACTCTGGACGCTCAATTGTAGGAAGGCGGTGCTCTCATTAACATATCTACGCCATTTAAACTCCGATGATTAAGTCCGAATCATAGTCAAATTAGAGAGCAAGCATCATAACCATTTCAAACAAATATTTCAGTTATGCAATAAATCCAAAGTTTATGAAATTTTATATATAAGGCAATATATTTATGTCCTTTAAAAATCGATAGGGATATGTCAAAATTTAGTATGTTCAAGTAAAATATATCTTGCTAAAAAAAATATATCATGCTTGATCCAGAATTTTAAAATAACGTTTTACATCTATGCAAATACATGATTATATAAATCTTTGATTTCAAATATATTTGAAATAAGCATAATAATTTTCATAAAATAAAAGCATGCATAAATAATTTTCATATTTCTAATTTCAAATATTCATGATATATTCTAAATAATAAATAAAGATAATAATAAAAATTTAAAAATTATTATGCAATGGTAAAATCCTAGAGGTAGAGGTTCTTAAATCTTTTAGATAAAATTGCTTATACTTACAAATACCCGACTAATTCTTTAATTTTGATATTCAAAATCTCCATCAACCTTCATCTTTTAACCTTCACTCTCTCAATTATCGATTTGATACAAAAAAATCTCAATTGGGCCTGTTCAAATGCCCCATCAACTTTCATCCTTTAACCTTCACTATTTAGACTCTCAATTTGACACCAAAAGATCTTAATTGGGCTATATTCAAGGGCGCCATCAAACTTCATCCGTTAACTTTTATTCTCTGGACTATCGATTTAATACCAAAATCTCTTAATTGGGCATAATTTTTGAAGAGATCTCTTAAAGTTAATAGTTTTTTTTACGTTTCATAGGATATTAATTTCCTAAATTTCTTACTTTCATTGGGATACTAATTTTCAAAGAGAGCTGAAGTGATAAACATTAAAAAAAAAATCTAAAAATAGATTTCTAACTCTCACCATGTTTCTAAGTTATCTAATATCTGTTTTAGCAAGAAAAACTTATAAAAAATTATATAAAAATATCAAAAAAATCAACTATCACAGAATAGCATTTTTGTAATATTCTGAAAGTTCATCAGTATTGAGACAGGTTCATTGAATTGCTTGAAATTAAACTTTAATTTGGGTACTTCATGTGTTCGAAAAATAGTCGATGCCAAACATTATAAAGGCAAATATACCTAAAAATTTTAATTATATTAGTTTTGGCCAAGCATTTTTCCATCTAATGTGCACTAGGTTGTGGTATTACAAATACCAAAGCAAATGCCATATAGTATAACTTTTTAAAAAATAATAATTACTTTCACAAACTTTAGAAAGCACGTGAATGAACTATGATTAGTAAACATATAATTAAGCTTAACAACTAACTACCAATAGCAAATACTATTCAGCTACATTTTCGACCCTCAGTTATGAGGTTCTCCTCAGCCAGTTGATCCAAAATGGACTGATCAAACATGATTAGCTCATCACTCCTATATCAAACACTTACGTTTTATGGAATTCATCACTGGTTTATTTGATCATTAATGTTTTCAAAATTCTTGCCTTTCAAGTACGCTACCTTGATTTTGCAACTTTGTGCAACTGCCACAAAATATTTTCCTTATTGTTGGATGCTGATGATGCAAATCGATAATGAATGAATCTGGTGCTTTCATTGAGAGACAAGAGTATAATGATTCAGTCTCTAATTGAACACACAAGACTTTGTCCAATCATCACTTTCTTTATATTTTTGAGGCATGAAACTTGTCGAGGAAAGCTTCAAGTTATATCACCAGAAAGGAATTTGAAAGTTTGAGATTCACTCTTCATAAATCAAGCTCTAATGATGTATAAAGTTAATTGGAATGATGAGTTCATATTGGCTTTATGTCTTCTAATTATAGAAGATTCAAGAACTGAGGAAGGAGGTGAAAAAGTTATTGGAGGGGAATTGAAAAGATAAGATATCACCAAGGTGCTGCTGCAGCTACTGCTAGCAAAAAACTAGCAAAAGCTCTGATGAAGAGATTTACAAAGATGTAACATGGGCAATAGATAGTAGCAGCACCCTTTTTGCGAACTTAGGTAATTCCACCGGTTAGGCCTTTCCTCCTCCTTTCTCTTTCTTGCTTTTAATTCAGGTAACCGGTATAGCTTCCTTGTATTTGTACATAGATTGAGCACTAGCAACAATTACTAATGTTTGTAAGAATCTGACGGCCTCCAATGCAGCACAAAACTTAATAATCTGTAAAATTTGATAGCCTTGGCCAACCTGAAAAATGATTGTCTGCCACTGAACTATATATATATATACGATAGGAAAATTTTGAACTTCGAACCATGCACACCGGGTGCAACCGTTGTACATAAGAATAGAAAACAGACTATTTTAATGAGAAGCTTCATTGATCTCACACTTTTCTTACATGGCAGTTCATTTTAAGCTACTTTCTTCAAGGATCCATCTTTAAACATTTTTAGACTCAGGGTGTTGAACACTGCTCGTGAGTAGTGGCGTGAAGCATTCCTCCAGTCTGTTCCCGCTTTCATCATCATTTCAAATTCTTCATAGCTTATGCGGCCATCCTGCAAGACACATGCATAATAATAAGTGAGGTTAAAAGATTGGGTTCATGGTGAAATAACAGATTATGCTAAAAGTTGGAGCATATGAACTCGTGGCTTTTATCTTGTGAGGAAATATCTAATAACTACTAGTTAGCCAGCAATCCCGGCAATCAGTAATGCCCATAATTGGACTAGTTTAAGTTGATGCAACCTTGTCCTTGTCGACATCAGAGATGATATCCAAGATCACTTGCTCATTGGCATCAGGTTCATCACCTCCTAAAGCTTCTCTCAACTCATGAATTTCAATATATCCACTCTCATCCTTGTCGAAGTATTTGAATGCTTTTGGAAGGTGTTCCTCGCTGCGGATCTTCTTCAGGTGGACGGATACACTCACAAACTCCTCACAGTCCAGGTGACCATTTCCATCTATATCTGCCTGCAAAGAGAAAAACAAGTATATTGGAGTCAGATGAGCACAGATGGAAGGCAAGCAAGTCTGTGACATGGAACAGACAGCAAGTGCCAAAAGAGCCCTCACCGCTTCCATTAACATATCAATATCTTGTTCTGGCATATGGTGTCCAATTAAGTTCAAGCCGTTTTTAAGTTCATCAAGTGTTAACTACCCTTTCTTGTTGGTATCCATCATGTGAAACATTTGCTTAATGGCAGCTACTTCCTCCACTGGTAAGTGTTCAGCCACCACCTATGGAGAATGTAAATTGATGTGAAGACATTTTGTTTCTAATTAAAGGCAGAGAAGAAGCATGTGAGTCATAGTTTCATGTGAAATTGGGGCTCAGGCTTACAATCAAGGCTTTCTTCTTGAACTTGTTCATGACTGAGAACTGCTGAAGCCTTGCTCTGACAGCTTCTCCAAGGGGAATATTTGGAGCTTGCTTAGCATTCTGCAGCCAAGGGTGTTCTTCATACAATAAAAGCCACAATTAGTTGATGAAGCAGTATTTATTCTGCATATAGTTGGCTCAGGGTAGTTCTCTATCATTACGCAAGCACCATCAATATTAGAAACTCCAGCTTAAATAGTGTTGGGAGTTCGAGTATCAGAATCAAAAAAAAAAAAAAAAAAAATGGAGACAAAAGTGGTGTCTGTACATTAAGTTGATCAACTGGACTAGTCTAGTCTGGGTTATTCTTTTTGAAAATGAGAAATCTATGTATCACTGAAGAAAGAAAATGGATAACTTTTACATGGCGGTAGCCTCATGATTGAAGAGACTATATGTCAGAACTGCCAACTTTCAATTATGAGAGTGAAGAAATCAGAAAAATGATATTCTGCTTACCCCTGGAACATATCAGAGAAAAGAATAAAAAGCTATAAAAGATAACAGCTATTTCGTGCTTCAGCACATTACATTTCTGAACAACTAGCCAGGATTTAATGGCTTGGTAAAATCCAATCTGCAAGTCTCAAGTACAAGGTCAGATATACGGATTGAAATGTGATCCTTCAAAGCATCAAACCCTATTCCCACTGCCCCCTAATCTGACATGAACTGATGGGTTTTTTCTTCAGAAATTAGATGATGAGTTGGTCTTTTAACTGAAATGAGAGAGCAAACTTAGAAGGTTATCCTAGATATGGAACCAGCGGAGAAAAAGTGCAAAGCAGGAAAATGATGTTTTTTTTATTTAATTTAAACTTACAAGGTTATCCTAGATATGGGCGTTTCTTTTCCTATGCATTCTTATTTAAACAAGTAATAATGTTGAAGTGAATATTTTATGTTCGGCTTATGATCTTTTTTTATTATTATTTTATATTGATTGAAAGGCTTGATTATTGAAATAAAAATCATCCTTGGATATTGAAATGGCCACTTGAAAACTTGTTCATAGGTTGGCATAAAGCTATTACATATCATTTATTTTTAAATGTTATCATCAAATTAGAGGGCCATAAGATAAATCATATAAATATACTAGGATAAATATAATTTTATAATTTTTACCTAAAAAATCAATTAAATGTTCACTTTTCAAGAAAAATATTTTTTTAAAAAATATTTTAAATACTTAACTATCTGGGTTTAATTCCTTGGTGTTTGAAACAAAAAAGTGCTAGTAACAAACTTATTTTGATGGCATCTTCATTTTTTTGTCAACTTATGTTCTTTCGGACTGCAACCACATGCAGTTTCGTGTGGCATAAGTCTGCAACCAGATGTAGTTCTGTATGGCATAAGTAACATTTATGAGCGATATAAGTGGCTACGAATGATTCTTCCGCACAGGTACCATGTCAAAGTATCTATTTGTCCAACTGTATGACCCCTCTTTTCCCTCTTCATTTCGCACATACACCGTATCCTCCATTGGCAGTCGTATGAAGTGGGACCCTGGCATTTATTGACAGACCCTCATTTTCTTCCTCTATCACCTATTCCACCGCTAAATTAAGAGTGATAGGAAAGTTCTATTTCTATTTTCGTCGTCTCCATGACTTGGAAGGGCAGCGATGTGAAAAGGGGCACCTGCTAGCTGCTGCGAAATATCTGTTTTCTTTATCATTCACTGAAGACTTGGATGTTGGAACGGTAGCTTGAAATTTTCTTCGACCCAAAGTCATGGCCTGGCACGTCATTTATCGCTTTCCGTTATACTTTGGGTTCCAGTCAAAGCAACACAAAAGTCATTTTGGTAAAGTACTTTGGGGCATATTTTAGAGGAAAGTACTTTTGAGGCCGAGAGAGTTTCTTTGGCTCGCTAAAACTAATTGGGCAAGTCCACCGAACCACCTCCCACATTGGCGTAGGACAATACTAAAGTGCTTCTCGTTCTAGATAATAATTCTCACTAAACACATTAATTCCCTTGGAACAAACTGTGTAGAGAAATACATGAAATTATTCTTTTAGATATACATGAAGCTGACTGAACAGAAAATGCTTTATGTATTTTGTAAGATAAGGGATTTTATACATTTTGCCAAGGCATGGCATTGCCCTGAATGCTACCAATTCTCATGAGGATAAACATGACTGTTACACCCCGGTCCAACAACCTATAGAGACATGGCAAACAGCCACGTATCATGTAGGGTTGAACTACAAGAATATACCAAGCCTATCTTAAATCTCAAATATCATATGTATAAACCATTAAAAGTAAATATGAGATAGTAGTGAATAGAGTAACAAAACTAATTAAAGTTTCAATTCATAATAATATATCAAACTGTAATGTCCTTGGCTCCAAAACAATAAATATAATATAATCATTTTATCAGCTGTTAGACAAAGTTGATAAAAAAACAAAGCTATAAACATCTCTAATGCTCCCACACATATTATAAAGCCCAAGTCATGTTATTCCTCGACATTTAAAAAAGAAAACAAGAAGAAAATAATAAGCTAGCAACTCAGTAAATAATTTTTATCTCTTGTTGGACTAAAAATATCATGCATAAATAAATTGTATAAACAATGCAATAACACATACAACATAAATGTCTGATTCCAAGATATAATTGCATAAAGAAACATTTTTGTTAAGAATGTGTGTGTGTGAGAGAGAGAGACTTTTGAGAACACATTTTCTTTAAATAAAATTATTTTATAATTCATTCTCTCATAATCATTGTAATCATGATATGATTTTGATGGCAGCCAGAATTTTTTCTCAGAAAGAAAGGAGAAAGAAGTGAAAGATCGAAATTCTAATGTTTTATTTTGAAATCATACTTATCTATCCAATCATACGTTATCCACACATAACTAACCACATTTGACTTAACAAACTACTAGAATTACTAATAAAATCCTATTCATATAATAACGATAACAATAAGGAATTAAATTTTAACACTCTCCCTTAATTCCTTGTTGTGACATTCAACAATTCTACGGAAATCTTGGAAACTTGTCTCTTAAAAGTTCTTTAGTAAAAATGTCTGCAACTTGATCATTGGAGCTGCAATATTTGATTTGAATTTCTTTCTTCTCCACTGTATCTCTAATGAAGTGATGCTTGATGCAATGTGTCTTGTACAGCTATGGTAGACTGTATTCTTAGTCATAGCAATTGTTGATTTGTTGTCACACAAGATTGGAGTAGTTTCTCCTTGCTTCTCACCAATATCCTTTAAAATGCACCTTAACCATATTGCTTGTGAAGCTGCCAATGATGCTAAAACATATTCAGTCTCGACTGATGATTATGCCACCGTTTATTGTTTCTTAGAAGTCCAAGCAACTGCTCCCGAACCAAGAGAAAAAACATGTCCTGAAGTGCTTCTCATATCATCAATACATCCAGCCCAATCACTATCATAAAATCTCAATAACTTTGCATCAACATTCTTCTCATACCAAATACCAAAATCAGTAGTACCTTGGATGTATCTCAACACTCTCTTAGCAGCACCAAAATGAATTTGAGTAGGTTTGCGCATAAACCTGGACAACAAGCTTGCTGCATATATAATATCGGGTCTAGTAGCTGTCAAATATAATAAACTTTCAATTAAGTTTCTATAGAGTGATGCATTCACTTCTTTACTTCCATCTTCTTTGCTTAGCTTTTCATTCATAACTAATGGAGTACAAAGTGATTTACAATTCACCATTCGAAATTTTTTAAGAAAAGTTTTTGCATACTTCTTTTGGCAAATAAATACTCCTTCTTCTTTTTGATAAATTTCAATGCCTAAGAATTGATGTAATAAATCCAAGTCGCTCATTTCATATTTTTGCTTCATCTCCATTTTAAAATTAGTAGAGCCAAGGGAACTTTCTCTGTGCTTTTATAATATGATTTTTGTGTTACTTTGACTGGAACCCAACGTCTAGCGGAAAGCGATACAAGCGTGTCAGACCATGACTTTGTGTCCCAGAAAATTTCAAGCTACCGTTCAACATCAACGAAGAAGAAAGCAAGGATTTGACAACAGGTGCCCACTTTCGATACAGTGTCATTCCATCTCATGTAGAAGATGAAAATAGGCTTTCACACCACCACCACCAATCTAGGTCGTAAAAGAGATGCCACAGGAAGGGCATGAATGAACGCCACCACCAATCTATTTTTGAGGGAAGAAATGAGGGTCTGTCAATGAATGCCAGTTCATACCGAAGTTATGGAGCAGGATCCAAAGGTGTTTTTCTAGAATGCTTCATAACTAAAAAAACCCTAAGAAGGCATCCACTTTTTTTTTCGATATTTTATACTCAAGCCAATTTGTATTAAAAAAAATCAGTTGTAAAACTTTCAAATATTTAGTTACATATTTAAGCCAGTAAATGCACTTATTTAAATCATGAGTTTAGCTATCGTACTTATATATTTTCAGATGCTTAGCTTGGATCCCATGCATTCAATGCTTTTAAGTCCTCATCAATGTTCTTCTTATGCTCTTAGACTTTTCATTAATCACCCACATACAATCTAAAAAATGAAAAAAGCAGCATTAAGTCATAGCTGCAGCTAATATCATTACATGATTTAATTGAATCTAATGTCGATGGATATTATTCATCAGCAAGTAATGCACATTTACAAACTAGAGCATATACACGAAATCAAGGGTAGAAGTTTTCAAATTTTCAAATTGATGAATTTTTACAAAAAAATATAAATTTAATTAATTATATCAAAGTGTCATATTAATTGGCAATAGCAAAAAAGGAAAAGTAAAATGGATTATTTTCATAAAATTCTACTTGCTGAAAATCATGCTAGGTGGAGAACACATTGGGTCGGATGAAACTAACAACTTGGTAAGAAATAAACTTAATTTAAACTCAGTATCAAATTAAAAAAAAAGCATCGAACAATAATTTAAATCCAAATTTCCTGCTAAGCCCAAAACACTGCAGCCGTATAAGCTTGCCCAGTGACACTCTATCCTATGAGATAGTATAAGGCAGAATAGCCAATAATTATTTTCTAATTTTTAGATCATTATGTTATAATTAAAATTTTTATTAGATTAGGTTTTAATGTTTGAATCCATTAATTTGAACTATGCTTGGTTCACGCTTGAATTAATTCCTGGCTTGACTAAAGATTTACAAGGTGCCTGTTTAGGTTTTTGTCTAGCTTGATTCAGAATTAAGCTTTAATTGAACTAGAAATGATACTAAATTAACTAATGGTGGACCACTATTTCAAGATCGAAATTAGTTTCAAGCCGAGCCCGATCAGCTCCGGGTTCGATATAGTTTTGCATCGTGCACTCTGGGCAACTTCGTGGTAATACCGTCCGTGACCACGCATCATCCAAAAGATCATATAAGGGAGACACGGACGTGTTGGTCACTCGCCATCCATGCCTTTTATATATGCGAGTAGACATGGTTGCTACTCGTACCATCTAAAGACGATATGGCTCTCAAGGCTCTGCTCGTATTCATAATGCTTGTGGTGTCTGGAGGCTTTCTCATCCCAACGGCCATGAACCTGCGTTTTCGACCAGGTGTGTGAGTATTTGTTTTCTCGTGTTATGGACAATCTTCATCCCACTTTATCCTCTTGATACAATCCATCTGTCTGGATGATAAGGAATGCTAGGACTGATATGATTAGAACCTTCCTTGGGGTTCTTTTCGGGTCGTTAGGCCTCTTCCTTGGCTTGAGAAATGCTTTGTTGCATACGGAAAGAAAACAAGGAAAAAGTTGGTTTTTTTTTTTTTTTTCTCTCTCTCCTTCGCAAAGGAGTTGGGTAGACACCATACCAACGTTATGCCCATTAAAATCATACTAATATTATACAGCACGTTACAATAATTGTGAAATATTTTTTTATACTTTTTCTGTATTAGTTGGTTGAAATATCACGGAGGAGAAATAGAACCAGCCACATCGATTGTCAATCTCATAAACAACATTCATATTTTCTATATCCAAATATTATTTAAATCTATTTTTTTAAATAATACTTTTCTTAAAAAGTATAGATATTTTGGCCAATAAATTTGACAGATAGAATTTATTCAAATCTTTTTCGTTTTATGTACACGAAGGCATTGAATTTGTTTTACTTTAAATTTCTTTATATTTGGAAACGGTAATTATATTCAATAAACAATAACATCATGGTTATCGACTTCTATTATTACAATCATCACCTTTTTTTTTTTTTTGGTAACACAACCATCACTTTTTCAGTAGAAATAATTGTTCTAAATAAATCTGGTTGAAGCTGAACTCGGGAAATAGCACCTTCATTTTACTGCAGTAAAAAATAAAAATGGTGACGGCCATGATTGGAATCTCGCTATTAGATTAAAAAATTTTATTAGACAGCAGCATGAGTTCGTTATCTGATGGATCATAATGTCTGTTGCAGGATGTTACCCAGAACCGAGTGGCGGCGACAGTAACTGCTCCGTAATTAGATGGCCACCACCAACCCAGGACAAGAAACCGTAGATTTGCCCAAAGGTGGAAAGAAGAACCACGATTGTGTTCGCCTCTCTGTTCAAGCGTTCCAGCATTTTACCCTTTAGTGAGCGCAAACATGAAACTGAAGCCCAAAATCTTGTAACCTGGATTTAAATAAATAATTACCATATTATGTATCGGAATAGCCGAATGCTATCGATGCTGGCATATTACCTGCAATTGAGCTCCATCCTCTAACAGTTCCCGGATTCCGGTTTGGTTGTCAATTTTATATTTTCCACCTTATCATGTTGTCTGTCATTGAGCCTCCAAGTCAATTCGGCGGGCAAGAATCCATTTAGCCCAACGGGTAGCGCAAATTATCGCAAAACTCCATCAGCGGGACGAATAACTCCCCCCTCCCTTCCCTCCGCCCCAACAATATAATTTAGTCCAAAAGGATCTTAGAGCACTTTAGAAAATGCCCTCTCGCCTAACCCACTTACAATAAATCAAATAAGGCTTTAATCTTTTGTTATACCTTAAATTTAGTCTTACATTAGATAGAAAAAAAAAGTATTATGTACTTATAACTCAAGTCCACTTGCTATCCATTAATTTTCGCTCGAGTTTTTGGACCACATGATTTTGGCTTGCTAGCTAGTTACTTGGACTAGAAGGTGGACTTAAGGCGTTACAAATGGTATTAGAGCCGACCTATGTATGCAGAAGTTGGTGATGGCATGGAGCTATCTTTGCAGCACTAACAACCCGATTTAGAGGTAGATTTTGGTTAGTTTGTGGCGTGCGACGAGGATGTCGCATTATAAGAAGGAGAAATTATGATACCCCAAATTTAGTCCCACATTGGATAGAAAAAAAAGTGTTATATGCTCATAACTCAAGTTCATTTGCTACCCATTAACTTTCATTTGAGTTTTTGGGCCACGTGATTTGGCCCACTAACTAGTTAATTCGGCTAGTAGGTAGGCTTGGGGCATTACATCTTTGTTGACTAATAACTCTGCATCAAGTCCTTGATTTTAGTGATAATTTTATATTTAATTCTTCACCTTATCTCTAAGCATATAGATATTGTTTACATACATATAAGTATACATGTATGCATGCATGTGTGTGTGTCTATATATATATATATATATATATATATATGTGTGTGTGTGTGTGTAAGTGAGCTGGACTTGGCTATACTTGCATGCAACCAAGTCTTAGATCCAATAACCTTCTTCATCGTTGGATCCATACGGATTTCAAAGCCACTTCATCTTTTCTACCTTTGAAATTTGTGATCCAAGTGGATCCAAAGATGGAAAGAGCGACCGGATCTGAGATTAGCTACACACGAGTGTTACCAAGTTCAACTCTCTATCTCTCTTTTTATATATAAATAGATAGATTTAGCTACATTCGCATGTAACTAGTCTAAATCTAATCACTTTTCTCATCTTTAAATCCATATGGATTTTGAAGCAAAACAGTCATTCATTAACCATCGTATATCACATTTATCCTACCTCCATAAATGTACCCCATTTTTTGCAATGCACTATGTGTAAAATAGTTTCTATTACCTAAAGAATAGAGATATGAGCAATATCTCTATTCTTTTAATTGAAGAATAGGAACATAACTTATATCTACATTCTTTAGTAAAGAAGTACATAAATAGTGAAATAGGGATATGGCTTATATCTCTATTCTTCAGTTAAAAGAATAAGGATATAACTCATATCAATGTTTTTCAGCAAAAAAATACATGAATAATAAAATAGGTATATGGCTCATATTCTTTTCTTCATTTAAAAGAATAAGGATATGACTCAATCTTTATTCTTTAGTGTAACAGAAACTATTTAACACGTAGTGCGTTGCGAAAAATAAAATGCATTTATGGAGATGAAATAGACACGGCAAATTATGATTAATAAATGATTAGATTTGGGCTTGGTTGTGGTACCTCAAAATTTAGTCCCATATTGGATAGGAAAGAAATGTGTTACATGCTTATAACTCAAGTTCACCTGCTACTAATTAACTTCAACTCGAGTTTTTGGGACATGTGGTTTCGGCCCATGGGACGATGGTAGAGTTCCGCTATAGCGTGGAGCCACCCTTGCAATACCAACCATCCGGTTCAGAGGTAAATTATGGCGTGCGACGAGGATGTCTCCTCAAAATTTAGTCCACATTAGATATGAAAGAAATGTGTTATGTACTTATAATTCAAGTTTATCTACTACCAATTAACTTTTACTCGAATTTTTGGGCCATGTGGTTTTGGCCCGCTAACGAAGTTAATTGGGCCAGCAGGTAGGCTTGGGGCATTATATTGGTTACATGCAAGTGTAGGTAAGTCCAATATATATACATATATATACACACATATAAAGAGAAAGCATGCATTCAACTTGACTACACTTGATAGAGTCTTCATTAAAATTCGATCAAATCCTACTTATGATCTATTACCTCTAAAATTCTTATACAATAAAAGTCATAAAATTTATAGATCTCAAGCAAGTGGTCAAAAAATTATAAAGTCTAAATAACACAAAATAATGTTTTCTTTTGCTTTTGATGCATGTGCTAGATCTTTTCAAATCTTATAAATTTTTTTGTATAAATATTTTAAAGATAGTAAATCACATCTAATGGGCTAGAGTACTAATATGAGAGTTTCATTATTCAAATTTAGATCCAATCAGATCTAAGTGAAGATCCTTTTAATTGTTAATCAACCATATCTCATGTTACACCAAGATGATTAGATCATGCGGGTCATCCATCGTAATAAAACACCCCCTTCCAGGGACCATAAAATCACTAGTGTAGATCATGGTGGTCATATATCAAAAACGAAATGCTCTCTTTCATGAACCACAGCACTGGTTAACTATGCCTCTTATGATTAAAAGACAAGCTACAACCAACCAAAATACCCATTAGCGATTCCACTGCATAACTCTCACTTTTTTGAATCAGCTTAAATATTTGGCAAAATGTATATCCGCATGATGAAACGGAATCACTAAATCATATCAATAATCTAAAGTGTACAAATTTTATATTTAACTCGCACGGATAGAGAATAAAATATTTTCATAACTAGATTTTGGTGCCATTACTTAATCTTGGAAATCCATAATTATCAATTTGGACACATAAATAAGATGCCCTTTTGATATTTTGGCATCTGGAAGTTAGCCCCTCCTAACATTTTAGATGTGCCTCCCAAAATAGATATCGATCCTAACATATGCAAAGAAAAAAATTAATGGAGTTTAAGAGAGATTAGAACGTTAGTAGCTACCTCGCACTCATCCTTTTTTCAAGGCAAAATTAATGTTTATTTCTTGCTGCATAAATCATATAATAATATATTTGTTATCTCTTTTATGTAGGTAACATTTGGTCCTAGGATTAATTGTTTTTTTTTTTTTTCACACAAGCATTTTTTTCATAGCACCAAAAAAAAAGTAACAGCGAATGTGCAAATATGTGACATCAATGAAAAGAATAATATATAATTTTCGACAATAAATTTTGATAATCTATTATACATTTCTTGCCTATCTTTAAACTATGAAATGCTTGCATTGCCCCCAGAACAAATTACTTGCACATGCCCTGTGAATTTTTGTTTCTCTAACTAACTAGCCTAAGTATGAACGCATGAGGAGGAAAAAAAGAGCCTAGCAGTGTATCTCAACTTCTTTTTAAGCTTCGACGAAAATGTTAAACTATTTATTAGTTAATGACAATAGAAAAGCAATGTAAAGAACTTGACGCATGCATCTAAGCTTGAAATTGTTTAAAGTGATTTTAGTCATAATCCTAAAACATAAACAAGTCACATTGATGAAGGACGCATTACTTATCAAATATATTAATTTGAATTCAAAAATTTTTATATTTGGATCATGATAAAAATGTTAATTAGAGCATGCGTTATAGGTAGAGCATCCTAATTCATCTATTTGACCCATCTGCTTGCACATTGGATCAAGATCAACATATGGGTTCAACTAATTGGTCTAAGCTACGAAATCTTTAGCATCAATTAAAATCCAATTAGTATAAATTGGATCAACTGCAATAGTTGTTATAGTCATTTGGCTCAATTCTCAGCCTTTCATCACACATTGAGTTCGATTAATTTGGATTCAAATTAAAATATCTAGTCTAATATCCTGAATCAGACCTAATTATAACCATTGCCAATTAAGTAAAATTCAATTTGAATGGGTTCAAGTCCTATTATATTGAGTTCTCAGGTACCCAAATGAAAATATAATATATGATCAAAAAGAAAATAATAGGATGATTATACTTAAAATTAAGATGGTTGAATTGGTTTAAAACCACCTCTCTCTCTCTCCTCCGTGTATCACGAACCGCCTCCTCATTCTCTCCACGTGACTTCGTTTCCATATCGTGAACGAACAAGATGGTCTTTCGTCCTTATCCTCTATGTGATGGAGAGACCGTTTCAAGATTAAAAAAAAAACAACCATCACAGCGGATCAGTTTAAAATGGCCTTTCGTCCTTACCCTCTATGCGATAGAGAGACCGTTTCAAGATTAAAAACAAAAAAAAAAACAAACAAACAAACATCGCAGCGGATCAGTTTAAATTTTCTAAGTGTCATGAACATGATAGCCTTTATGTGAGATTCATCTTTATCCCCTTATCCCCTGCGTGAGTTCGCGATATGTTCGTTCTCATATCACGAACAACATGGAGGGATTGCTTCAAGATCAAAAAAATAAAAAACACTGGTGTCGTTGAGCGGTGGATCATCTCTCTAGAATATCTTTCTTTGGATTATATATATATATATATATATATTCTCGCGCCTGAAATGTTGCGCCTTGATCCCCACCGGATCACGCTCTCACGATCCCACGATTGGAACGAATTATGCTACGCGACTCTCACGTTGCATTCCACATCGCCCCAATCGGATTATGTGACGCGACTCTCACATCACCCGATTATGTTACGCGACTCTCAGGTCATTCCACATTATTTGTTTTAAAACAGAAGACGTAGAGAAGCCTCATACAAAAGCTTTCTCTAGGCTCCCGAATCTCAATTTGGCCTTAAAAAAAACTCGTTTCAACATCTCGATTGAATAGAACCTTCGCTAAAACCTCCATATCCTCCAAAGTCCCTCTCCATATCCTTTAAAGCACCTAAAGCCTCCATAGAAGTTGCTAAAGCCCAAAGCCAAGAGCTTCCATAGAAGCTGCTCAAGCCCAAAGCCAAAAGTAGTCTCTAATCAAGCCTAATGGAATCAAATCGAGCTCAAATCAAGCAGCGATCAAGTCAAAAAAGATCAGGTTGATCAAGTCAAATTGAGCCAAATGAAGCTCAGATTGAGTCAGATGAAGCTTAGATCGAGTTAAAAGGGGAATCCTACTTTCAAATCAAATTTGATCAAGCCAAAGGAGAGTCTTTCCTAGATTGAGTCAGATCCCTCAAATCAAGCCTAGATTGAGCCAAATCTTTCAAATCAAGTAGTGATTGAGTCGTATCCAACCAAATCAAGCTCGATCGAACTTAAAGAAGAATACTACTCACAGATTAAGTCAAATTGAGCAATGATAGAGCTCATCAACTAGATTGAGCCAGATCGGATGGTGATCGAGCTACATCAAGCCAAATTAAGCTAAATTGAGCCAGATCAAATGGTGATCGAGCCACATCAAGCCAAGTTGAGTCAGATCAAGTAGTGATTGACCTAGATCAAGTTTAGATCAAGCCAGACGGAGCTCAGATTAAGCCAAACTGAACTCAGATCGAGTCCGAGGAATCTTAGATTGAGCTTAAAGGAGAGTCCTACTCCCCAAATCAAGCTAAATCAGATGGCGATTAAGCTACTTCAAGCTAACTCATGCTAGATTAAGCTTAAATCAAGCTAGATGGAGCCTATATCGAGCCAAAAAAAGCCTAAATTGAGTCAAAAGAAGAGTTCTACTCTTAAATCAAGCTCGATTGATCTCAAAGGAGACTCCTATTCACAGATAGAGTCAAATCAAGCAGTGATTGAGTCGAAATCGACTATATCGAGCCAGATCAGGTGATGATCGAGTTACATCAAGCCAAGTTCAGCTAGATCATCTGGTGATTAAGCCACACCGAGCTAGATCAAGCCCATATCAAGCCAAATGGAGCCTATATCGAGCTAGAAGAAGCCTAGATTGAGTTCAAAGGAGTGTCTAACTCCCAGATCAAGCTAAATCAAGCATTGATCAAGTTATATCAAGTTAAATCAAGCCAAGTTAAGCTAGAACAGGTAGTGATTGAGCTAGATTGAGCTCAGATCAAGCCCAATGAAGCCCAGATCGAGTCAACAAAAGCCTAAATCAAGCTCAAAGGAGGGTCCTACAAGCCTTAGGAAGCCCAGATCAAGCTCAAAGGAGATTCGTACTCCCATATCGAGCTAGATCTCCCACATCAAGCTAGATCAAGCTAGATGGAACCTAGATCAAGCTAGATGAAGTAGTAATCAAACCAAATTAAGTTCAGATGAAACCTGATCGAGATCAAAAGAGAATCCTACTCTTAGATCGAGCCTAGATCAACCATATTAAGTCAGATCAAGCCTAAATTAAGCCCGATGAAGCTCAAAAGGACTCCTAGTCTCAAATCAAAGTCGAAGGAAGTTCTATCCCAAATCAGCTCAAACGGAGTCCTACTTTGAAAGCAAGCCCAAGTCAACTCAAAGGGAAGTTCTACCCTAGATCAAGCCAAAGAGAGTCCTACTCCAAATCAAGTCCGAGTCAACTCAAAAGGGAGTCGTACATCAAAACAAACCAAAGGGAGTCATACTCCCAGATCAAGCTCGAGTTAGTTCAGAGAAGAGTCCTACTCTCAAATCAACTCAAAAGAGAGCCCTACTCCCAAAGCAAGCCTAAGTAAACTCAAAGGGAGTTCTACTCCTAAATTAAGCCAAAGGGAGTCCTACTCTTAAATCAATCTCGAGTTAGCTTAAAGGGAAGTCCTTCACCCTAGATTAAGCCAGATCACCCAAGTTAAGCTAGATGGAGCCCAAATCGAGCCTAACTTGACCCGAAGAGGAGTCTTGCTACCAAATCGAGCCTGACTCGACCCGAAGCGGAGCTTTACTCCCAAATCAAGCTTGGCTTGACCTACAGTGAAGCCCTCCTCCCAAATCGATCCTAACTCGACCCAAAGTAGACCTTGCTCCTAAATCGATCTTTGCTCCCAAATCAAGTTTGACTCGACCCAAAATAGAGCCCTACTCCCAAATCGAGCTAGACTCGGCCCTCTAAATTGAGCTTAACTCGACTCAAAGTGGAGTCCTACTCTCAAATCAACCTGACTCAACTCAAGGCGGAGCTCTACTCTCAAATCGAGTCTGACTTGACTCAAGGTGAAGCCTTGCTCCCAAATTGTGCCTGACTTAATCCAAGGTGGAGCTCTACTCCCAAATCATATCTAACTTGACCCAAGTGGAACCTTACTTCCAAGTCGAGCTTGACAGAACCCAAGGTGGAGCCCTGCTACCAAATCGAGCTTGACTCAACCCAAGGTGAAGCTCTGCTCTAAAATCGAGCCTAGCTCAATCCAAGGTAGAGCCCTTCTCTCAAATTGAGCCTTACTCAACCCAAAAGAGGAGTCCTACTTTCAATTCGAATCTAACTTAATCCAAAAGAGGAGTCTTGTTACCAAAAGAAGAGCCCTACTCCATTAAAAGCTTTGAACTCCATTCTCTTAAGATTGGAACTCAAAGGGGGGACAAACAGGAAGGCAAAAAGGAAGACAAAAATATAACCTAAATCATTAAAATAATAATAATAAATATAATCATCATAATGTTACTTTGGACTTTAAAATAACAAATAAAAATTTCTTTGAATACATTTACACTACAAGGCTAACAAGGATCGCGATCTCTTAATCGAAAGTTTTTCAATCCCTAAAGCAAAAGTAATTAATAATGAAGGCTTACGTTTGTTGAAAATCCATACCCTACATCTTTTAAAAGAAGTTACTAATAAAAAGGCACAAAACTAAAATAAAAATACTCTTGCATCCCATATCATCCCAATAGAGGGAATCTTTTAAGATGGAGGCAGTCTTGCTGAGGTGGAGGACGGTACGAAGGTCAACAAAAATAATTGATAGTTAATTTATATAAAAATATTTGATTATTTTCTTTATATGAAATAATTAGATTCTTTTTCTTATAGAAAGATATACATATTGAGGCATTCCTTGATGATTTGGTTCCTAGATCCAAGTGCAAGACAAGCTATAATTTAAAGAAATATCTATTGGATATCAAAATATGTATTAGACATTTAGTAAATAGGCACTAGACTTCCAAATTTATGTATCAACTATCTTATGCTTACATGAAGCTAAAATTATTTTGCTCTCTAAATAATTCCCATTTTAGAAAACTAAATAATCCAATCTTGTTCTTGCAAAGTCAATAACATTGCTACATCATATGTACATTTTTTTTTAAACAATAATGGACTGAATCTACCTAGTTCTTGGGAATCTTACGACAAAATGCAAAACAAAATCTAGACTCTATATTGAGCAATACTTTAATAAGTAACAATTAAAATATGCTTTCGCACGTACACTTATTATTGATACTATCATTATCATACTCTAACCCAAGGGTTTAAGCTGATATGTACAACCACATATTAGTAAGAATGAACCCACATAATATATTAGGACTACCTAAAATCTTAAATATCATATATATATATATAAAAGCCATTAAAAGCAAATATTAGGCAGTGATAAACATAGCAACAAAAATAATAAAAGTTTCAATTTATAATAATATTTAAATTATAAGATCATTGTCTCCAAAATAGTAAATCAAATTATAATATAATCATTAATCATTCTATCAACTATTACTCTAAACTAATAAATCATAAAGTAGTAAATATCCGTAATGCTCTAGCACATGTCCCAAAGCTTGAGTTGCGCAATTCTTCAACATTAGAAAAAGAAACAAGAAAACTATTAAAGTAATAGCTCAATAAGCAATCTTTATCTCTAATTGAACTAAGAATATAATGCATAAATAATGCAATAACATATGTAATCTAAAGCAATCAATCGGATTTCATGATATAATTGCATAAAGAAATATTTTTACAAGGAATACATACATACATACATATTCATATATATAGTTTTTAATCATTTGTAATGCATCACTTATGGGAGTTAACTATTTTCTTTTTAACAAACACATCTCAAAATTTACCTCTCACAATAAATATGGATATGACACAATCAGTCTTGCAGCAATGCTTGAGGAGTCATACTAATTAAAAGTTCAAATATGTCTTTTAATCTAAAGACCTTTAACCAAAATTATACAAAATATTTCTTTTGTGTTCTTGAGTGTGACTCTGTGAATCTTATAGCATGATAAATCTGCTAAAATTTAATTCCTTATTATTATCATTATTATGCGATTAGGATTTTATTAGTAATTTTGGTAGTTTGTTAAGTCAAATGTGGTTAGTTGTATGTGGGTAATGTATGGTTGGATAGATAAGTATGATTTCAAAATAAAAAATTAAAATTTCGATCTTCTACTTCTTTCACCTTTCTTCCAAAAAAAATTCTGCCTCAAACTACAGCCATCAAACTAGTATCAAAGCATCGCCGGCAGATCCCCTCTGCCGAGTCTTCATTTGCTCAAATCTTTTCCCTTCACATAGCAACGCCGTGTCTCCCCTTCTACGTTTGGAAGCGAAACGTCGAAACGAATCGAGATAAAAAGAAAGAGACGAACGTAACGCTTGAGAGTGTGGTATTTAAGAAGATCCTGCTTCCATGCGTAAGCCCGTGCTTGGAGGCTTTGGTTTCCGAAAAATTGGTCTTAAAAAAAAAAAAAGGAAGGAATCTAGAGAAGGATTCTCAAGCGACTCTTGAATTCTCAGCTTTGGATCGTGCCCAGGAAGTGGACTAGGGGAGGAGGCCATAGTTCAAGAATCAAAAAATGAGAAATAGAGAAGATCGAAGCCCAACTTCGTCCAAGCAGTCTTCCGACGCTCTCAAGGTGTTCGACGAAAGGCTTAAGTGAGGACATATCCAAGCAGCCTTCCGACGCTCTCAAGGTGTTCGATGAAAGGCTTAAGTAAGAACATATCCAAGCAGTCTTCCAACGCTCTCAAGGCATTCGACGAAAGGCTTGAGTGAAGATACCTCCAAGCAGTCTCAAGTTTTGGAGATGGCAAATTCGAGCAATCAAACTGTAAGTGCTTAACAATCACAAGTTCCCATTTTTTATAGAGAAAACTATGATTTTTAGTTTGTAAAGATGAAAACAATTTTTTTATTATATGATCTTTGGAAATATGTGGAAGATGAGTATGATGAATAGGAGGATATAGTTGCTTTGAGTAATGCCCAAAAACAGCAATTGAAGGATCAAAGGAAGAAAGATACAAAAGCTCTAACTTTGATTCAACAAGGAGTTGCCGATACAATTTTTTCAAGAATTATCAATGTAACAAGAGCAAAAGAGGCTTTGGATATTCTTCAAAAGGAGTATAGAGGCACTTCCAAGGTAAAAACCGTAAAGCTTCAAACTTTGCAAAGAGATTTTGAAAATTTAAAGATGAAAGAAATAGAGTTGTTGAATGATTATTTCACTAGAGTCATGGAGGTTGTGAATCAAATGAAGATATAATAGGGGATACTATTTACGATCAAAAAATTGTTGAAAAGAATTTTTTATCGGCTTGCCTCAGAAAAATATAACCCATTATTCTGCTTGTTATTGTGAAAAAACTAAAGATCTTGAATCTTTGGGTGTTGGAAGAGTTGATGGGATCAATCAAAGCATTTGAGCAAAGGTTGAATAGGCATTACGAAAAATCCAATTGAGAGTGCTTTCCAATCCAAGCTTAATGTTAATTTAAGACCTCACGACAAAGACCCTAAGGGAGAATCTTTAAGAGGTAGAAGCAACTCAAGAGGAAGAGGAAGAAGCAATTTTACAAGGCAAATTAATAAAGAGTTTACTCAACAAAAATATAGAATCTGTTGCAAAAAAAAAGCCATGTAGAGAAAAGATTATTGGTTTCGAGGAAAGCCTCTCAATGTCATAATTGTAAAAGTTTGGTCATGTCCAAAAAGTCTATTGTTACTTGAAGAAAAATCAACAAGCAAATTTCACTTGAAGAGAAAAAGAAAGGTGAAGCCAATCTATTCTATGCTTGTCAAATAGCTATAGATCCGAAAGCATGATATTTAGTTTCTTGATAGCGGGTGTAGCAATCATATGACCTGACAATGAAAGAATTTTTATGGAAATTGATTCAACTTCCCAATTCTTAAGTGAAGATGGGTAATGGTGCCTTAGTTCAAGCAAAAGAAAAAGGGTATAATTGCCATAGAAACAAAGAAGGGAACAAGATACATACTGCAATGTGTTGCTAGTTTCGAAATTAAATGGCCAGAACTTGCTAAGTGTTGGGCAACTTATAGACCATGGATACTCAGTTCACTTTGAAGAAGACTTTTGTAAAATTTTCAATAAAAGAAATCAAGCTATAGCAAAGATTAAGATGGAGAAAAATAGAAGTTTTCTCTCACTTTCTCTTACAAGAATGATGTAGCTTTGAAGATGGATATGGTTGGTAACTCATGGTTATGGCATAGAAGACTTAGACATTTGAATTTTCAAAGCTTGAAGAATCTTACCGTGTGAGGAAGAACATGGTGTATGGAGTTGCCATCTATACAAGAATTAAAAAGAAGTTTGTGAAGGTTGTACACTTGGAAAGCAACACCGAGAAGCATTTCCAAAAGAAGAGCATGGAGAGCTAGAGCACCATTGGAGCTTGTTCATGCTTGATATATGTGGTTCTATGGCAACACCATCTCATGGAGGTAACAAATACTTCCTAACCTTTATTGATGACTTCTACTTTAGAATGATATGGGTATATTTTATAAGACAAAAATCGAGATGTGTTCGGTTATCTTTAAAAAATTTCAGTATTTTGTTGAGAGGCAAAGTAGACATTTGATTAAAGTGTTGAGAAGTGATAGAAGAAGGTAGGTGAGTATAACTCAAATGAATTTGATAATTTTTGTGAAGATATTGGCTTGAATAGATAGCTAACGGTTGGATACACTCCACGATAAAATGGAGTGGTGGAAAGAAAAGAATAGAACTATTGTAGAGATGTCAAAAAAAAGCAATGCTTCATGAGAAGCGCTACTTTTTGTCTTTTTAGGGTGAGGCAGATTTCTACTACAATTTATTTGTTGAATAGATGCTTAACAAAAGTAGTGATTAATCAAGACTCCAATTGAAACTTGGAGTGGAAAGAAGCCATCAATGAATCACTTAAAGGTTTTTAGATGTATTTGTTTTGCTCATGTTCCAAAAAATGTTAGAAACAAGCTTGATGAGACTAGTAGAGAAAATGCATTTTTGTGGATTATAGCTCAAAAAAATTAAAAGGGCTATAGACTTTTTAGTACTTGAAGAAAAATAAGTTGATTATTAGTAGAGATATTATTTTTTAATGAAAAGGATTCACATGGGATTGGAAAAGAGAAGAGAAAGTGCAAAGTTAGGCCATTATTCTCAATGAAACACCAGAAATTCAAGAATGTAAAGATAATGTTCATGAAGATGCATCACAAATGTCTCCACAAACATCTCCAGGTTCATCATCAAGCTTTAGTTATTCATCATCAAGTACACCTCCAAGGAAAATGAAAAGCCTTAGTGATGTGTATGTTAGTTGCAATTTTTGTGTTATTGAACTAAAAAGTTTTGAAGAAGCAATTAAAGAAGAAACTTGAAAGAAAGCTATGAAAGAAGAAATTAATGTGATTGAAAAGAGCAAAACTTGGGAGTTAGTTGAAAGACCAAAAGATAAAGAAGTGATTGGTGTGAAGTGGATCTATAAAATGAAATTCAATCTGGATGGTTCTATCCAAGAAAAAGAACAAAAGTAAGAGAAAAAACTTGTAGCTAAAAGGGTATTCTCAACAATCACGGAATTGACTTTGAAGAGACATTTGTTCCAATGACTCGGCACATAATACAATTAGAGTTTCCATTGCCTTGGCGGCCTAAAAA
>JACVBY030000359.1:0-337082 GCA_017589505.3 Metroxylon sagu
AACGGACGATCTGGATTTCTTGGGCTATCATCATCTCCCGGGCTTTGACGGGAAGAAGCGGCGCGACTTGCGCATTGGAATAGAGGATCAAGGGAAAACAATTCTCGACGGGAAGGAGAAGCACGGCCTTCTTGTGTTCGGTGAGGATGGGCTGAGCCTGACCGGCCGAATGGGCCGTCGGAGAGCCACTGGCCGGCGATCTTGAAGAGTGAAGGTGGAGCCAAGTGCTTTCTTCTCCCATCAGGACTGGGGCCAAGCCTTCTTGCCACGGGGATTCCTCAGAGAGAGAGAAAGAGAAAGAGGGAAAGCGAGGCGCGGAGCACGTAGGAGAGGGAGAGGGAGACGGGAGAGGGGGAGATAGAATGGAATCACCCTCTCAGGACTCCGGGGGCTCATATATAGTAACGTTGGTTGTTCCAAGCTGTTGGGTTTGTTGACGAAAGTGTCACTGTTCTTGAGAATCGCGAGAGGGTTCCCTTGTCATATCATTGAGCCCACGCGCTCCGGGAAGCTGGTTTATATGGAAAGTACGTAAACGCACCCTATATCTGGATTTGTTCCACCCTGTTGGGTTCGTTTGACGAGGTGTTACCGTTCTTGAAATCACGAGGGATTCCCTTGCCATTTCATGCAGCCCCCACATGCGACGACGGTAAGCTCGTTTTACGCAGCGTGTGCGTCACACCATCAAGCCTTCGAGGGAGTGTCACCGCGCCAAGCAGGATTTAACAAGGCATTGTGAGGATTGTGCAGATTGACGAGCGACCTTGGAGGTCCCCTATGAGTCCCAAAATTTTCTCCTACGTAGCAGTAGAGCATCAATTTTATGGGAAAGGATCTCATTAATGTTTACCTCACAAACCAAAGAATACAAAGGTCACTTATTTTTGGCATGACACCAAGACAGAGAAGTGCGTTACTTTAGCTACATTTGTTTTGCATTAACAGGCCTCCTGTCTCCTATTTTGATATTTCTTTTGTTAGGACGATGTCATGTAACTTTATATAGTTGGCTCATGCCATGACAAACAGCATGAACCAAGACATAAACCCTTGGAAGCGATGCAATGAATTCAGCAAAAAGTGGATTTAATGTTGTAATGGTTGCAAAGAATAAAATTAGATGAGGATGCGCGCCCCAAAGGAATTTTCAAAAAAACGGTTAACATTTCTTTGATTCATTGAAAGTCTTTATAACACCTAGAAGGATTAGCACTTCTTGATCAACTTGAAGATAACCCTGACTTGACAACCTTCATCTCGACTAGTGAGGGCATTACAGGTATCTATAAACCAATCTAAGCAATATCAAATATAATATTGCTCCTACCTTTTAGAGATTAACCTTAATCCCTCATGGCTGATCATGAAATTGAGAAAAATTTTACAAAAATGATGCTGAAGACACACTCAAGCTTAATGGCTTCAACTAATAGTGTTATAGCACTCCACATGCTTGCTCAAATCAACTTTACACATGTTGCTTGGCCTACTTGCTCTTAAACAACCGACAAGCATATAATCCATGTAACGCTTCTCATATTCTTTGCCTCTAGCAGCTCTTTGAAAATCTAGTTTTCTAACCTTTGATGAAGTACGTTCTAACATTTTGTAGCCTAGGAGAATTTATGGGACTTTGTAGCAGTATATAGTCCTTTCTCAGTTGATGGAGGTGGTTTAATCTTCATCTAGTAGATGTATTTGATTTAGTTATACCCAAAGAAGACAACCATGAAGCTAAAGAGGCTCATTCAGCCGGCTATAGCGTCCACTAGCTAGACTATCTTTGGAAGAAAAAAGTTGTCCTTGGGACAAACTTCTTTGTCTTCGTAACTTGATTTCGAAGTCATTTCACACATCCACCATTTTATCACTGGGCACTTTTTCACTATGACCACATTGGCCAGCCCAATTAGGATAGTAGGTCTTCCGATGAAACCCACCTCTTCCTATAATTTATTTACTTCATCTTTAATGGCTCAATTCTATTTTTAAGGCGAAGCTCCTTTTCTCATGATGAACTAGTCTACGGCTTTGGGTGCATCTTGAGTTAATGGATTATTCTTATTAAGTCTTATTCCTAGCATGTTCCACGTTCGACCACCCGAATGCATTTGAGTTTTAGCGACGGGAACTCGATGAAATCTCATACTATACTCATTTGGGGGCGGGGAGTGAACCGACTTGCATTTACCTTGATGTGTCGCCATTTCTAAAGCGGTACAGGGTCCAAGTCTTTTATTGATTTAGCATGTTTGCTCCTTTGTCTCATCTCTAAAATCCAAAGTGTCTATGGTCATGGCCCTCGGCTAACTTTTCTCCTAAAGATTTTTTCTTCCAAGTTAGTGCCTCCTCTCCAAGGTTGCAACATAGCATTCTTTGGGCCATCACCTAATCTCTCTCTAAGTTTTCATACCTCTTGGTCCACCTAGGAAAACTTTCTATAATGGAAGGATTATAGAGTGGAGACCATCGCTTTGAGGGAGTTCGGCACTCAATTGACCTAACATGATGTTATATGCAATTGGCACCTTGACCCCCCATGAAATCTACTATTACTATTTTAGGGTTTGACTCTCCCCATAGTCGACCAACTAGCGTAATAATCCCTTCAACTCAATTAAGTGCATGGTAGGCGAAACCGACTGAAGGGTAAACGCTTTAGCCGAGGTCACAATCGAGTCTATCTTATCCCTATCTTTTGAAAGGTTTCAAAAAATATGTCTACCAAGCTTCTATTGTTCACCAATATGATGATCAAGATGGCTAGGGGTGTCGTCATGTAAGAATTCACATCTCTCGCAAATCTTTATTCGAAATGATGATGCTCGGCTTCTTCGACTTTCAATATTTTTGTCGGTAAACTTCTTGACTTAGACTTGTTGAGTGTAAGCCTTTCTAGCTCGAGGAGGTCTCCTTTGCCCGCGGCTAGCCCTCGAATGGTCTTAACACTGTAATTTTCATTGGTGAGGCCTATTATGCTGTCACTCATTTCGAAGGTCATGCCTCTTATCTAACTTCTTGTTCCATCAGAAGGTCAGTCTTGCACACCTATCAACCAAAGCACTCTCTTTGAATGAGATCTTCAATTTATTTTTAGATAAATAACACTCCTCACTAACATGGCCATGATTTCTATGGAATCCAACGGTATGTTGCTCCAATCTTTGCTACTCTGATTTTTGACTTCATCCTAAAGAGTGTTGTTGTGTGTACCCTTCGGAACATCTAAAGAGGAGTTTTACAGGTCGGTGTAAGAGCTTCCTATACCTCTTCGAAGCTTTTTTGGGCTTCTTAGGCTTTTGGTCATCCCATTCTCAATGACTTTTTCTCGAAGAGTCATTTTTCATCTTCATTTCTGGAAGTGTAGCAGAATCTCCTTAACATTGGTATACTTCATCAACTCAACCAAGCAACTCAATAAGATCTTCTTTCAACGATTGCTTTTGCTAATAAGAAGCTAAACCTAAAAGTCCCTTAGGCCACCCATCGCAGAACTACTGAATAGCTATTGAGGTATCCAATTATCTAATCTTTGGTGCCTTCCGAGGTTTTAGGATTCAGAGTTAAAGCACCGGTGGTAACCCTCTTAGCAACTCATTTCTTCTTCTACTCAATAGTCACTTCGGCACATCGGCAAAAGGTCTTCTGTGTTTTTTGTTGTGACAAAGTGGTCGATGAAGATTTAATTGAGTTATTGGAAGAAGCTGCATTGATGTTGGTCCGAATTTGAGTACCACATCACGAGCAACTTTCTTTAAGGATTGTAGGGAAGGCTCTGCATATGACTATATTAGAGTGCTTAGCACGATGCAGCAACATAAGAGCTTTCAAGCTCTCTAGATGATCAATGGAATTTGATGTCTCCTTCATCGTATGGCTTCATTTAGTAGCATCTTGAACTTATATGGCAATGATCTAGGCTACTACTTCTTGGATGAGAAAGAAGGCTCCATCGAGAAGTCAGAAGCCCATCATGCAGGAGTTCGCCCCCTGCCCACTGTAGACATGTTGCATCATTACTTTAAACTTATGATGGGACTTCCTCAAGTTTCTCGCATTCTGGTCTATTTATGCTTTCATCAACTGGTTTTATAGGTTACATTTAGGAAAATTTGTTGTATTTGGGCCCGAACTGACAAACGGTCCTAAGAGACTTCCTATGACTCAAAGAGTTAGTTGGAGCGCACTACTTCAAAAGTTATTATTGTGTGTCAAGTAGAGCCGGCATGAAAGGTTGATGGTGCTATCGGAGCCCGGATTGTTGCCTCTACTCCCTATGGGATCTTACGAGTTGGTTGGCACTTGAATGGTGCTTGCTTCTTGATTTTAACACTTAGGCAACATGTGGTTGGATACTTTTGCTAGACAATATCTAGGTTGGATGCTTACTACTAGGTACCATATGGTTGGAAGCTTTTACTATGCTATTTTTCGCATATAGCATCAATCTGTCAATGTTTAAAATCTGATTTTTTACATGCTAATGAAGTACGAATTTGATTTTTGTATGCTAACTATAGAAATAAGATTGATTTATATATGCATGGCAGAGCATATCCTTAGTCGATCTATTCTCCACCTTTCACCGTGCTCAAGAAGGAGTAGTCAATTTGCCCCTCCTTTACGCATTGGCTTAAAAAAAAAAAAAAATGTTAAAATAAAGAAAAAAACTCTTCCAATTCTCAAGTTAGCCAAAGATACTGGATAACGAGAAGTCCTAGAGCTACTTTGATGAACAACCTTGAGATTAAAGTAAAGTGTAACTTTTTATTAATACTTGACTCGAAGAACTACCTTCTTATTGGCATTTTGATCGAAAAATTAACTTTTTTATTAATCTTAATCGAAAAACATTTTACTAATCTTAATCAAAGAGTTAGTAATATATATTTCCATAATAGGTTAACTTTGTTCCTTCCGTACAATAGCTACTAACTCTATCCCTTCCTTTTTAGGATAGGTCTTCACACCGCACAGAAGAATTCTCTCAATGCTAAGATTTTTTCTCTTCTCTAGATTAATTTTAGCTCTTCATATTTAATTTATCGGAGCTTGTCAAATATTATTATTATAGGATCGTTTGGCCAGACCAATGGTGCTTCACATATATTTTAAAATAACCACGCTATAATACCAAATTCTAAGTATATTTGTCAAATATAATTTTGATTTAACCCCTACTTAGAGACAAAAAAAAAAAAAAAGTCTCTGTTTTTTTCATACCTACCCTCTCGAGCTATCGTAATGTGGGCTATTGCACCAAAGAAAGTAGAATCGTGGGGAGGTAATTGACCAGAAAATCACAAAAGATACATGCCATCGTCCGAGTGATTTTTTAAAAAGAAAAGAATAGACGACCATTGTATCCATGTAGGCGGGACAGGCAAAACTTTGATATCAAGAAACTTCTATTCCCGGCCGAGATCTCACCGCGCCACTTGACCCTAAGATCCCAAGAACGCCAACTCCTGCCATTCGTTCTCGATTATTGGGTCTCTAAACTTCTAACCCTCTTTTCGGGGCTTCTTCTTTGGCCGAAGTTTCAGTAGCGGCCCGCGATGGATTCACCCGGCCCAGACGTAGAACCCACCGGCCCCACCGCTTTGCTAGTCCCAAGACTCGTTTGGTTCTCGACATTGACCACCTCCTGCTTCAGGTACGATCCGCCAGAACGTTGTCCTTAATCTGACCGCTAGAAAGATAAAGCCGAACACTACCTGGATTGAGGAAGTGAGCACAAAAACGCGCGCGCGCGCGAGAGAGAGGTAAGGGGAGAGACCGCTCTTGATTTGCTGCCAAGGAAAGAGGAACAGCATGGTAAAGGCCCCTGGTGAATGAAAGTCGGCACCGCTGCGCTTCGGCTTCTCCAAATGGAGTCGATTGAATGCCGAGTCGTCGCGGAACTTTAATTCCGAAGCTTCAAAGAACCACCATAGCTATCAGCACCGCAGACTTTCTCCGTTCTGGGTGAATGAGTGTCGAGTCGTGGCGGAACCTTAGCACCGCTGCTCCTCCTCTATTGGGTCAGTTGAAGCATAAATGTCCACCAGTGATCGAAACTTCACTGGACGTTCTGGATTTCTTGGGCTATCATCATCTCGCGGGCCTTGACGGGAACAAGCAGCGCGACTTGCTGTGGAATAGGAATCAGGGGAAAACAATTCTTGACGGGAAGGAGAAGCACGACTTCTTGTGTTCAGTGAGGATCGGCTGGCCTGACCGGCCGAATGGGCCGTCGGAGAGCCGCTGGCCGGCGATCTTGAAGGTGAAGGTGGGAGCAAGAAGGAGTCTTTCTTCATCAGGACTGGGGCCAAGCCTTCTTCGCACGGGAGAGTTCCTCAAGAGAGAGAAAGAGAAGAGAGAGGAGAGCGAAGGCGGAGGATGGAGGTAGAGAGAGAGAGAGAGAGAGAGAGAGAGAGAGAGAGAGAGAGAGAGAGAGAGAGAGAGAGAATGGGAATCACCCTTGGCAATCCGAGGCTCATTTATATTGAAAGTACGTAACTTGCCACCCTATATCTGGTTGTTTTCCAGCCTCTTGGGTTCGTTGACAATGTCGTTACCGTTCTTAAGAAATCACGAGGGGGTTCCCTTGTCATATCACGAGCCCACACACATGCGACGACGTAAGCTCGTGTTACGCCAGCGTTGCGTCCACACCATCAAACGGGAGAGGTCACACCGCCGCCCACCCAAACGCGAGACAACAAGGCATTCCAGTTGTGAATTGAAGAGCGACCATGGAGTCCCCATGAGTCCCAGAATTTTCTCCCTACGTCGCACTCAGAACATCAATTATATGGGAAAAGGATCTCATTAATGTTTATCTCTAAAAACCAAAGAATACAAGGGTCACTTATTTTTGGCATGACACCAAGACAGAGAAGTGCGTACTTTGGCCATTTGTTTTGCATAACAGGCCTCCTGTCTCCCTATTTTGATATTTCTTTTGTGGAAGTTGTCCACGTAACTTTATATGGTGCTTCGGCATGACAAACAGCATGAACCAAGACATAAACCCATGGAGCGATGGCGAATGAATTCAACCAAAGTAGTGATTAATGATGTATTGCTTGCAAAGAATAAAATTGGATGGGAGAAGCGGCAAAGGAATTTTCAAAGAACTTCTAGCATTTCTTGGTTCGATTTGAAAGTTTTGACACTTCGAAGTGCCTTAAAAGAAGGATTAACACTGGCAGATCAACTTAGAGATGAACCGAGCTTAGACTTGCAACTCGGTTAGTAAGGCATTGGTTGTTTCTTGACCGATCTAAGATAATATCATATCTAAGATTACTCATATCTTGTTAGTAGTTAGCCTCAATCCCTCAATGGCTGATGATGAATTGAGAAAAATTTTCCAAAGTGATGCTAAAGACACACTCAAGTTATGCTTCAAAATGATAGTGTCGTAGCCCCTAAATGCTTGCTTTCATATTCTTTTTTTAGCAATTCTTTGAAAATCTAGTTTTTGAACTTTTGATAAGTTGTTCTAACATTTTATAGCCTTGAGGGGTATGACTTTATATAGCAATATAGCTTCGTTTCTCAATGATGGAGGTGGTTTTTTCTTCATCTCAAAATCAATGAATGTAGATTTAATTGTACCTAAAAAAGGCATCCCCATGAAGCCGAGGGAACTCATAGCCGACCGTAAGCATCCACTAGCTAGTCTATGTTTAGAAAAAGGGAAAGTTATCTAATCCTTCGAACAAGTTTTGATCAGTCCAATTAAAGTTGATGCACATCCATCATTTGTCACTAGACTTTTTAACTATAGCCATATTGGCCAACTAATAATTATAGGATAGTCCAGGAATTTCCCAATGAACCCACCTTCCTATAATTCTATTTACTTCCTCCTTAAGCCAGCTCAATTCTATTTTCCAAGGCAAAAGCTCATTTTCTTACTGATGAACTAGACTACAATTTGGGTTCATCTTGGAGTTAGTGGATCCCATTACCTTGGGGTCTATTCCTAGCATGTTCCACAGGTCAACCCACCCTGAATGCATTCGGAGTTCTAGTGTAAGAACTTGATGATCTTATACTAAACTCACTTTCAAGGCGAGAGTGAATCGATGTGCACTACCTTCTACAAATGTCATCGTTTCCCAAGTAGTACGGGATCCAAGTCTTCTATCAATTCAGGCGTATTACTCTTTCATCTCATCTCTAAAATCCAGCATTGTCTATGGTCATGGCCTCGGCATTAACTTTTCTCCTAATGATTTTTCTTTTAGATTGGTGCTCCTCTCCAGAGGAATTTGGCAATATAGCATTGTTGGGCTATCACACGAACTCTCCTAAGTTCCCATACCCTTGGTGAGTAATAAACTTTATAATAAGGTGATAAGAAGTGAAGATAATCGGCTTTCGAGAGAGTTCGGACTCTAATTTGACCCAACATGACGTTACATGTAGTTGGCACCTTAACCCTCATGAAATCCACCATCACTATTTTAGAGTTCAACTCTTTTCCCCCATAGTGACCGATCTACGTAGTGTAATAATCCCTTCAACTCGAAGTGGGTGCACGGGCAAAGCTCGACTAGGGGTGCTTTAGTAGGTCAGTAGTTGATATGTCCTTATTCCTATCTTTTAAAAGGCTTTATAAAAAATTATATCTATCAAGCTTCTATTGTCCATCAATATGATGGTTGAGATGAACTTCTGGAGCATCGTCGCGTAGAATTCACATCCATTGGAAATCTTTACTTCCGGTAATGATTGATGCTCGGTTGCCCACTTCGGCTTTCAATTTTTTAATTGTTGGAGACTCCTTGACTTAGAACTTATTGGTGTGTAAGCCTTTCTAGCGAGGTCTCCTCGCCCACTTTGCTAGCCTTCGATGGATTACGCCTGATAATTTCATTTGTAGGCTTTGTTGTCCATCCTCATTCCAAGGTCATGCCTCTTATCTAACTTCTTATCTCGGTCGAAGATCGATCCTACACATACCAACCAAGGTACTCTCTTTAAATAAGATTTTCAATTTTATTTTTCAGATAAATAATACTCCCCCTCACTAACATGGTCATGATCTTTGTAGGAAATCGATAGTATTTGCTCCAATCTTTGATATTCGATTTTTGATTTCATCCTCGAAGCAGTGTTTGTGTGTGTACCTTCTTGAACATTTGAAGAGGAGTTTTGAGTCGGTTGTAGAAACTTTCTATTCTCTTTTGAAGCTTTCTTAGGACTCCTTAGAAGCTTTAGGTGACGTCGTCGATTGCTGATTACTTCTTCGAAGGTCGTTCTTCATCTTCTTTTCGAGCTATAAGAATCTCCTCAACATTGGTATACTTCGAATTCAACCAAAGCAACTCAATAAGATCTTTCCTCAATATTGGTATACTTCTTAACTCAAAAAGCGAGCAACTCAATAAGATCTTTCGGCGATTATTTTGCCAATGAGAAGCTAAACCTAGAGTCCTTCGGGCCACTCATACGCCAAAGGCTGCAATAGCTATTGAGGTATCCAAGTCTACCTAACCTTTGGTGCCTTTGAGTTGCTTTCCCGAGTTGAAGCACTGATGGTAATCCCTTAGCTTAACTCATCTTTTTTTCTAGATAGTTATCGGCATCGTGAAGGTCTTCTTGTGTTTTACGTGCTTTCGTTGACAAAGGTGGCCGATGAAGAGTTGGTTGAGTTTCTTTGGAAGAAGCTAATTGATATTGGTCTTGTAAAATACATATGCTTGGCACAAGGAGGATAAGTCATAAAAATAATATATATTTGAATTATTATTACTGATAAGCCATATTCTTTGGAAGATCTATCTCGTATCTGGTACTGCATGGTTCCACTATGCAAGAACTCCGAATCATTCTCTTGAAGCTCATCCTCTTTATGATAAATGATCCACTTGCTCCGAAATGATCCGACCCAATAGGAAAATCCCAATTCAGTGGGCCTTTCGATATAATCAAATAGACTACCATAAGGACTCCATATTCCTACAAGATCATTCGTTCTTTTTTCTCTGACAGATGGTCAGAACTTCATCTGGGTTCGAATCCTACTGAGAGGTCCACTAGAGATCAGAAATTGAGTCTAGAGCACCACATTCGAACAACTTCTTAAGGGTTACAGGGAAGGCTCTGCATATGACCATATCAAGTGCTTCGTGCAGCAGCATGTGAGCTTTTAAGCTTTCTAGATAATCAATGAAATTTGATGTCCCATCGTATGGTTTCAATTGTAGCATCTTGAACTTGTGTGACAATGGTCTAGACACTACTTCTTGAGTGATAAGAGGTTCCATTGGAAGGTCAAGCCTATCGTATATGCTTGCCCCTTGCCCTAAACGTGTTGCATCACTGCTCTAAACTTCTGATGAACTTTCTCAAGCCACTGGTCTATTTGCTTCATGCTGATTGTAGGTACATTTAGGCAAATTTGTTTGTCTAAACTGGACAAATGGTCCTAAAACTCCTCCTTAGGTTGGTTGAAGCACACTACTTCAAAAGTTATTATTGTGTATCAAGCGAAATCGGCCTAAAGGGTGATGGCACTATTGGAGCCAGATTAGCCTCTATTCCTATAGGATCTTGCGAGTTGGTCGGCACACGACTCATGCCCGCCTGAATGGTGCTTGCTCCTTGATTTTAACACTTAGGCAATACGATTGGATACTTCTATCAGGCAACATAATTGGATGCTTCTTGCTATTTTCTGCAAACAACATCAATCTGTCAACATTGGAATCTGGTCTTTGCAAGCCAATAAAGTTTGAATCTGATCTTTGCATGCTAATAGATAAGATTGATCTACGTATACATAGTGCCAATAGATAAAATTGATGTATGTATGCATGGTTCTAATGAATAAGATTGATCTATGCATGCATGGTAAAACATATTCTCAGTCGATCTACTCTCACCTTTTTTGTGCTCAAAGAAAAGAGTAGTCAATCTGCCTATGTTCCTATGTTTCAAAAAAAAAAAAAAAAGCATTAGAGGAGAAAAAAAACTCTTTGATGCTCAAATTAGCCAAAGATGAACAACGAAAAGTCTTGGGTCTCTTGGATGAACAACTGAGCTTAAAGTAGGTGTAACTTTTTATTAATCTTGATCGAAAAACTAACTTTTTATCAATCTTAATCGAAGAATTTTTTATTAATCTTAAATAAAGAGCTAGTAGTATATATTTCCACAATAGGTTAACTTCGTTCCTTACAAAAGCTTAATTATGTTCCTTCCTTTTAGGATGGGTTTTACCATACAGAAATTCTCCCAATGCTAGGATTTCCTCTCTTCTAGTTAATTTTAGCTCTTCATGTTAATTTATCAGCCCCACCATATGCCATTATAGGATCCTTTGGCCAGACCAATGGTGTTTCGCATATATTTTAAAATAACCACGCTATAAACCAAATTCTAAGTATATTTGTCAAATATAATTTTGATTTAACTGCTGAACTAAAAAATATATATATATATATCTACTTCTTTCGTACCCACCCTCCCGAGCTATCGTATTGCGGGCTATTGCACCAAAGAAAGTAGAATCATGGGAGGTAATTGACCAGAAAATCACAAAAGAATATGCCATCGTCCAAGTAACTTTTAGAAAGAAAAAAGAATAGACGACCATTGTATCCAGCAGGCAGACAGGCAAACTTTGAGATAAGAAACTTCTATTCCCGGCCAAATCTCGGTGCCACTTGACCCAAGATCCCAAGAACGCCAACTCCTACTGTCACGCCCCGGACCCAGCTGGTGGTGGCCCAGGGGTGACAGCCCGCCGCATGCCAGGCATGCAAGGCATCCAATACAATATCAATTATAAACAAGGAGAGTTAACAACTATATAATATACAAAGTTTAATCCTTCATATACAAATTATGTAATGTTGGGCAACAAACCAAAGTTCCAAAATAATTCCAAATGGGGTTACATATAACAAAATAAAATCGATTTACATCAAGAAACCCCCAATTACCCCTGTTGTTGCCCCTGATAATCCTGTGGCTCTGGAAAAAACATTGTAAGATTTAATGAGTTTACACTCAGTAAGTAAGCCTACTATTACATATTATAGCCAAATAAGAATTTTTATCAAGTCAAATACATGTCATGCTTCCAAATTTAAAAACATTTCGTCATATTATAGAACTGTACAAAACTCATATTCGAATAAATTGGAAGCAATTAATATGAAATAATATTTCAAAATACCATTTCAATTTCAAATCACTGTAAATCTCATTTCATACTAATGTCCCACGTCCACGTAATAACATCCCAAGGATGTAACCTCCCTGTACGCCCCCAGTGGAGGAAGGGTGCCGGAGTCAATTAGCATCTAATGCTATATCCTGTCACAGCACATCCCTAGGATGTGTGTTCTCCACATATTCCCCCTGTGGAGGTGGGTCCCGGAGTCATGTAACATGTAGTGTGGACCGTGACGACATATAATATCACAATCACAAATAGCATTTATTCGCATAATAGCAAACATGTATCAATTTACTTTTCATGTTTTACCAAAATTTGGTAATTTTCCATAATCATGTAATAACCAGATGCATGTATCAAATGCCAATTTAATTCATCAAAATTAACAATAATCAAGTCAAATATTCATTTACAAAAATGTGGTACCACAACTATCATTTTTTTCAAATAATACTATAAATCAATTCATTATTTCAATAATGGCATAATTTAATAATGATTTAAGAAAAATCATTATAACTGGCTTACTTACCTCACAACGCTAATCCAAAAGCGTAAATCAGCTGTAGGGATCTCTGGGTACCTACAACATAATTTTTCAGATTTTTAAATTTCAATTTTTGGATGTAACTCCTACACTTAACCCAATCTAATCCTGGGCCCAACTTGGGGCTTGAATATCTCCAAATATAGAAGCCCAAATGGGGAAATAAAAATTCCCCGACAAACTAGGATCAACGCTGATCCCGACCATATTTTTTTTTTATTGGGCCGAGCCCAAATTGGAGCCCGAAAATTCAGCCCAAAGGGGCCTAGCGGGTACGGGCCGAACCGGCCCGGTCCCGATTTTTTTTTTTCTTTTTTTTTTTTTTCTCTTCCCTGCTTCACCCACGGTTCACCCGAACCGGGGGTGGTGGTGGCCGGCGGCCTAGGGCCGCCGCCGGCCCCTCCGAGGTCGGTGGCCGCGCGGCCGGCCCCGGCCGGCCGGCGCCGGCGGCCGGCCGGCCCTTCTCTTCCTCTTTCCTCTTCTTTCTCTTCTTCTTCTTCCTTTTCTTCTCCTCTTTCGTCAACTTTGTGCCGGCGGCACGGCCGGCCACCGTTGGCCGGCCGGACCTCACGGACGCCGCCCGGCGCCGGTGAGGGCCCGGCCGAGCCGGGCCCGGCGAGCCGGCGGGCACGCGCCGGGCCGGACCAACGCGGGAGCCGGTTTGGCTCCCGCGGCAGGGGAGGGTCATTCGGCCCTCTCCCTTCATTTCGTCCTATGCCGGCGACCCGGCCGGCCACCAGCGGCCGGCCGGACCCCGCCGGACGCGCCGGCGCCGGCGGGGGTCGCCGACCAAGGCTCGGGCCGGCGGGCCGCGGGCACGCCGCGGGCACGAACCCACGGTGAAGGGAGGGCGGGTGGAACGGCCCTCCCCCCTTCTTCCTTGCTAGCGGCACGGCCGGCCACCCCGGCCGGCCGGACCCCACGGACGCCGCCCGGCGCCGGTGGGGGCTACGCCCAAGGAGGCCCGGGCCGGCGAGCCGGCGGGCACGCCGCCGGGCCCGAACCAAGCGCGGGAGCCCGCTTGGCTCCCGCGTCAGGGGAGGGCCTCCTGCGGCCCTCTCCCTCACTCTCACGCTCTCTCTCTCTCCCTCTCCTCGCCGGTGAAGGGGGGGGCTTACCGGACGGCGGCGAGGTGGCGGGGACGAGCGGAGGGCGACACAGTGACAGGAGCTCGCGACGAGCAGGAGGGAGGAAGAAGACAGGGGGAGGGGCTTCAGTCCTCTCCCCTGTAAATTTTCTTTTTCTTTTAGCGAGGGGAGGGCTGAGCCCTCCCCTGCACCCCCATGTGCGCGCGCGTGGGCGCGCGCGCGCTGGCGCGCATGCAGCGCGCCGCGTGTCGCGCACCCACGCCGCTTAAATTATAAAAAATTGCCTAACGGGGGGGAGGGGTTTACATCCTCCCCTCCTTATAAAAATTTCGGCCTCGAAATTAATGTACAACACGAATAAAATTTTTGAGGCCCGAAATAAAAATTACTAACTGTATTTATCTATCTTTCTGATCAAAATACAACAGTAATTACACTTTTGTGCTTATATACAAATATCTATTCAGATACAAATAGATGAGGATATTTCTTTTTCACCTCCTCTTCAAGTTCCCACGTAGCCTCCCGTTTAGAATGATTACTCCGTTGAACCTTAACATAGGGAATGCTACGTCGTCTCAGAACTTGGTCTTTATGGTCCACAATACGTATCGGATGCTCTTCGTATGTCAAATTCTTCTTTAGCAAAATGGGCTCCGCTTCTATGACATGACTGGGGTCAGAAATGTATTTCCTCAACATAGAGACATGGAATACATTATGTACCCCAGAGAGTGCAGGAGGTAGTGCGAGACTATAAGCCACTTCCCCCACTTTGCTCAAGATCTCAAATGGACCAATGTATCGTGGACTCAATTTTCCTTTAAGCCCAAACCTCATCACATCTTTGGTTGGTGAAACCCTTAAAAAGACATGGTCCCCAACCTGAAATTCCAGCTCCCTTCTTCTAACATCAGCATAACTTTTCTGTCGGCTCTGAGCTACTCGGAGTCTCTCCTTAATCAGCTGCACTTTTTCTACTGTCTGCTGAATCAGCTCAGGGCCCAACAATTTTCTTTCCCCCACATCATTCCAACACAAGGGAGATCTGCATTTTCTACCATACAAAGCTTCAAATGGAGCCATTTTGATGCGGCTTGGTAAGCTTGTTATTGTAAGCAAACTCCACCAAAGGTAGGTGGTTGTCCCAAGCACCACCCAAGTCCATTACACGAGGCTCGCAACATGTCCTCTAAGATCTGTATGGTCCTCTCGGATTGTCCATATGCACGGGGTGAAAAGGCTGTCTTTGAAATTCAGTTTGGTCCCAGAGCCCTATGAAGACTCTTCCAAAGCGGGACACAAACACGGTATCCCGATGCGACACAATCGACTCGGGGACACCATGAAGTCTCACTATCTGCTCAATGTACATGGTGGCCAATCTCTCGCTTGAGACCCCAACTCTGAACGGCAGAAAATGGGCTGACTTGGTCAATCTATCAATAATAACCCAGACCGCATCATTGCTTCTGGGAGTTTTGGGTAAACCAGTCACAAAATCCATGGTGATCTTCTCCCATTTCCCCTTTGAGGGATCATTAGGGGCGAAGAGGTCCCACGGGCCTTTGATGTTCGGCCTTCACTTGTTGGCACACTAAGCACTTGGCCACATATTGAGCAATTTCTCTTTTCATTCCTTTCCACCAGAAATTTTCTCGTAGGTCTCTGTACATTTTGGTGCCTCCTGGGTGAACAGTATAGGGAGAATAATGAGCCTCCCTCAAAATTTCAGCCCTTAGATCTTCCACATTTGGCACACAGAGCCTAGTATTAAATCTCAGGGATCCATCCTCATTTATTCTGAATTCATTACGAACCCACGATTACTGCAATTTGCCTTTATCTTTTGTAGTTCCAAGTCTTCTTTACGGGAAGACTTAATCCTGTCAAGCAGGGTTGGCTGAAGTACAAGTATTGCAAGAAGCCCATCAGATCGTTGTACTCGCAAACCAACCTCCAATTTTTCAAGGTCTCTACGAATGTGAGGCTGAGAAGTAATTATGGAAGCTAACTCTGAGGAGGACTTCCTGCTTAAGGCATCAGCTACCACATTGGCCTTCCCTGGATGATAATGCAGGTTCAGGTCATAATCCTTTAATAGCTCCGGCCACCTCCTCTTGCCTCAAGTTTAGCTCTTTTACGGGTGAAAATGTATTTTAGACTTTGATGGTACGTATACACATCACAAGTCTCCCCATACAGATAATGCCGCCAAATTTTCAGTGCAAAGATTATGGTGGCTAACTCCAGGTCATGAGTAGGATAGTTCTGCTCATAAGGCTTCAGCTGCCTGGAGGCATAGGCTATCACCTTCCCTTCTGCATCGAACACCTCCCAATCCCTTTCGAGAGGCGTCGGTGAATAAAGTATATCCTCCGGATATAGATGGAAGAGTAAGGATAGGGGCGACACCGAGCGGCGCTTGAGTTCCTGGAAACTTTCCTCACACTCCTCTGACCAAACAAACTTTGCTCGCTTTTGAGTTAAGCGAGTCAGGGGCAAAGCAATGCGAGAGAAGCCTTCCACGAATCTGCGATAATAACCAGCCAGGCCCAAGAAGCATCTGACTTCTGATACATTGGACGGCCGACACCAGTTCACGACGGCCTCAATCTTCTTAGGGTCTCTTGATATACCGTCTTTGGATACGATATGACCCAAGAAGGATATTTGGCTCATCCGAAGTCACATTTACGCGACTTGGCATAAAGTTTCTTTTTCTGAAGAGTACGAACAATCCTTAAGTGGTTTTCATGCTCCATATGACTTTTAGAATAAATCAAGATATCATCAATAAAGACCACTATAAACTGATCCAGGTATGGTTTGAAGATTCTGTGCATCAAGTCCACGAATGCTGCAGGGGCATTAGTCAACCCACACGGCATCACCAAGAACTCATAATGGCCGTACACAGTTACGAATGCGGTCTTAGAAACATCCTCGACCTTTATCTTGGTGATGGTACCACGATCGAAGATCAATTTTTGAGAATACGAGCTCCTTGAAGGCGATCAAATAGATCATCAATCCTCGGCAAAGGGTACTTGTTCCGCCTTTGTTACCTTATTAATTTCTCGGTAATCAATGCGGAGCCGAAGGCGCCATCCTTCTTTTTAACAAATAATCTTGGAGCACCCCAAGGAGAGACACTAGGTCTAATAAATCCTCGATCCGAAGCTCCTGCCAGCGACATTTTAACTCTTTTAACTCGGTGGAGCCATACGGTAAGGAGCTTTGGATATAGGTCCGGTGCCGGGGGCTAAATCAACGGTGAACTCGACTTCACGATCCGGGGGTAATTCCGTCAATTCCTCACGGAAAGACATCGGGAAACTCTCGAGCCCTTTGGAATATCTTCCAAGCGGTGTTCATCTGCTTTGAAGGTCCCTAACCATAGCAAGAAACCCACGACCACTTTTTCTCAAGTATTTCCCGGCTTGCGGAAGTGACACTAATACGAAGCCGGATGTTCTGACTCCCACTAAAAGCTGAATTCGGGAAGATTAGGAATTTTAAAGATTACCCTTTTCTGAAACGAGTCAATAGAAGCATGATAGGAGGCCAACCAATCCATCCCTAGGATTACATCAAAGAATTTCAGTGGGAGGACTATCAGATCAGCGTTCAACCTCCTATCTTCCAAGTCAATCAGGCAAGATTTACACACTGAGTCTACCATTATGACATCTCCATTAGGAAATGCAATATGCAACTCTTGCTCTAGAGGAACGGGTGTCAATGATGCATTCTTGGCAAGAAAACTATCAGATATAAATGAATGTGTGGCACCCGGATCAATTAAAGTTTGAGCATAAGTGTTGCCTACTTTAAACATACCTGTCATAAAGATTAACTTAACTTAGATGTCATGCAGCATCATATGTTTTTCCTCTATCTACTACCATAATCCATGCATTATACCAGGTATGAATGCAATAATTTTTAAAGAAATAATTTAATTTAACAGACATACCTGTCACCACAGTGTTAGAGGCAGCAGCGTCCTGCTGAGTGAGGGTAAAGACCCTCCCTTGGGTCCTGGGCTGCTGCTGGCTCTTCCCCTGATCTGGAGGGGGCTGCTGATCCTTTCGGAGGGGACAGGTGGCCATTTTGTGGTCCATCTTCCCACAAATAAAGCAGGCACCAGTCAGCCTGCGGCACTGCTTGCCCTGATGGGCCTTCCCGCAATGAGGACAACGGGTCTCCTTATCATTACGTACGAGGGAGCACGAAGGAAACCCTTCTTCTTCTTAGCACCGCACGAAAGGCGGCCGGAAGGAGGTCCTCTCCTCTTCATCTGCTGCTCTCTCATCTCGGAATGGCGGTCATGTCCCTCTCGATGACCGAGCCTTGCTCACCACTTCCTTTGTAAGTGGGGAGCTCAAATGCATGTTGCTGCCTCAGCCTTGGGTGCAGTCCCTCAGTGAATTTGGTGATCTTGGCTCTCTCGGTCATAACAAAATCTGGGGCAAATATGGCCAATCGTCTAAACTCGGCTTCATACTGGGCCACAGAAAGGTTCCTCTGCTCTAACCTCATAAACTCAGACTCCATCGTCTCACCGAACACTCCACAGGAAAATGCGGCGATAAAAGGCCTCCTTAAAATTTGTTCCCCAAGAGATGGCCCGCCCTCCGGAGTCTTTGCTCCAACATCGACCACCAATCGTATGCCTCCCCTGGAGGAGGTAGGCGGCAAATACGATCCGCTCCTCCTCTAGGGCTACCAAGGGCCGTAAAGGCCTTCTCGATCTCTCTTATCCACCTCTCCGCATCAAGTGGGTCGGTGGATCCGGAAGAAGGGAGGAGGGGCCAAGCTCTTAAACTCGGAGAAGCTACGACCCCCTCACCGCCGGGGCGAGATGGAGCGGGTGGAGTGGGCGATCGAGGCCGGGCCCGGTGGGTACGAGGAGTAGGAGGGGCGAGACGGAGTGCGGAATAGCGAGAGCCGGATATAGCGAGCGATGTCTGCTGAATCTCTTTGCATGGCACGAGCACTTTGAGTCACCCCCAAGAATGCCGGAGTAACTCGGCACCGGTGAGCAACGTGGGTCGTTGCCAAGCTGGGGCAACGGAACCCGCATGCGAGTGAGGCTCCAGGGCCTCCTGTCGAGTCGGGGTCACCGGCACTGAGAGTCCCCCTCATGTCGGCTGATCAACGGTGCGACGATGCATTATGAAATCTGCCATGGTTAGATTCCAATCAATATCATAATAAATCATCAAATCTCAAGTATTTATTTAAACAAGTCACTTGAATTTTTCTAATGTTATTACCCTCCTGATGTCATGTCAATATTTGGCCTAAAGTTAATCATGTGTTTGGCCCTAATGTCAAACCTTGCTCTGTTACCACTACAAGTACATCACGCCCGGACCCGGTGGTGGTGGCCCGTGGTGACGACCCGCCGCATGCCGGGCATGCAAGGCATCAATACAATATCAATTATAAACAAGGAGAGTTAACCACTATATAATATACAAAGTTTAATCCTTCATATACAAATTATGTAATGTTGGGCAACAAACCAAAGTTCCAAAATTATTCCAAATGGGGTTACATATAACAAAATAAAATCAATTTACATCAAGAAACCCCCAATTACCCCTGTTGTTGCCCCTGATAATTCTGTGGCTCTGGAAAAACATTGTAAGATTTAATGAGTTTACACTCAGTAAGTAAGCCTACTATTACATATTATAGCCAAATAAGAATTTTTTTTATCAAGTCAAATACATGTCATGCTTCCAATTTAAAAACATTTCGTCATATTATAGAATTGTACAAAACTCATATTCGAATAAATTGGAAGCAATTAATATGAAATAATATTTCAAAATACCATTTCAATTTCAAATCACTGTAAATCTCATTTCATACTAATGTCCCACGTCCACGTAATAACATCCCAAGGATGTAACCTCCCTGTACGCCCCCAGTGGAGGAAGGGTGCCGGAGTCAATTAGCATCTAATGCTATATCACAATCATGACACATCCCTAGGATGTGTGTTCTCCACATATTTCCCCTGTGGAGGTGGGTCCCGAAGTCATGTAACATGTAGCGTGGACCGTGACGACATATAATATCACAATCACAAATAGCATTTATTCGCATAATAGTAAACATGTATCAATTTACTTTTCATGTTTTACCAAAATTTGGTAATTTTCCATAATCATGTAATAACCAGATGCATGTATCAAATGCCAATTTAATTCATCAAAATTAACAATAATCAAGTCAAATATTTATTTACGAAAATGTGGTACCACAACTATCATTTTTCAAATAATACTATAAATCAATTCATTATTTCAATAATGGCATAATTTAATAATGATTTAAGAAAAATCATTATAACTGGCTTACTTACCTCACAACGCTAATCCAAAAGCGTAAATCACCTGTAGGGATCTCTGGGTACCTACAACATAATTTTTCAGATTTTTAAATTTCAATTTTTGGATGTCAAACTGACTCCTATACTTAACCCAATCTAATCCTAAGCCCAACTTGGGGCTTGAATATCTCCAAATATAGAAGCCCAAATGGGGAAATAAAAATTCCCCGACAAACTAGGATCAACGCTGATCCCGACCATCTTTTTCTTTTATTGGGCCGAGCCCAAATTGGGGCCCGAAAATTCAGCCCAAATGGGCTAACTGGACTGGGCCGAACCCGGCCCAGTCCCGGTTTTTTTTTTTTTTTTTTTTTTTTTTTTCTTCCCCTGCTTCACCCCTGGTTCACCCGAACCAGGGGTGGCTGGTGGCCGGCGGCCTAGGGCTGCCGCCGGCCCTCCGGGGTCGGTGGCCGCCGGCCGCCGCCGGGCCAGCCCCTTCCTCTTCTCTTTCCTCTTCTTTCTCTTCTTCTTCTTCCTTTTCTTCTCCTCTTTCGTCACTGTGCCGGCGGCACGGCCGGCCACCGTTGGCCGGCCGGACCTCACCGGACGCCGCCCCGGCGCCGGTGAGGGGCCGACCCCCGAGCCGGCGGGCACGCCGCCGGGCCGGACCAACGCGGGAGCCGGTTTGGCTCCCGCGGCCGGGAGGGCCATTCGGCCCTCTCCCTTCGCTTCGTGCCATGCCGGCGACCCGGCCGGCCACCGGCCCCGGCCGGGACGGACCCCGCCGGACGACGCCCCCGGCGCCGGCGGGGGTCGCCGACCAAGGCTCGGGCCCGGCGGGCCCGCGGGCACGCCGCCGGCCCGAACCCATGGTGAAGGGAGGGCCGGTGGAACGGCCCTCCCCCCTTCTTCCTTGCGCGGCACGGCCGGCCACCCCCGGCCGGCCGGACCCCACCGGACGCCGCCCGGCGCCGGTGGGGGCTACCGCCCGGATCGGGCCCGGCGAGCCGGCGGGCACGGGCCCGAACCAAGCGCGGGAGCCCGCTTGGCTCCCGCGTCAGGGGAGGGCCTCCTGCGGCCCTCTCCCTCACTCTCACGCTCTCTCTCTCTCTCCCTCTCCTCGCCGATGAAGGGGGGGCTTACCGGACGGCGGCGAGGTGGCGGGACGAGCGGAGGGTGACAGAGTGGCAGGAGCTCGCGACGAGCAGGAGGGAGGAAGAAGACAGGGGGAGGGGCTTCAGTCCTCTCCCCTGTAAATTTTCTTTTTCTTTTAGCGAGAGGAGGGCTGAGCCCTCCTCTGCACCCCCATGTGCGTGCGCGTGGGCGCGCTCGCGCTGGCGCGCATGCAGCGCGCCGCATGTCGCACACCCACGCCGCTTAAATTATAAAAAATTACCTAACGGGGGGGGGGGTTTTACACACACCGATGCGGAAACTTTCTCAATTCATGGACAATGTCTTTAAAGAAATATGGCGGTGCTCGAGAAGGTATTCATCCGGCTTCGTTTAAAGAGTAGTCTTCATACGGGGTGCTTGCAAAGAAAAGTTGGGCGAATTCGGTTGGGCGGCCCTTTTAGTGGTGCCAATTTCGAATCTGTTTCTCATCCATTCGTCAAATGCTGCTTGACTAGAAGCATCTGATTCTCCCTTTAATTGTACCTCAATATCAAAAGCTGGCCTTCTGATTCCAGTCCTTTTAGACCTCATCTTCAACAATCATAGCTCCTTGATGCACGTAGTTTTATGGTTTCAATGCTAAATCCTGCACTACTGCCGTATTGCTACCGTATTGATATGACCTATATATAAATTAATTTAATGCATCGTGACTCAGTTTTCATTCAATATCGATGCTACACAATATGTCCTGATATAAGATGGTAGCATACCATCACCACAGACCTTGAAGCTTTGGGATAATCTTCGTTCACCTGTAAGGTTGTGGGCCATGGCCTCTCGCGCCCTTATCAACTTCTTTTTTTTTTCCCTATTTTCCGATAAAATTTATGGGGAAGGTTTTACTTCCTCTTTTTCCTTCAAAAAAGAAGATCTGCTCCATTTTTCCCAAAACGACTGGACAAAACAATGCAAGATATCGTACTTGGGCATCAGGCTTGCAAATAAAAGTGCTGGTAGGCAAAGATATTGAGATGACTAATAAATTTTAGTTTCTTTTCCAAATTCCAGTTGGTTAATCTGAATTAAAAATACTAGCAAACATCCAGAATTGCTAGGTTGTTGGCCCAAAATTAAATGGAGCAAATATTGATAGCTAATAAAAAAAAAAAAAAGGAATTATTGTAGTTTTAATATGTTGCCAGAGCTTATACTGATGAATGTTTGGTTTCATATCAATTATATATTGAAAAGATTTTAATCATTTAAATAAGATGAAAAAATTCAAATAATAGTCATTTTTATGGATTTTAGTGAGGGTGTTAGGATTTGAACAAAAGATTTATGTGAGAATTCATGCCGAGTATTCATCCCATATTAGTTATGTTCTTAAAAAATCATGAATACTTCTATGGAACCAATGCAGCTTAATACCGTTTTGTTTGCAAATCAATAAATGTAAGCTTCTTTATTTTTTCAAACAATGAATGTGAGCTTGTTTATTTTTTAAAAAATTAATAAAAATCAAGTTGCTTAGATAATAAAATCGCTCATTACAATTATTTTCAGGGCACAAGCACTTACAGGTGGCTCATCTTTTTGCGAATCTCTTGAGCACCATCGAGTGGTATTTGCTGTTCTAGAGAAATCAGAGACAAGGACCCCTGCTTCGACCTAATTCGCTCCTCGCAATGCCTCAGAGAACATCGGGGTGGGGGGGGCCTGCTTCGACCTGATTCGCTCCTCGCAATGCCTCAGAGAACATCGGGGGACGCGAAATATCTAAGGGTGTGAATCTTAAATCCCACCAACTAAAGGCGAAATCGGGAAAGAGGAGTGAATTTTAGAGTGTGCCGCCAACTAATGGGTAAACTGGAAGAGCGAATCAATAGCTATAGTGACAGATTTATAAAATCTGTCAATAATACATTCTAAATGCTATACTGTGATTCTTTTTTTTTTCTATCAATGTATATCTAAATTTTACTGACACTTAAAATTTCATTAGCAAAACATTATATTTTTAGTGACGAACAATAACATCCATCAGAAGATATATGGTCATATTGATGGATTTTGCATCCGTCATCCATCAATAAATGACATTTATTTGTTCGTAGTGCTAGTTCAATGCATTAAATTCTAACATTTAAGAAGAGATGCACATTGAATGATTTTAACGGTACAGCACCACTCTTTAGAGATATTTAATGTAATAAGAGGGATTGATGTAGTTTTACAAGAACTTAAGCCTTTAGGTAATTGTCATTAGAAAGAGGGAATGCTTGGTAACACCCCCTCAACAATAAACAAAAAGATCATTAGAAGATTTGTAACTCTCTTTATGCTTGATAATTCTTGCTGGTAATTAGTTTTATTAAGTATGTATTTTTATCTAAAAATTTATTTACGTAGATAGAAGTCCAAAGTATCTATGATATAATGGATTTAATATTTATGACTCTATACTTTTATGGGAATAAAGCTCATGTAATATCTGTTTCGAAAAACATAATTTTTGAAGATATTTCTGTCGGATAGTTGAGAAATGCAAGCATGTAACTTTTGCAATGTTTAACATCAAATATTATACTCCAAACACATCTAAAATGCTTATTACTTCATTCTTTATACACACTTAAATTTTGATCATATCCAACCTTAAAAAAATTATGTATGCATTGAATTTTAACTCTGTACATATTTAGAATAATCCTGTACGCATGTATACCACCCTGTACACATTTAAATTTAAAACCTATACACACTTGGAATAATCTTGTATGCACTTACACCACCCTATATATACTTAACCCTTTCTTGCACATACTTGAATTTTGATCCTATACACACTTAGAAAAATCTTGTATACACTTGAATTTTGACCATGTACATACTTAGAAGAATCATGTATATACTTATAGCATTCTGTACACATTTAATCCTTTCTTATACACACTTGAATTTTGACCCACACTTATACCACTCTGTATACATTTAACCCTTTCTTATATATATTTGAATTTTGACTTTATACACATTTAGAAAAATTCTGTACATATTTAGAAGAATCCTATACACCCTTATAGTAGCTTGTATATATCTGAAATAATCTTATACATACTTGAATTTAAAACTTATACACACTTGGAATAATCTTGTACGTACTTATACCATTCTATACATATTTAGTCCTTCCCTATACACACTTAAATTTTGACCCTACACGCACTTAGAGGAATCCTATACATATTTGAATTTTAACTCTATACATATTTAAAAAAATTTTGTACACACTTATATTATCATGTATATATTTAGTCATTTTTCATACATACTTAAATTTTGACACTATATACATTTAAAATAATTTTGTACACACTTATACTACTCTATACACACTTGAATTTTAATTCTGTATGTGCTTAGAATAATTTTTATTAGGAAATGAGGGCAAGTTAGTCATTTTTGAGGATAGGGGTATCGTGGCCATTTGGAGATGGTCACTTTTGGAGGGACCAAGAGTCATAAGCCCGGCCAAAGAAGATTGGATGTTATAGCGGCAAAGTTTAGGGAGGCTAATCAGCAATTAGACCTTTTTTTTCCAGGGTTTCAACCATACAACATAGATGATGTCGCCAATCATTTAGTGTTGCGAGAATTACTTGGCATCAAATACTTAAAGAAATATCTTCCAAGATCGTCACGCAAAACCTCTTTCTGTTTGCGGGAAGGGTGCAAATTGCCAGGGAACAATCGAGCTTGCATATTTGGCGGTGAAAAAAAAAAAAAAAAAAAAAAAAAGATAGAGATGGATGTGGTTATATTCTCACCAAAAAAAAAAAAAAAAAGGATTTGATGTTGATCGGTCCATGACTGACTTCTTGTTAGAAGTCATTCACGGTTATAAATATTCCCTCTCCCCTTGTTTTCTTTTACGGAAACAGAGACGAAGGTCAAAAGAAAGCACTTTCACCATTATCTCTTGCAATGGAAAGACAACAAAAGCATGTCATTTATGGTTGCTTTTCATCTATTTGTGATTCTATATTCTTCGTAAAAATCAAGCAGTGGGTCGCAAAAAATTCCATCACATTGCGCATGATATAAATATAACTTGATTAATTACTTGTCTTTACAGCATCGCTTCAAAGAGAACTTACCCATTGATTGATTGTCAAAAGAATATTTATTTTATTATTATTATTATTATTATTCAAGAAAAGTAGGAAGAGTATTCATTTGAATGAAATGAATCTCTCGAGGTAAGACACTTCGTTTCTGCCACTTGCATTGGCGCATGGCAGAAGAGACAAAATTAGCAAACCAACTTATAATTGAAGGCCTTACTTTTGTTTGGAGTCACGTAATTCCAAAAAAAAAAAAAAAAAAGCCCACCGATCGCGTGACGACTTAAACGCCTTAGAAACAAAAAGGATAAGAAACAAAAACAAAAGAAACCAAAAAGTGTGAGATAATCAAAACGTATGCAGAGTTATTCTTGTGAAAACAAGATGCCAGAGATAAAAACGACGACAGAAATGAATAGCAGCAGAAATAAAATATAGCATCATTCATTTTTGATGTATAGAAGCTGCTTGAATTAATCATGAGTAACTTGCGAGTAAATCATGGAATTTATGGAAAAAGTAAGTAATAATATAGTAGTTCTCGATTAAGTCATTTAGAGATTAATAAGAAAAATCATATGGGATATGACAAAAAATAAAAAAAAGAAGAAGAAGCCATGGATTTCTTAATAACATGGAGAATATTGTTACTGTGGCCCCGTGGTCCCACCTGGAAACCCTTAGCATTTGTTTTGGTGGCATAAAGAGTGGTTGGCATGCACGCAAATTTGGAAAGTAAAAGTAGGTTCATCTCTGTCGCCATGGGGTAAATTGGATCGTCTTCTTGCTTAAGAAAAAGAAAATCTATCCACAAAGTTAGCATGCTTTCAAGAATCGTCTCTACCGCGACAAAGAGAGAATTGGAAGGGTTAAATTAGCTGTCAGCCAATTAGCCATGCTGCTATAAATGAAGGATGATGCAGAAGGATATGTTGTTGAGGATAGGATCCTCTTCCTCCAGTTCTCCTTTTCAGTCATCCATTGCTCCTCTTCCGCTGGTTATCTCGGCAAGCAGGAAAAGATGGAAATCTCTTGCAATCAGGGGGAGGAAATCCGGCAGAACTCAAGGGAGAAGGGTGGAATAAAGACGATGCCATTTATCATGGGTGACCACCTTCAATTTCCTATTCTGCCTTCTCTCTATTAGCCAGTGTTGGCATGTGTGAACTTGTGTAGGATAGTCATGTGGCAAGAGATCAATTTTGAGGACCTTCTTGCTTCAAGTCTTTATATTATATTCAGTAGATGATGATGATGATATTCACCTCTTCTTTTGCAGCAAATGAAATCTTCGAAAAAATCTCTGCTCAGGGATTAATAGCCAATATGATTATCTACCTTAGAGATGGGTATCACATGAGCGCTGCAGCCGGACAGAGTGTTCTATTCATACATTCAGGAGTATCAGCTTTGCTGCCCATGTTTGGATCTTTCTTAGCCGATTCCTACTGGGGTCGCTACCGAGTGATTGCGATTGGATCGTTTGCGTGCCTACTTGTAAGCAATCTATCTCTTTCTTTTTTTGTATTTGGTAGCAATTCTGGTGATACCCCACTCTTTTAGTTCAGCAGCAGCCTTACCCAACAGCCTTTCCATCAGGAACATGTTCTTCATTCCCCTGCTCCAATCTGCTTCCATATTTTGAGAAAAGCTTGATGCTGTATCATTGGATCTCTGGTTCCAATTCTTCACAAATCTCTCCTCTAGGTTAGATTCTCCTCTGTATCATTGGATCTCTGGTGCAACCTTCTTATATTTCCTAGCTGCTGTAGCAAAGAAGAGGTAGAAGATGGATGAGAGCGGAGTTGTCCCACGCTCACTTTTCAGGAGTTTTGTGTTGTTACTTCTTTCAACATTCTCTTCCCAGCAGTTGGAACTTCAAAAGGAAATCCTAGAAAAGGTTCTTTAGTCATTCCTTGGTTCCTTGCGTACCATATCTGAAGTTAATTATGTAGGCCTAGACCACCTTTTAACAAAAAAAATGAAGCAGACTCAAGTGGAGAATTATATCTGAATTATCCAGTTCACCCATTTGTCAAAGCTTTCGTATCCACATGCTGTTCTCCTTCAAATCTGAGCTTTGAGGTCCCCATGTGTCTTGCATTAGAATTGGTGATCAGTGAGCTATTTAGGCTTTCAGAGTTTCTCAGGGTGCCCCATTGGTTGCTATTAAATTTGCTAATTGTCATGTTGTGGAGCAACTGGGATACATATATCATGGCCTTATCTACTTTCTTGATCATTTCCTTTGAAGACAATCGCGCAAAACTAATAACATATGTGATGTTCTTTTGGAAGGGGACTCTCCTTGTTTGGCTGACTGCAATGCTGCCAGGAGCAAAGCCCCCAGCTTGTGACCTTGCTTGCCAGTCGCCAACCTCATCCCAGCTTGCCCTGCTGTTCTGTGGCTTTGTCCTCCTGGGTGTTGGAGAAGGTGGTGCTAGGCCATGCTCTATAGCCTTTGGTGCAGACCAGTTCAGCCAGAGGAAGGGCCCTGAGAGGGAGAAGATCATGCAGACCTACTTCAACTGGTATTATGCATCAGTTGGGTTCTCGTTCATGGTCGGATCCATTGTCATTGTGCCCATACAAGATAATTTTGGATGGAAGGTGGGCTATGCTGTCCCGCTGGTGCTCATTCTACTAGCTGCTGTCTCGTTCGTGGTGGCCTCTTCTCTCTACATCAAGGTGAAAGCTGAAAAGAGCACGCTTTCCGGGTTAGTGCGAGTGGTTGTCGTGAGTGTGAAAAACTGGCATGTAATCTTGCCACCCAGCACTGCAGATGCCAGCTATTATCACGAGGCGGACTCCGAAATCATGGTTCCCTCAGACAAGCTGCGGTACTAAAATCTTCATCATCTTCTATTTATTTTTATTACTATTATTACTTTGGGTGAAGAATAATTGCGAGCTCCAACATTTAAAGTAATAATGGAGGAGTTACTCATGTCAAGACACATGGAAATATACCTCCGAATGTTTGAACTTGGACCTCTTCCCAACAGGAAGAAGGAAAAAAACCACCGGAGGCAAAGCCCTTCCCTTGGCGTAGGAAGATCATTGCGACAGCAGCTAATATAAGAGCCATCTGAATGTTTAGTTTCATATGCACTGAGAAGGTCTAGGTTCATATATAAAAGTAGGAGCTTGCCTAACCTTTTTTTTTTAAGTGAGATAGGTTCTTACAAATGATAATATAAGCCAATGGTGATGTTTGTGATCATGGTTGAATTGATTAGATTTGAAACTCTGAATAGCACATTAGGGCTTAAACGAGAAGAGTGTGAGAATACCTATTGATGAATATTTAGCCCTAAACCAACATCTTTTTGACTAGTTTTTTTAACATTAGATTATGATTGCTACAACTAGTTTTTCTTGAAAACATTTGTTAAGTACCTCAAGGCTACATGTTGTCTCGTAACAAAATTCTGCTGCCAATTTATCAAGCCTATTAGGCCAGCAATGTCTGAACATCTTTGAACTTTTTGTAGGTTCCTTAACAAAGCATGCATTATAACAAATCCTAGTAAGGACCTGAACCGTGATGGATCAGCTTCAAACCGATGGAATCTGTGTACTGTGGAGGAAGTGGAGGGCCTCAAGTCAGTGATCAGGGTGATCCCCCTATGGTCATCAGGGATCATGGTCTCATTGGTCCTCAATCAGAACTTCCCGGTGCTGCAGGCGAGGACAATGGATCAGCACATCTTCTCAAAGTTTGAAATCCCTGCAGCCTCCTTCGGTGTGTCCAGCATCCTCACTCTGACAGTGTGGTCGGGCAGCTACGACAGCTTCATCGTTCCAGTGCTGGAGAAGATTACCAGGAGACCGCGCGGACTTAGCCTCAAACAGCGCATGGGGGTAGGTATACTACTAGCAACTGCATCGGCCGGGGTGGCTGCAGTAGTGGAGGCCATCCGGCGGAGAAAAGCAATCGAGCAGGGACTGGCAGACAATATGAATGGTGTGGTCAGCATGTCAGCCATGTGGCTCGTACCGCAGTATTGCCTTTCTGGCTTGGCCGAGGCCTTTAGCGTCATCTCGCAGATCGAGTTCTACTACACTGAACTACCAAGTAGCATGGCAAGCTTTGGGGTAGCTTTCTGGACGCTGGGGGCAGGACTATCAAACCTGGTAGGAGCTCTGGTTGTCAAGATTGTAGCGAGGACAACCGGAAGAAATGGAAGGGGGATGTGGCTTTCAACCAACCTAAACAAGGGCCACTATGACTACTACTATTGGGTCCTTACAGCGATGTGTGTGGTTGATTTTTTATACTTCCTTGTTTGCAGTTGGGCTTATGGTAAGGAGGGGAAGAATAGGATGAGGGAAGAGGTGGGAGAAGAAGAAGAGAATGCAGCACCCTAACCAGCTGCCCGTTCTCCGCTCAGGTGGATGCTTGCATGCTATGTTTTTGTCTGTGTTGTTAAAATTTAACGTGATGAAGACTGAGCTTGTCATGTACGTGGTAAAGCAACTTGCTTACTACGTGTAGCTCTGGAACTTTGTTGGAGTTTAGTTTGTTTCTTCTGTTGGGCTTCTGGGATGCTGGTCCCCTGGTTTGAGATTCTTGTCTAAAGCTAAACGCTGTTTGAATGCACTTCCCATCTTTTCAGCGGCCAAGGGATCAGGCCGATTTTTCTCAGATCCGTTATTTGGAAAGATTGAATTGAGGCGCAGACGTTTGCAAGGTAGACATCTTGATGGTCTGTGTGAACAAAGGTGGTTTGCGCTTGTTTTGAAGCTAGAGCCTCTTGCGAGCTGGGCTCTGGCCTAATCATCTCGTCCACTAGCAAAACAATTGGGATTAGATATTTTTCTCTTCGAATGCCCTTTTTACTATTGATATAAATTGATTAAACTCTTTATCTATCTATTTATTTATTTATAGTTTTAACATTATTTGAAGAATAATCTAGCAGTGGTGTGTATTAAAAAGGCAAGCAGCAGATTTTAACAGTTGGGGTTGGGGGATGTGGGGGGCGGGGGATCAGGAGCAAAATGTGTGTAGGGATCATAAAACTAAATGAACATACAATCCATTATCCTTAAAAGCATAAAATGTCTATATAATACCAATATAGAATCAAAAAAACTCTCTCTCCATCAATTCCAATCTCTACTCAATCTTTAAATTCTTAAACTCTTAAAAAGATTTGATGAATATGATATGAACCCAGTTCAGCATAAATCTTTACGCACTGCAAACACCATGCTATAAAACCATGCATCAAATATTAAAAAAAAAAATATTTTATCTACTTTTATCTTTCATGGTATCGGACTAGATCACCTCAACATTAATCAATCTAAGTTGCGTATTATAAACCTATTCCAGCTATCACCCTAAATTTAGATAGGTTCTGCGTTACTGCTCATCCCGCTATCACTATAGATTCTGTCACTAAGAATCCTCCAGCCAACTCATAGGATTCTAAAACTAGTGCCACGTTCACACTAGTAATTCTTTGAGCATCCTAGTAGATCTTCACTCTGGTGCTCATTTGATCACCATAATAGGCCCTATCACTAAGGATTCTTAAGTTATCTCGATGGCCCTAACACTGGTACGACATCCACACTAATAATCCTCTAGCTGTTGTAACCGTGGATCAACCAATAACTTAATTCTCATAACATAGTTACCATGGTTTCACCATGTGGACCAAACAGAGCAAAGAAAGCATGTTGGACACAAAATGGTGCATAAAAAAAAAAAGGCGCCTGGTCCAACTCCGAGAATTTGTATTAGAATTCATTTAGCTGTGATTCAAACCTTGATGCGCTGCTTTGGTCCTGGTTTTATGCAAAATGAACCTAACTCAATTCCTTTGCATCTGGCCTTCACGATGGGTTCAATGCAATCATTCTAGTGACATAACACAGAGGGCATGGTGCTAACTTGGAAAGCTAAATAGATTCATCCCTTTTTTTCAACCTTCCCTAGTGGAAATAGTTATCTTCTTTATTAATGAAAAAGAAGATAAAAGAGAAGCATTTGGTCCTACCCTTCTTCACAAGTCCCTTTGTTACCTCCGAATCATCCCCTTCTTCACAAGTCCCTTATTTATTCTCTCCAAATCAACTCAACATCAGCTTAAGTACTATTTTCAATTCCCTGCCCACCCCTCATGTCTTATCCATGACTGAATGCTGACTTAGACTCTCCCACCCTATAAAAGCCCGTGTTAGCATGTGTTTAATGTGATCGGAAAATTATTTCTACTGTCAAATCCAGATGCCTTTCGGAGGTATAACCGTTATCTGGGATAAGAATTTTGGTACAATGGATTTGGTTATAATCGAGATAATATTGACTGCTCCATCACTGAATTACCACCAATTCCTTGTACTTTGACAGGGGAAGAAAATAAGCAGCTGTTAACCGGGGTTACTGATGCTGAAATTGAGGCTGCGATACCAAGACCGCTGTTGGACAAGGAGTCCCTGGTCCTGATAACTTGACTTTAACTTCAATGGCAGAGCATTAAGGAGGAGTTCTGCCTTAAGGATTGGAAAGCCACATTATCCCAAAGTGAGCAGATGCTGCTGGACCATGGACACCAATGTATATGGTTGTGGCAAAGATACTGGTGAACAGGACGAAAAGGATGAAAACTTTTCTAAATCCTCTCATTAGCAAGAAACAAGGAGCTTTTGTGGGCGGGCACTCCATTTCTGATAATATTCTACTTGCAAATGAAATTAAGAAGGATCTCCGAAAGGCAACCAAGTTTAACGGTGATTAAGTTAGACATGGAGCATGCATACGATCATGTGCAGCTGGATTTTCTTAAATATGCTCTGCAAGTCTCTGTGTTCAGCTCTAATTAGATTGATTTGATTTTGGGCTGCACGGCAGAGCCTAATTTTGCATTACCTGTGAATGGCACCACCACTAGATCCTGCACATCCTTTATGGGTCTGAGACAGGGTTGCCCACCTTTTCTATGTCCATACTTATCGTATGTGCTGACACCCTCTTAACGCTTTTGAACACTGCTACGAGGATTCTATGCATATGACTGTATTCTTGCAACCAAAGCAAACACAGTTATGACCAGAGAACTCCGATATATTGTAATGAAGTACTGTCACGTTTTAGGCCAGCAAGTGAAATTATCTTCAATCGAATTCATTCTGAAAACCAAAGCCTCTGTTAAACATCAGGTGGAGGATTTGCTCTATATCACTGGGTCTACTTCCTCATGGCTGTAGGCAAGAGCGTCGATTTCTAGAAGGCAGGCAGTCGGATCTGAATCTCAGAAAGGTTGTAATGGCAGAATTTAATTATGGATTAGATTTGTTCTCTCTGCAGCCCCCTACACATTTAATAGCTGATTCCATCACTCTGAAGGCAGTCATCCAGGACACTGAACAGTAGATGACATCTTCTTATGTGGTAACAGCTCTAACAAAAGAACTATGCTTGGTTAATTGGGGTGCTGTCACTGTAGTGTGTCTGCCTATGGATGATAGTGGCCTTGGGATTCAGTTCATCACAGATCTCCCACGTCTAACTGGCTGCTGAGTTAATTCTACAGATATGGAGAAGCTTCATCCAAGCTAAGTATGGTTGTGTTCTCACTATCATCCTTCTATACTCGCAAGGAGTTGTTTTTATATTTGGAAGAAACTTTGCAGAATGCTTCTGTTTGAAGTGTGAAAGGTTAAATTTTCACAGTAATTCTTAATTTTTGAAAATCAAAGATTAATATTTTTTTATGTTAATTTTATATTCTTAAAATTGAGTGAAAATAAAATTTTTGAAAATAATTTATCGCACTTCAAATATCAGAATTTTAGATGCTGATCAATTTATTTGAAAATTTACATAGAAATATTGGCTCCAAACAACCTCTCAATGAATCATCAATAATGGTAGTACTAGCGTATGAGAGACTGAGTATTCTTGGTTATCTTCTTCACCTATTGCCATAACTCCAACTTTCTAGCTGATGTAAATTCCTTGGCAGATCTTAAAGTGGCTGACCTAATTACTGATAATTATCGCAATGCTCGGATGGTGAACCAGTTGTTTGAGACAGGCATTGAACAGAAAATTCCCTCTGCCTATTCCACTTCTTCCAAGGGGATACTGGGTGGACAGGCTGCAATGGGGGAGTTCTGAAGCTCTAATGGCATCAACTTCTGAGCTATATCAGCAGTATAGGCACAACAATGAATTCTCCAAAACAGCATGGTTGGATTTGAAAGCTGAAAGTTCCTACCCGGCTGGCAATGCTTTGGTGGGAACTAGCTTGGGGCAGGATTCCTTGTCGGCATTAACCATCCAACTCACTCACCAAGCAAAGTGATGTGGAGGTTTTAAAAATTTTGATGGTTCTTAGACTCAAAAATGTCATCCTAATCTTAAATAGATTGGGTTAAGATTGGCTTTTAACCGTATCTAAACCCTACCCTAACCTAAACCAAATCCAACCCGACCAAACTTAACCTGACCTAAATAATACATAAATCAATAGATAATTTATATTTATATTTTTGATTCGTATTAATATTCTATATGGATTACTTATATGTTCATATATTTTATCCCAAGTCTTGTTTAAATATATGTATGTGTATCATCAAATTTGATAAATTCTTAAGCCTCAATCCAAAAATGTCAATCAAAAAAATATTCTAACACTTTATTCTATCATTTCATCTTAAAATTTATATTTAATCTGACCTAACCTAACTTGACTATCTCAACTTGAATTCAACTTAAGACGACGTTGGGCTACAGAAATCTCAACATAAGGCTGGGTTATTTCGGTATGTTTGCTCTTAACAGGATCCAACCCGCCCAGGTTACGGACCTAACACTATCTGAACTAATTGTTTACTAGGGTAAAACCTTGTGTTTAAAAATCTATTGAATTTGTGTGGTTTGCCATTATGGTAACAACTATCCGCTTAGCAACCGAAAGTTTTGGTTTCCAAGCCTTCGATGCTGAATCCATGAGTATTTGGACCAATCATAGGGCACTTTTTTCCCTTTCTCTCCGAAAGAAAAGAAAAAAAAAAAAAGCTATTCCATTTGCACACCCACCATAAGGGTACTCACAAAAAGACATCACACCTAAGTTCTGTACAGAGAAAAAAGAAAAATTATTAAGGTGCCATAACTAAGTTCGAAAGTAGGTTCTAAACAGGTTCTAGAGTGGTAAAATAAAGATGCACAAAAAATCTTTCTAAGTAATCTATAATTGTACGTTTATATATTTCAGGTTTAGCACGTGAAGAAGAATGCTAAGTGGAAAAGGTTACAATTTAAGTTCTTTTCAGCACATCACATAGAAATGGTAAAATATGGTCAAGCATATTAACCCAAATGAAATAGGAAAAAAAACAGGTTTTATTTATTTGGGTAATAATGTCAATATTAGTATTACAGCTGATGTGAAAACTTCGTGTCAAATGATACATGAATATGGTTAATTTATATAGTTCAAAAAGTCCACAAGTTTATAGGCAGGTCCATTATATGACAAGAACATTGAAAAGGCCTGGTTTTGATATTTTCATAGTAACACTCATGACATTGAGTTTTTTTTTAATCTGAGACCAAAAATTAGAAACTAATTGAAATTGGATAGGTTCCGGGTTAGCCTCTAACCCTGAACCAAAAAGATTCATGCACACCCCTCATCCATAGAAAACCATTATTTCCCAATAAGTATGATTAAAACTTCTATTTGTATCCCAATTACATTCATGACTTCCATCAATACATTGCTTTAGCATCGAAAAACATATGACCATCTATTTTCATAGTTGTATCCAAATAAGATGCCATTTAAAATCATATATATGTGAATGATCGAAACTCAGAGATTGTCAAAGCATCAAAATCTTTCTTGTGCACCTGTGAATGGTATATGAAGGCAAGAAGTTTGCACAATTCTAGAGATGCAACCTACTTGTAAATTCATAAATGCAGTTTCTTTATTGAAGATTTTGAGCCACCATGTTTCTAGAAACATAATAAATGAATATTTTAAATTCATAAACCTACTTGTAAATTCATAGTCCCGAATGAACAGTAAATTGATAAATAAATATCATTAAAGTGAAGGCTTTTGTTGTCATGCTTCTGAATGCATCATAATGGTGCCGTAAATTATGAAAAAATCAAAGGCATAAGGGTAATGGATAAAAATCTCAGGAGGTTGAAGGGTGGCATTAGACGAACCAGATTGAAGACTAGTTTTTAAAAAAAGATATTATAGAAGCACCATAGTTGAACACTCTAGAATGTATGAGCACATTCACGAGGAGCTACCCATCAAAGCAAAGCAAAACAAAGCAATTAAATGATCTAGAATGTGTGTGCAAATTCACAAGGAACAATTATAAAAGCGTCAGGTTACGAGGCATTATCACAATGAATCTCAGCATTTCATTGGTGAAAAATAGATGATAAAGACAAATGCCTCCCCTTTCCTCCTCGACATTGGTGGGCATCAATATCCTTGAAGCCCTCGATGTGGTACCATCTACCTCTTCCCAAAAGTTCCATACCATCAACACCTAAAGTTGTAAGCACCCAACTTCATCTCCGCCTTGCACCTGGAGCCCTTCAAGTTATTTCTCAGCCACTTCAAAGACTTGAGAAAAGCCTTTCGAGTCATAAAATGCTTGGAGATGGTAGAGCTTTCGCTAGAAAGAAATAGGAGGAAGGTCATTCAGTTGTTGGAACAAAAAGTGGCAGGAGCTTGGGAAACAAACTCCCAACCTTTGCCATGCTTGTACGGGCACTCAAAATTCGATCTCCAAACCAGTTGGAGCGCAACTAAGCGAGCGAGCATCTGGGACTTGGATGGTGCTCTAGTGGCACGTTGACTAGCTTCCAAAACTAGTCTTGATCTTCCAGAACCAACTAAGAAGTGTTTGTCCAAATCCACAAAGCCACAGGTATTTTTTCCTACATTCGTTTTTCCTACATTCGTTCTCCTTAAATCTTCTTTTCCTCTCATCTTTTCAAAGGCAATGATCTTAGCTTGGGTGGTCTCTTCTTCTTTGGTTAAGCTATATCTTATATATCCCATATCTCTCAAAAATGTCATCACAATGATACATAAAAGTGTCCAAATATCATCCTTAATGTATATATCAGAGCAGCTAAATCAACAACAAATCATACAAAAAACAAAATCAAAGTCTTATTTTTGATGCCCATTCCCAACTCCGAATTCAATAAGTATGCATCATCATCATCCCCTGGAATATGATTAGAGGGGAGGGATAATAAGCTAAAAAGCCTAATAGTAATTTATACATACCATTATGAATGTGCCAAAAAAATCAAAATAAAATATATATCAAAATAAATTTTATATACATATCTATGAAATCTGCTGCAAAAATCATAAAACCAATTATAATCAAATACCGACATAAACCATACCAAATACAAACATAAACAATATATCCACATCATAATCATTTGCATATTGAAGACATATATTGATAAACTTCATGCCAATAATCCGTGTTTAACAACTTAACCTGGCGATATACGCATGCACTGACTGATTTTCGTAGTACTGCCTAGTGTTATAAACTCATCTACATCATATCCATAGACCATAACTGGTGCTGGTTGTACATTGGCCTCTTCAGCCCTTAGCTCTTCTTCGATATCATCGATTTAGGCCAATAAGAAAGCACTCTAATACTATTAGAACTAGTACCATGTATCAATAGTAAACATCATATCCACAATCTCTAACCATTTATGACATTGAACTAAGTCACCCCCATCATTATTATACACAACAACACACTAAAAATACATCCTAATAAATCTTTGCCAGTAATCCGCATCTAATAACCTAACTTAGCGATATATGCACGTACAGATTAGTTCTTATATTAGTGCCCAGCATTATAAACTTAGCCATGTCATATTCACAAATCATAAATAGTTCTACACTGGTCTCTCCAACCCTAATCCTTTTGCAATGCCGCAAGTTTAGGCCATTAAGGAATCACTCCAACACTGCTAGAACTACCATATATCAACAGTAGTATCAATACCTGTTATCTCAAATTCAGTCATGTCATATCCACAAACTTGTTTTACATCGACCTCTCCAGCATACTGTCCTTCCGCAATGCCACCATTGCCACATCCCAGTGATTAGTCTCCATGCCAACATCATAACAACTCATATCCAAACAAAGTCATAATCATACCATAATCAAAATAACATTCTATTTCATACTCATAAATCTCAAATCAAAACCAAAACCATTTCATAATTAAAAGTAATATACCACAATATATATATATATATATATATACATACACACACACTCCATACATAAACCATCGTGCACAATTAAAACTTGCCAAAAAATTCAATAATAAATCTAAGATGTATGTAGGCATGCAAGATATGAAACATATTATATAATAGTAGATATAAAACTCCTACCTCAATGACTAATCTAATCTCCTCTATAATATCCATCAATAATAATCAATCCACTGAATGAGCACCTATAATTATAATTATAAATAATTAATTAATTTACTAAAATTTATAATTAAAACATTATCTTTATGCCCTTCTAGCTCATTATTTAAAATTACCATTATATACCATTAGATCTACACTTGCTTAGTTACGTCAATTGAGGCTTAATTTGATCATTAGGCAACTTAATTAATTAACTTACTCATGAAACAATAATTAGCTAATTACAAAATTACCCCTCTATCCTAATGGCTGTCAACCTATGTTTAACTATCTTTATCTAAAGTTTAATTATTATCCAATGATACTAGATACTATCTAATAATTCTCTTATTCATCTATTAAAAATACTAAAATACTCCTATTAACTCACTTTAATTACCACATTTACCTAAGCTTAAGTAGCTTAGGTAACTCATTTACAGTTTGATTAGGTCCTTATTTCCCTTAATCCCAGTTTGTTTTAATTATTCTCAGCCTAATCAAATCAATTCCAGCATAATTTGGCTTAGTTCCACATTAACTCAACATAAAGCACTTAATTTATTGATTTAAATTTTGGTTCAGGGTATATAAATCTAGTCAATTTCTGTTTAGATTTAATATGGTTCAGGTATCGAAACTGAATCGAGTTTAATTTAACAGTTCTTGGTTCCGGTTGTCTCGAAGACCTTGGTTAACTTGAATTAGGTTCTATCTATTGAAACTAGTTTGGCTGAAACAAGTTTCAATTGGCTAAATTGGTTTAAATCCCATTAGAGAAGAGGCCATGGACTCAGATTGGATTTAATCGGCTTGCCGGGTTTGAGTTTGATTTAGGAATCAGGTTTTGTTATTATTGATCCAGACACATGATCTGGTGGATCAACTAGGTAACAGGATCAAATGATTTCAGGTCCGGTTTTAAACTGGTTTCAGGTCAAAAGAATTCAACAGAAATGAATTACAAACCATCTGGGTTTAAAGTTAAAGTCAAACGATTTCAAACCAATAAACCCAACGCAGTATTTAATCTTATCTGGTCCAGCCTCATTTAATGGTAAACTGAATCATAACCTAATCCAACTAAATTGGTTCGGCTAAACCATTAAGATGCCATTTGCCTGCTTCTTTCTATAGCGAAGACCCGATCATCTAAGCAAGGAAGGCAAGATCTTCTTCTTCATCGCTTCCAAAAGATCTAACCACCTCTATCGATCTCCGAGATAGATAAATCTCTAGTCCCTCACAATTGATCTGTGATCGAAAACTACCACTTATCTAAAGCATCGGCAAAGAAAACTATGTTGCCTTCGAAGATAGCACTGGAAAGAGGACATATCACCGGAAAACACAGCTGATTACCCAGTTCATCCACTCTCTGATCGTCACTGCCGATCGACAGTAACGGATGCGGCTTAGACTACTCTTCATTACTATACATCTTATGAGCTAGATTATTGAAGCAAGACTCCAACTAAGCTATTCCAACCACCTAAACTAGTAACTGGAAGAAGAAAAACAGGTGTTCTGAGTTCCGGCTTACTTGAGACCGCCCGGTGGCTAACGCCGACGACCGGCGACTTAGATGAAGTCCTTGATATCTGGATTAGATTTCCCTCCTTCCAATTGATCTAAACAAGCAACCTAGCAAGTGGATTAATCAAGATTAGAGAGAAATAGAGGATTAAAGATCAAACAGAGAATTTAATCTTTGATTGAATCCTACCTTGATTTCCTTGATTCCGACTGCGATGATCCAACTGGAAGCAATGATAAGGTTTCAACCCATCAGTGGCAAGAAGAGGAAGAAAGGAGAATAGAGAAACAGAATGAGAAGAGAAGAAGAAGAAGAAGGAGACTGAATCGGCTTCTTAGAGAGGATTAAGATCTAAGATCCTCAAACCCACCTTGATTTGGTGGTAATTATTGCAGATTAGTTGGTTAGGAAGAGGGTTCTGGAATCTTGCTAATAAAGGTAGGAAGAAAATGGCTGTTGATATGAAGTTGGATTGATGAGAAAAATTTAGCTAATTAGAAGTTAGCTGGTTTGGCTTAAATTGAAGTAAATGAGTTTAGGTTTAGCTTAAGCCAGTTTAATTAAACCGGCCGAGGCATTACAATTATTGGTAGTGCATGTTGCCCATCTCCAGATCCAGCATGTGATTCAGACGGTCCAGAACTCCGGACCAGCTGTCTGTGTTGAAAGAGATCCTATGCCACGGTCTTATTTCAAGGGCTGGCAGACGGTTCTCAACCGTTAACATACAAGAGTCATGGGATTGTTGTTCTGGTGGAGAGGGAAGCGAGGCACCGCTGCGAAGGGCGGCGCTGCGGCCGCCGTCTCAAACCCAGAACCTTCGGCTCCGACCGCCGGAGAAGCCGCGGCAATGAACGGGGCGGTGGAGGTGCGGCGGCCATTGGACGTGACGGTGTTCGAGTTCGGGTCGGCGGTGGCCTCCGGCGATGGAATGACGCTGGCCGGGTACTGCCTGATCTCCGACGAGCTCGAGCCGTGCTGGTGGGAGATCCTTCCGGCCACCGGTTCCGATGCCCCTCAGTTCCGGGTACTCTTCTGATGGATAGGTTTCCGTAGTCCGAAGTAATAAAATCCAATTTTTTTTTATCACTTTTATGGAAAGAATTCGTGGATTTTCCTATATTATTGGTTTTTCTTGGTGAATGGATGCCAATACTTAGTGTAACTTGAATTAAGAATAATCTCAGGACTTGGCTTTGGATTCTTAAAAGGTTGATTGGTTTGTGAAAAAAAAAAAAAAAAAATTGATGTGTGATTTTTGAATCAGTGGTTATTGAATCCAACCAATTTAGGTCTCAAAAATTATATAGAGAAGTTGATTTTCTTGAAAATTTATGAAGAAACCCTTGGAAGTATTTGAGATTTTGCAACGGATGGGTGCAGATTATCTTTAGCATCTACGCTTGATCCGTTCAAACTCAATCTTAATAGTAAAATTGCTGATCTGATGAGAACTGGGTTCAAATTCGAAAAGTATTTTCGAAAACGGGTCTTCCCAGTAGGCCGTTCCAGCGGTTCTCTCTAAAATGGGACCCTAAGAAGACATAATCCGTATGGCTTCCTATCCTTGTCGGCAGGACAAACTCACAGGTTCTACAATGTGTTGCACAAGAAGGACATTGTTGCTGGGAAACACAGCCTTGACATAGCATGTTCTTAGGTTGTGAGTCAGGAATTTCTTTTTTATAAGAAGATCGAGTTATAATATAATATCCTCTTTAAAAGCCAAGAATTAGACCTTTTTTTCATTTTAAATTATAATTTTTATTAGCATATTAATAATATATTACACAAATAAAAAAATAACTAATCATAAAATGTCATATTAAATCAAATAATAAATTTATATAGTATATAAATTTTAATCAAACATAAAATTATTTTTTTTATTATAATTAACTTAAGTTTAATTTTATTATATTATTTTTATTATATATTATAATGCTTAAATTTTACTATAAAAATATTTTTTAAGAAAATAAGAAAAAAATTTAATATTTATTTTTATTATATATAATATATTATGTTACTTTGAACTTTTTATAAAGAAATCGCTTCAAGAAAATAAAAAAACTTTTTGGCAACCAAAAAGCGGGATACGTCCTGAATTAATATTTATAAAATACCCAATACCATATTAACATAATAAATCATTTACTCTATTTTTTTTTTCTTAATAAATAAACAAATAAACTAACTACGATTGGTTATGGTGGGGACAAAGATCCTGGTAACCGCTGCTTGGAGGCCCTGGCAACAATCGTTGAGGCAAATATGGTGAGCCAGTTGTTTGAAAATTTCGAATCCCTCATGGTTACAAACTTTTCTCGAATAAAATGGACGAAAGAAAGAAAGAAAGAAAGAAAGTAAGAAATCCAGGTCACTTGATAAGGGGAACTTTTCATAATGATGGCCTGATATTCTAAGCTGAAGCCAAGATGCTTGAGCCAGTAGGCAGGAAAGGGGATTTTAATGTAGGGTCTCTGCTCAGGGGCCTAAAATTTCTTATTCCTTGCAGTCGCATTGAGATCATCAAGAGGCAACCTTGCAATCTTTTCTGCATGTAGTGTAGATGTGAAGAAACCATTCCACGAAGTAGAAATTTATTTTAGGATCATCGGTGAAGTAAGGTTGAGTCCTAGCAAGTGGTGCATATCAATGAGATCGATCAAATCAGCGGATATACAAGAGAAAATTATATTTTACGTCACAGTTAATTTTATTATTACTGAGGTAGTTCTGCAGTGTCAAGTGGAGCCTATAACGTCCTTGTTCTTTTGAGAATACAATGCCTATAACCCCTTCTACAGGTTTGTAAATATAAAATTAAATGTATGTTTACAGGATTCTATCTGGAGTTTATTTAAATTATGTTTGCTTCGATGATGGTAATTTTTTTCCCAGCATGCATTTGACATAATAAATCCATGATGTATATTTTACGTGGAAGTCTATTTCGGCACGTGTTTAGCTTTAGATTGATCATGTATTAGATAAAACTTAGATATTTATATAAAATTAATAAATACAAATAATACTTTATTAACTATTTTTTTAGATGATATTGGAGCATGCTCATATGAATTAAAGGATATTGTAGATGGGTTCGTGATGTCATGAATTTGATTAAATTAGATTTAGACCTTTAGTATCAGGGTATAACTTAGGAGGAATATTTAAGTGCATATATTGGTATATATTTAGTCCTAAATTGATTATGTAGTAGATAGATTTTGAGTATTTATATAGAAGCAAGGAATTCAAATAATATTTTTTGATTAATATTTTTAAGTGAAGTTTTAGATTATTATACTTTATAAACTTATTTGTGAATTAATGATTTCATAACATGCATGACTTTGTCTTTCTAAATTTTTTTTTTTCGAGCAAATTTTATTAAAGCCAAATCTTTCCTCTTTGTTCTTATTAACTTTTTACATATTACAACCTTGAATCTTCGTTTATATTTTTTTAACCCTATTTCCTTTGTGCTTGATTTTATTATAATTTACTTTTATTTAAATATTAAATTCATAATGTTTTGTGAGAAAACTTAATATGAGTACATGTATGGTATGTGATAGTACTCTAGTTTTATCTTGAAATTAGCGGTGGCAATATTAGACCCATTCATTTATTTCACTCATATCTAACACATAATAAAAAGTTTGGATTAGAGGTAAACAGATTAGGACCGTAAACAGATTGACCCATATTGACACCCGTATGTTAAGTAAGTTGAGTTTGGATTTCATGTTCTTAGCCTGTTTAAACAATCAATTCGGTTGGATCGGATCAGTTCAGATTAATTCGTTTATCCAATTCATTTATATTATTGTTTAATAGGTTAAATAAATAAAACATGTTAAATTGGTTGATATTCGATCTTTGATTATTGATTAAAAAATTAAGTAAGTCGAATCAAATTATTTATTTATTAAATAGGTCAGATTTAAAGTTGGATCAAATCTATTTAATAAATAGATCGAATTTAAATTGATAATTTTTATGATCCACCTGCATTAGATTATCCACTTGTGCTTGAATTTTTTATGTGTTTTAAAGTTAACAAATGTGCTTTGTCACGTGAGGCCAAATAGATTTGCTTGGAAAGCTTGTGATGTACCCTTTTTAAGCACCATAATTTGCATAACAATAGAAAAAAAGTGGACATCAGATCTTAAATAGTCTATATGTTGCTTTTTATTCCTTTTTTTTTTTTTCAGTCTTTATTAGTAATCCACTGGTCCCATATTTTCACAATAAAAATACGCTATAAATGTCAATAATCGTCGGCATTCATACATATTCTCATTCCCTGGGTTCCACAGCATTCTTCTGGTGAACGTTGCCGTCTGAGATGTTCTTTGGAATTTTTATTTCAAGAAAGTTATCACCGTCGACGTATGCCTCCACTTTTCTCCAATTTGCATTTTCTGGCAATTCGAGGCGCCTGACAAATCCGTTCTCCCACCAGCGGCCGGTCCTCCATTCCCTCGAATCTGATTCCCGGCCCCTCCACTGCCCGCTGATCTCTATCACCTTCGCCTTATCGCCACATATCTCTACATTTCCTTCACCCCCTGGGAACAAATATTTTTTTTTAAAAAAAATATGCGTTAAATTTTGCATAACAAGAATACAAGATCAATCCCATTTTAAATGTCATCCACTCTTCCTTCTTCCCATATACTATAATATATTCTTTAATTTAATTTTTTTTTAAAAAATTATTTTAATTTTTAAATTTTTTATCACTACAGTTTATTTGCTCAAATTTTAAGGCACTGCCCATTGATCTCTATCACCTTATTGCCACATATCTCTGTATCACATCTCCTTGCACCCACTGGGAACAAATATTTTTTTTTAAAAAAATATGCGTTAAATTTTGCATACCAAGAATACAAGATCAATCCCGTTTTAAAGGTCATCCACTCTTCCTTCCTCCTATGTACTACAATATAATTCTTTAATTTAAATTTTTTTCAAAATTAATTTTTATTTTTATTTTTTTTATTGCTACAGTTTATTTGCTCAAATTTTAAGAAATTATGTATATGATGTAGAATCAATTAAAATTGATAATAGCTAACGTATTTTTTAAATACGGACTGATAGAGTGATTTATAGATTGATACATTAATTATTTTATTAATTTTATACAATTTCATGTGAGAAGAGATTCAAAATGCAATTTTAACATAAGAAAATAAATTATAATAATTGAAAGTTTAAAAAATAAAATAAATTTTAAATAAAAATTTAAAATTTAAAAGTACATTTTTATCGCTTTTATATTGAGAGGTATTTTTTTTTTTTTTTTTTTTATCATGCGTTTTATGCATTTCATATCATGAATTAACTAACAATTTGCCATCTCAAAGTAGGATGAGTGAAAGGTTTTTTTAAAGCAACCGTGAAAGAGGAAACTTTCCCACGAGCAAACCTCATCGAAATCAAGAAAGAGGAAGGATGGGCGAAAACTTTTCCTTTAAAAAGGACGAATGAAAGTTTGCATCTTTCCTGCCCTCACCAATTAATAGATATGAGGGCTCAGCTCCCTAGGTTAATTTGCAATTAAGCGGCAGTAGATGGGAATGGATTTTGGAGCCTGGGTGAGAGCAGCGAAATCCTAGAAAATGAACGGAAGCACTAAACCCTAAGAAGAATCAAATAAAGAAGTAATAAACCTTATTGGTTATGTTGGTAGCTATTCTTATGGTGTTCTAAATAAGCATAATTCCAATATGAAAGTTTTGACGAGCAGAAAATGAACCGAACGCCAGTCGGTTTAAGTGAAAAGCAACCACTGGACAGATCAAAAGCATCTACAAGTCTGTACAAGTTTTTGGGCAACAAATACAGAGTGGAGGTCCCTTTTATGTAAAGAAGGGAGAGTACTTTGTTGTTCGCTGTATTGAGAAATTCTTCTTAAAGAACCTACAATTCGAGAGAACTACTAATTATTTCTTCATATTTGTAAGGTGAATTTCGAACGTTACCAGGTAATTCAGCTCTCAAGACATACTCTGTGCCTGTTTCATCCCAATCAACAGTAGTTTTGGAGACGCTCCTGAGACCCGAGAGCAGTATTTCTGAATCGAACTCCCAGAGTGGGAAGGCATCGGCAGGGTCGAAGAACTTCCCAAACAACAGTGGGCTAAAGAGCGAGCCCTCTCCAAAGACATTTCTAGCAGCGTCCCCGCCACGAGCGGTGAAGGAATCAAATGCGTCTTCACATAGCGATACACGCCATTTCTGTGAGTTCTGATCGCCTGGTCTGACTTCAAGCACCCTTCTGCGCGACATGGCCTAGCTTTGGCAAGAGAGCTACCAATTGGATTCTCCTTTATAGTGTGGTGAGGCATTCTTTGGAAAAGCAGTGGACAGATTCCTTACGGATTGCTTCAAAGAATATTTCTTTCTCTAGAGCTTTCCATCTGTGGAATTGTATCTTGCCAGGTCCATAACAATCTGACATCAAGTGAACCACAACCATCTGATCATCAATTCTAGAAGACCGAATCTTACACCTTTAGAGGAAGCTTGCCGGCAACATGATTTCCATGTGATCGGCAGTCATCTGGCTTCGGTTCCGATTACATGGTTCTTTCTCTCCTTACCTTTCCCACCCATCATCGTATGGGGCTTAGGTAGCTAAAAAAAAATTAGGGAGAGAATTGTCAACCTTAAAACAGCACTTAAGTTCAGCGTTTGGTATGAAATGATTCGTCACTGATGATTCATGGGATAGTAATATGATTATCTCATTTGATTGCATTGGAGAATAATCTTACAAAGTGGTGATCCAAGATCACCACATCTCATGAATCACTCTCTTAGGAATGATCCTATCATCATCCGTAAGGATAGCGATCCAATATCACCCTCTTACGGTGATCTTATAATAAATATATTATGATAGCAATAATTTATATATAACATGATATATAAAATTAATATATTATATTATTATACTATAAAATAATCGATACATTATATTTTATTATTGTATATTATATCATATTATTATAATATAATATCAATATGATAGTATTAAATTATATTATATTAGTAATATTTTATTTATAATATATGATACCATTATTATATTATGTTATAATATTCTATATTATATTATAATTTGTCAATTGTAATATGATATAATACAATGTAATATGAGGTACTATATTGTATTATGTATATACTAATATAATATAATATAATATTAATTTTATATTATAATATATTATATAATTTAATATATTATATAATATTATATTATATATTTTATAGTAACATAATATAAATATAATATGGGTGATTTTGATTTTTTATGATTAATAATTTTGAGTTCTTGTGGCATATTAAATATGATGATGTTAAATCACAAGTAATTCTTAATTAATATGATATACCATATCAAACATGATAATTTTTTATCACTGAGAATTAAATCATCTTAGAATTAATCAATGATTCAAGATTATAAAGGTGATTCCAAAATGGTCACCAAAGCATTCTTAGTTTATCCATTAAATGACTGAAGAATGATAATTACCTCAAGCGGATCATTAACAGGAAGATTACCTGGGAAAAGAACCAGGGACAGCCAAGACCAAAGCAGCCTTCGCAGAGATAAATAAGGCTTCTGATCACAATGCTGAGTATAATTCTCATGCGGCTTTCTCATGGGAAAACCGAAAAGCCTAAAGTAATCTTTCTATAAGGAATAAGCCAACCACGATCCATGCCCACTTGGATTCTTACCTACCGCTTAAAAAAATGTTATCTAAAAAGTTTTAAAAAAATGTCAAGCACTAGCATTCATCAACGCTCAAAAGTTTGAGACCTAGACCTAGTTGAACTTTACGGGTGTTGGACTGTCAGCTACGCAAGTGCTCACTTGGCTTGACCACGTGATGGTCCGGCCTGGACTCGATTTTGACTCGACCAAGTTGACCAGGTCAGCAGCCGAGTCCAGATGTTAAGCCTTCCTCCCCAAACGATCTTAACAAGTCAATCTGGCCGTTACCATAACATCCGGAGGGTAGTGCAAGAGTGTTAGCATGGATCGCGAAATTAAAGCCCGTATCGCTCTATCCGGGTCTCTCCTCCGCTGTTCCACACCGCTGCCGCTCTAATTTGCTGTCAGCCATCATCTTATTGCTGTGCCTTTACCATATCGTTGCGCCTGAGATCCTCGCCAGCCACAAAGGATCGCCGGAGTCCCAGAAGGTGAGAACAGTGGCTGATTCCCTATTTTCATGTTTTTCCATTGACCGGTGCCAATGGGGACCTGAGCCTGGCCGACCGACGAGGACCCAGGTCCTTATCTCCCCACCGCTCGCAAACTCTCTCTCTCCCCCTCACCCTCTTCCTCTTCCAGTTGTGGCTGTTGTTGGCCATGTTCGACCGTAGGGGATTCCCTTGTTTTCGTGACAGGGGTCACCCCTGTTCGCTGCTTGGTCTTGGATGACCCCATAGCCAGGCCAGACCACTGGGGACCATTGTATCACCATTGATTCACCACATGATTCCTTGTTGCTCCATTGTTAGACACCAAGGAGTGTTGGCCCCCCTGACTCATTGCCAGTAAGCCCGGCCATGGTAGGCCAAGGCTTTTCCTCCCTCCCTGTTTCATGCTTTGCTGCAATGGGTCAAGGAAAGGTTGCCAACCCCTCTGCTAGGGCATTTGACCAGCAGGGCGCGGAGGGATGAGGCTTGCCGCTGTGGCAAGTCCGACAACGACCCTCAACCCTTCTCCTCTTTCCTTTCCTCTCCATCTCTTAATTGTTTTCTCTTCGTCTCTCTTGTTGCTTCTGTCATTCTCTGTCTCTCTTCCATTTTATCTCGCCCCAAGTTTCTCTCTCTAGATGCTGATTGAGTCAAGGGTCATCTTGACTTTCTCTTTATACCGCATGCCTTGGCCTTGAGATGGGATTTACCATGAATCCTGGACCCTGGACCATGGATCCTAGGCGTGGACCTCATCGTCACTCTTCCAATTTTATTATTCTAATTTGGGGTTGGTTTCATCTATGCAGAGGAACAACAAACAGAGCAAGGAGGAAGCTAGCCTTGGGCTTGTTCTCCTTGGCCATCTAATCAAGGTAAGGTAAGTACAATTCATTTTAAGTAATAGGTATATAGCTTGACATGTATGTAGCCAAAATAGCTTAAATATAAGCCTAAGGTTAGGGTATTAAGTCTGGCCGTAGAAACTGTTGTCAATTACGGTTAAAGAAATTAGATTAAGTAGGTACAATTAGTGAGTTGGAGTTGATTCAACAAGATGAGGTTTTACTTGTAAAGATTAGAATCTCCTGACATAGCTATGGGTGTGGATAAACATTTCTTGTAAACATACATATATCTTAGTAGGATGTGTTGATGATATTACAATGATCTTGCGTGAAAATTTATTATGATAAAGATGTGCTTGTTTATGTATGATATATGCATGTCTTAGACATTACAATATTTGGTAATATGTTGAGCGGACTACATGCACTTGCGCTTGTTGAATTGAATTTAATTAATAATTAAAAAGAGTGAATGATATGCATGATGGAAGGCAGTAGACTAGTCATATATTATAATTTGTTATCATGGGTTCAATTGTGGTTGCTTTGATTTATCACCATAGGTTAAAGTATGGTTATTTTTATTACTATTATGAGCTAAAGCATAGTAATTATGATTATTATTTTCAATCATAATTAGGGGTAGCAAATCATGTCAGCCAAAAAAAAAAAGATTAAGAGAAAGTTTAATCAAAATAAAAAATTTTAATTAATATCTCTTTAGGAGTCTTATTTTTATTAATAAAAGTCTTATTTTTATTAATGTTAAATAAGTTTATGATTAGTTGTAATCATAGTATTTGCAAAAAATTTAAATTTAATTGAAATTGATATTCTTATTAAATTATGAGTTGCTAATATAAAGTCCTTGCATATTCTCCAGGGTCTAAGGTTTGTAGTAAGATCGGACTAGCCTGCAGCCAATTAGATCGACTTGACTTCCATAGTTAGGTTCGAACTAATTTAGGTCGGGTTTGAGTTTAAAATTAGAGTTTGAAAAAAAATTTGGGCCAAGCTCAATTTCTTGCTTGCTCTAACCTAAATATAACTCAAAGAAAGCATGAAGTATTGCCCTTAGTCAAGTTTGAATCTGGTTCGAATCTTATCCCAAAACCTTAAAATTTGGTTGGTCTTTTAAATTTTACATAGGATTTCTTATCAATTGTATAGAAACAGCTCTCCATGTCATAGAAAATTTTCTTGAGGGATGAGGTATAATTATTTTAAATATTATTTTTTTGCAAGTACTTAAAAACTAAAAATTAACTATATTAGCCTAATTTGTAGCCTAAATAGATTGTTGTGGATTTAGGCTCAAGCTAGGCTTAGGCCTGGTTTCTCCTAGTTTCTAAAAAGACTTGAGCCTAGCTTGAAACTTGAAAAAAAATTTTCAAGTCGACCTTAGGTTAGGGTGTGGTCTAACCTGATCGAGCCCACATCAAATCTTATGAAAGTCACACCCAATAGATATGCGGCCAAGCCATACACTCAACCCAAGTAATGGGTTGAGAGTGTGCATAGCCTCTAATGCATGGTCAACACTTTTTGTCGCATGTCCTTCCTAATTTGATTATTTTTAGAATATTTTGATTTGACTCTAAGTTGACTCGCATTATAACATAAATGGCAAGCCATTAAGACCTTTATTGCGTAAAACTTTCATTAAAATCTTTTATCACGGCAATGGTATAGGCCAATAGGCTATTATGACCTTTATTGCAACAATTATTAAGACTATTATGGGCATCTCTAAGGCTAATGTAACTGAGACTATATAAAGGCCTCAAATATAGAATTAGACAACATTTGATAGAGGCTTGGTGCGTGATAGTGTTAGCCTAAGAGCAAATTTTTCTTCTCATATTTTTGTTTTCTTCCTTTTCTCCATTTAATCCTTTTGATTGAGGGAATTGATTGGGCCACATTACAACACAACCATACTCAAGTTTTCAGGTTGATACAAGTTTGTTATACCTTGAAGATAAACTTACTGTAAACCTTCGTGAGCGAACGAAATTTATTTTTGAAACAGTATTTTCACTCACCTCGATCCAGGTACATCTTTCAACTTTAATTTTTCTTTTATTTTTAAAATTTTTTAAATCATCTATATGCTTGTTTTAAGAATATAGTAACAATTTCTAGGAAAGAGTTTCCAACTTCTTAAAACAAATTGCAACTTAAGAAATTACTAACCTTTGCTTGCTTTGATCTCTGGCTACAGAATTTATCTACTTTGAAATTTATGCAAATTTTGTAAGTAAATATTAAAAAACTTCGATCTAATACTCTAATATCTATGCAAAAATTAACAATTTTTTAAAATTAAAACAATCTTTTGCTTTGATATTTGTGCAAAACTTCTTAAATCAAATTTTGAAATAGGAAAAATCTTTAATTTTACTACTCAAAATTAGTGCAGAAATGAAACAATTTATTTCAATTGCTCTAAAAACTATCCAATTTTATTTCACTAATAAAATTGTTTTCCTTGCTTTGACAACCTACACTAGGATATTATTAGTGTGTTTAAATTATTTAATATTGTATTTAAAACCCCATAAATGCATTGTATTTTTATTATTCAGTTTCAAATGTTAGAGACCTATGCACTAGAGGGCTCGAAAATGACTTTCAGCCAGGAATAGATTGTCTGAAAATTAGATTCCAAGCATAGCGTTTGGTTGATCATGAAAAATAGTCATTTTTCTGAGAAAGAATAAAGTTTGGTTGACCATGAAAAATAGGTATTTTTCTGAGAAAGAATAAAGAATAAAGTTTGGTTGACCATGAAAAATAAGCATTTTTCTGAGAAAGAATAAAGAATAAAGTTTGGTTGATCATGAAAAATAGGCATTTTTTTGAGAAAGAATAAAGCTGTCATGTTTGGTTGAATAGTTTCTTTCCCAGAAAAGTAGGGCAAAATACCAATTATACCCTGTAATTCTTAAACCTTTTAAAAGTAGTGCAACTCTCTAAAGAAACATGCCCCAAAAAATACAACCGCAAAAAAAAAAAAATTAAGGATCAAAAATCAAATTGATACAACAACAAGCATCAATCTGTAGAAAAGATTTTAATCAATTCTTACCCCTCTTTCAGTTAACACCCTGTAAATCTGAAGCAAAGAGAAGCAAACAAGCGAGAGCTGAGCATTTGTTCTCTCTTCTCGCCCGCTGATTTGAAAAAAAAGGTATACGACGGGAATCCTCTCGCCCGTTGATTGATTTGGAAAAAGGGGTATATGACGTTCTCACCCGCTGATTTGAAAAAAAAGGGTATACGACAGGAATCCTCTCGCCCGTTGATTTGGAAAAAGGGGTATACGACGAAAAAGAAGGATATGTTAAGAAGAAAAAGGAAACACACTACGGTAGGAAAGTAAATTTTACGGTACGATTGGATTTTATTTTCCATAAAATGAAGGAATTCAAATTATATATAAATAGAGTATTCTTATGGACAGACCCTAAAAGCGTGAACCAAACATTCTAATTTGCGAAAAGTGTGAACCAAACATTCTAATTTACGATAAATAAAATTTCGCGATCTCTTTTACCGTGAACCAAACGAGCGCAGAGTATGTGTTTTGATTACTAGAGTAATTGTTGTCATAATTGTGTTATATGTTATTTTTATTTGCTATTTATTTTGGTGTGTTTATTACATTCAAAATTTTGAATTTCAAATTAGAAGCCGAAAATTAATTGCATGAATAAATTAGGAGTAGATATCTAGTAAATCTGGTGGGTGCAGAACATAGCGAATAATAAATATTTGATAAAATAACTTCAGTCAAAACTCGATCCCAAAAATTTCAATAATTTTTTTTTCAAGATATAGCAATGTCAAATGAGATGCTTCAAAAATACAATGTTCTCCTGTTCTCAATCTAGAATCCCTCAAGAAATAGATTTTTAAAGAATTATTAGCGCTCTTTTTGATTTCTTCTGTGATGCTCTAGAGATTTAGTATGGAATAGATAATATTGACCTAGATGGATTTACAGTATCCAAGTTTCGTATGGATAATATAATGGAGTCTAAATTCATTAATGTCCAAATTTATGAATTTCAACATAAAGTAAAACTGATCAAATATAATGGAGTTTAAACTTTAATTAACTCTCTTCCTCCATTTAGATCAAATTTCTTGTGAAAGCAAAGCGTAAACAAGATGGCCTAATCCCTACATATGTTATTAAATATGTTAGAATTGAAGAAATATAAAATTTTATAGTACTAGCAAAAATGATGGCGGACCTTCTTTTTGGATGGACACTTTAAAACTCTTAGTTAATCTCATCATTCATTTAGTGATTGATGGCTTGATTCTTAAATTAATATTTATATTTACTTTAATCACCTTTAGTCCTTTATTTTTTAAAAGTTATGTAAAGAAAGTGTAACACTTAGAAATAATTTTGCATGCACAAAAGTTAGAAAAGGGCCAAAGTGAACCTGAAAGAAGCAACGCAAATAACTACATTTATGTTTCTTAAAAAAACGTTTTTTTTTTTTTTTTTTTTTTTTTTTTTCTCGCGAAAGAAGCAACACAAAGGCTTAAAGTTGACTCCAACTCCCAATCAACAACATATCATTGCAAACAAAAATAACTAATATATTTATGAAGATAAGAACCAAATAATCATGGGTAGATCTCGGACGTCATATGTTGTTTTGTAAGCACTTGCATGAAGTGGAACAAAGATAAGAGTACTTGACCATGGTGGTTGCTATAAAATATTCAAATGGATTACGTGGGATGGCAATGGTGGAGGGTTTTTTTTTTTTTTTTTGATGCCCAGGTTTCTTTGTTCTCCCTTTCTCTGGTGAGAGAATTTGTGAAAATTGGTTGGATCAACGACAATTGATGACTAAATTATAATAACGACAACAGAGGCCTAATGCCAAGCTGGTTGAGGTCCAACCGGAAATCTTCTCTAACGATCGCATCTGTCCGAGTAATCGGAGAGATCGGCTCTATGGCCGCTTTTCCCTGAGGCAGAGTTGCTTTGCTCCTGCTCCGTGGTGAACCGGAAGCCGACGATTTCTTCAGGTGCGAGCAGCATCTGGAAGTCGTGGTCCAAATTCCATTTGGATTTGAGAACCCGGGCCAGGAGCTCCGGCGACGCCGCCTACCAAGAAACTTCCCGCCCGAACGATGCTTCCAGGGCAACCGGTTAACCTCTGCTTCATCGAAGGCGACAGCTTTGGTGAAACGCGCACGCAGATGGTCGACATCCTCCGACATCGGAGACTGGGTAATCCATCGAGGGCGAGCCGCTCCCCGGGAGACGGAGGCCTGGGAACGGTGTTCCCCCCACGGCAGCCGACCATCCAGGCTTCCCGAACCCTAGTGGAGGAGCCGCGAGTCTGGACGCCGGGCTCGCAGGAAGCAGCTCGGCCGTTGGCGGCATCCTCACCGCCTGAAAACGCCCCATGTAGCTCGCTCTCCATCTCCGTTTCGTTCAGATCACATCTGTCCTCGGATTAAGGAGTTGTGTCCGTGGAAGTACCCTTCATTTGTCCTTCGCTGTAGAAGGGCATGGAGAGCAAGGCTCGCGGCGGAGTCTCGTCCCCTTGGCTCTCGTACTCACGCCCAAACCAAAGCTCTTGTGATGTTTGATCTAAGAAACAACATGGCTGCCGCTGCCTTCTTTCATTTAGATCGTAAGCGACATATAATTTTTGAGAGTTGATTTTCCCAAGATGATTCGTGCCAATCTGATGTCTAAGATCATGTTTTATTTTTATGAAGTCATTTCATCATCATGCAATTACCGGTAGATAAATCATTTTAAGTGGAAGAATCTTGGGATAGACACATGCACCAAATATTGACACCAATTTACAAGATGGCCTGATTGTTCTTAAACACCCATCTACTGTTCTGATGATACATACATGTAATCTGATTAGAATCAAACCCTAATTTCATGTGTCATGTTCTCTGAATTATATGCGAAATATCCTGGTTATTATGTACAGATCTGCTGCCACCCTTTTGTCTTGGTCACGTTTTCCAAATCATGTATATTTTTAGTTGTGGTGGTGGTCTAATCTGCAAAGTTAAATTCCTCTGGTCTCACTTTAAATTCCTCTGGTCTTACCACCTTCCTACTTTAATATCAAGTAAATCTTCAAATTTTAAAATATATCAAACCGGTTAACATAACTTGCGAAGAGCCACTAATATCACGCCACCCCCGCCCAAGACCCAACCTCTTGATGGGATCGGTGATACCAAGCTTTCCTTCTTCCCTATGAGAAGGAATCCAAGCAAAAAAGAAGCAAAGACAAGTTGAAGCAGAGATGGAAAGCAGAAAGCATCTTTACAAAGTTAAAGCTGTCAAGTCCTTTCATAATAACAAATACATATCAATCTCTCCTCTTTTCCTTTATTCACATTACCATGTGAAGGAGTTCTTCACATCAAAAACATAAACAACCATAAAGATCACTCTTTCCTTCTCATTCGCATTCCCAGTTATCATGCAAGTGACGATGGGAAGATCAGGAGGCGTCCTCATCTGCATTTTGATTTTGATCATGGATATAGTTGCTGGTGTTCTTGGAATCGAAGCTGAGATGGCTCAAAACAAGGTGCTTCTCCTTCCTCTTCTTCCTCCTTTTGAACTAATTGACAATTTAGGACTGCGGAAAATCTTAAATAGGCCTTGATAAGAACAATTGAGGAATAAGAATTTGTAATTCTGGCCTTTGATGAATCAGGGTCTTTGATTATAATGTTACAAGTGCTTCGTTGCAGGGGAAGTACCTGAGGGTGTTCCTCTTTGAGTGCAAAGAGCCAGTCCATCAGGCTTACAAGCTTGGACTCGCAGCAGCTGGTCTCCTGGCGTTTGCTCATGCCATTACAAATGTTCTCGGTGGATGCATGTGTATCTGCACCAGGGAAGAGTTTGACAGAGCTTCTGCTAACAAGCAAATGGCTATAGGAACCCTGATTCTCTCATGGTAATTTACCAAGCTTCATTTTTTTTTCATGCGATTGTTTGGGGGGATCCTCTATATATTTACTTGCTTGAATTTCTAGATGAGAAAAAATTACATTTATCAGCATGAACAAATAGCTTTATTTTGATTAATTTGAAGAAGTGTCACTCTGCAAAGACACGCACAGACAAAGAAGGAAAAACGAAAAGATTCTCTCTTTGCGTGTGTAAATCTAAAAGGACTGCATTAGTTAACATTGAATACACTCATAATTAATGTATGTAGCTTATATATGGGAGAGAAGATAAACACAGCTTAGACATGAGGGATAATTTAGGTCTTCCCACTGGATTTACTGCTATTTCACATCAAATCCCCTAAATATCATTACTGATCTTGGAACATCTAGATTGTGGACACTCTTGTTGCTATCTAGAATATTATTATTATTATTATTATTGTTAAATGAAAAATTAGGCAGAACCACCCAATTTTATTACAAAGAAATTAAAACAGCTTTATGATACAAAAGAGAGGTACAGAAAGGAGCTAGATGCAAAGACTAGGTTGGAGGTGGCCAACTTCAACTGACTCTCTAGAATACATAGCTGGCTGAGATAAAAGAAGTCGAGGGGCTTCCTTGATCAAATTCCACAGCTTGGTGGTGGGCCTTGAGCAAAAGAGGATCTAGTCATCAAAGAAGGAGATGCCTCTCGCTATAACAGTCGATGCTCATGCGGCCTTGTTTTTGGAATACTGCAGCATTGCGGTCCTTCCAGCATGGCCAAAGGATGCTAGCTGCTAACATATCAAATCCAAGCCTCAAGAGTTTAGGTATTTCCTTGCTCCTCCAATCAACCTAGAAGTACCTGAATCCTGATTGGTAGGAGTGAATCCCCAACAAACCAAGAAGTGTAGACTAGATACTTTCAGAGAGGGGGAAGTTGATTCGGAGATGATCTACAGTTTCACAAAATGTACAGCCACCAAAACTGGACCCCAGGAATTGTTCTCCCTCTATACTATACGGTGTTGAAGAGCCCAACCCCCTCAAGAAGCTAACATAGAGGCTGTCCGATTGTCTGCAAGAGCTCTAATTCTTATATAGACCATTACTTGTTCCGAAATTCCACTGTGATGCAACTGAAACACCTTTCTTGATATCAGGCAAAAGAGTGCCCAGAGGATCTTTTCTATCTAGATTTTAAGCTTTGCTTAATTTCGTCGTCATTTTTATTGACTCTAAAAGCTCATCACTTCTGAGTCAGGATCATCGTCGTCGCTGGGTTCGCATTGTTGATCGTAGGAGCGATGTCTAACTCCAAGTCCAGAGTTTCTTGCGGCCTTGCTCATCGTCATTTCCTTTCCATTGGAGGGATCTTGTGCTTCGTTCATGGACTAATTTGTGTGGCTTATTATGTTTCTGCTGAAGCTTCCAAGCGAGAATAAGAGAAGATGTATTGGAGCAACAGATCTCACTAGCATCCATCCTTGATCATCTACTATCCAAGCTCGGAGAAAAACTGGTAGTGCAATGAAGTAGACTGGATTTCCAAGCGTCCTTTGTTTCTGATATTTTTAATTTTATGAAACATGAAGATAGGCTAACTAAAAAAAATGTTCTCATAAATTTATACGAAGATATGTTCACTCACATGTTCCAAGGATCTTTTCGGAGATTACAGTGCGGATGTTTTATGTCATGAGAGTTTGTTTTATCACCTTGGTTTGGGCCCTTCATGATCCCACATTTTTTTAATCTCTTTAGTTGAGTTTACATGGGTAAAGTTTGGATTGGAAATCTAAGCAAGATGTATCTCTTATGATGTGGTTTTGGCTGAGAAGAACAATGAAGACGCAGCCAATCAGAAAAAATGGCAATGATTCCAAACCAAAGGCTCGAGAAACACACAGCGGCAGTACAAGCTAGCTAAAAATACATTTTTATTCTCAATTTTGCTTACAATCCTCACTATTCCTTATATGTTTAAGGGTTGAAATTTCTATTTAATGGACAAATGGAAGCGTGCGAGTATCGTCCGCTGTTCAATTTTCCTCGTAACTTGATTATTGCCCTTGATAATGGCTAGCATGAGGGGAGAAAAAAAATAAAAAAAAAGAGTAGAGCAGTGAGATGCATCCATTCATGTGCGGTTGTTTCCTTTTTATTGTTACAGAAAGTAAACACATCTATAAGAGTCGGCATACAGGTTAAACTTGTGCCTGTTCCTGGCATTGCTCAGTAGGAGACGCCAAGCCTATAGATTCGCATAAATCAGACACAACAAAACCGGGAAAAAAAAGGGCAGTAGATAGATCCAAAACATCCATCAACCTTCCAAAATTGCTGTCAATATGAATAATGAAATTAGTAATTGGATTTATTACAAACACGGTCTCCAATAAAAAGACCCGCTATACCCTTTTTTTTTTTTTTTTTTAATCATCACGGTTGACCCAATCTACACGACGCTGCAGTAACAAAAAAATTTCCAGTAATACGAGGAACCCATGGACATGCGGGGTAATCATGATCTTTTGATGACACTTTCATTTTTCCTCAAGCCAAAATAGACTCCAGAACTGCTCAAATTGCCTCCCATCCTATTTTTCATTTAAAATATAATATCGAATTTAGTTTGTTGAACATTAATTATGCAGTCCATGGATGACACCCATCTTGGAACCAGTTTTCTATTAATTTTACGACAACCGAATGTATAATAACCTAACATAATGGAGAAGGTGCGAATTTGTAATTTTTCAGCCCTTAGAGTTGATTTTGATTCGTTTATAGGATCATGAATATCCAAACTATCTCGATTTTGATATCTATTTTAAAATAAGTGGCACTTAACGAGGAGCAGGGATTATTAACTTTGCCTATGAGATAACTAAGATAATTATTGCCACATTAGCATTAAAGACAATCCTAAAAATATAAGGTTTCCTCTAATGTAAAGTGACAATATTAGGCATTCAAGTGAATGGTGTTGGCTTTTTTTTTTTCAAAAAATATATTTTAATAGGCAAATTTGCAGGCATGCTTCATGATTTTGGATTGCAATAGCGTGGTGCAAGCAGAGGCTACCGCAACACAAGGAGGAAAGGAGCATCAAAACCCGGCAACACTCAGAAATCACATGGTCACCACTCCCTAAAAGGGCAATGCTGTCTTCCTGATGCGTGCACAAGAATTTTCAGAGGCCACAAACTAGACAATCTAAATGGAAGATTCACATGGATATAGCTACATTCATATATATATATATTAATTAATTAAAATTTAACTTACAAAAATGCTAAAAACGCCTCACATTATGCCATGGCCTCACCAAGTTCAGCCGGCATGCAGGCTTACCAATGTCATATCGGGTCCAATTAGTTAGGTTAATCACTCTCCATACCTTTCAGATCTGGCGTCTCTTACGAAATCAGAATCGTCCTGCATGAAAACAACCCCCTCCAAACCGACCTCTTCGCCGCCTCCGGATCCGTTTCGCTCGCTGAAAAAACCCCGGATCGCGATCCAGCCGTCCACTCACGAGTTTATCCCACGGTCCGCGCCGCGATCCGCGTGCTCTCATGCTATTGGCTGCCGCGGTTTACCGCCTGACTTATAAAGGCGGGATCGAAACGCCAAGACTATTCTTGAGGGTCTTTTTGCAGCGCTCTCTCTCTCTCTCTCGTTCTTGGGGTTAGGTTACGGCTTCTTGCTGGTAGCAATGGCGGGCAGAGGGAAGACGCTTTCGTCCGGTTCGAAGAAGGCCACGTCGAGGAGTAGCAAGGCCGGACTCCAGTTCCCCGTTGGCCGTATAGCCCGCTTCCTCAAGGCAGGAAAGTACGCGGAGCGCGTCGGCGCGGGCGCTCCGGTTTACCTCGCCGCCGTCCTCGAGTACCTCGCCGCCGAGGTTGGTTCTTCTCCTTTCCTTTTCTCTTCCGCCCCCTAAGTTTTTGAGTTGCTGGATTTCTTGAACATGGGTACTTCCTGCTAGGGTTTGTGTTCTTTTGTTTGAAATCTTGGCTTGGTTGTTTTAGGAAATTTGCTGAGATTTTTTTTTCAACGAATCTTAATTGCTAGTAGATTTTGCCGAGAGATCTGGTTCTTTATTAGTGCTCGAAGTTTTCCATGAAGAAGCTAGTTGTTGACGGTTTAATCCCTGGAGTCTTGGGTCTGGCTGGTTGAGGTGTTTCCCTGTTGAAATCCGTTTCTAATATAATTGGGTTAGTGTGTAGGGTTTCTTCAGCCTTTCTTTGTGGTTTTGCTTCTTCTCTGGCTTCTTTTCCTTGACAATGGAAAATATATTTTAAGTTTCTCTTTAAATCTTTGAAATTGCTCTTCCGAAGGCAAATACGCCACTTAAGTTGCCCTTTTATATTGGAAAATCGAGAGGATTTGAATTCAGAGTTAACATTTGTTCATCCCTCTTATTTTTACCAAATCGGTATACAAAGGGGGTCGAAAAATCTTGAACCACCGCTCTCATAATTGCTTCTCTCAAAACTTTAGATTTTTCTTTTTTTCTTCTTCTTTTTTCTTTTTTTTTTAATTTTTTAACCATGTGCTTAGTGGGAAATGGACTGCGAGTATATTTGACCCGTCGCTCTTCTGTTCTTCGCACGTGTCTAAGGACCATAACTTCTATTGGATAACATGTAATTATCTTTAGTAAAAGATTGTTAATAATTTTATAATTAATTTTGGGTTTCGGTAGGTTTTGGAATTGGCGGGCAATGCGGCGCGTGACAACAAGAAGACTCGGATCGTGCCGCGGCATATCCAGCTCGCGGTGCGGAACGACGACGAGTTGACGAAGCTGCTGGGTTCCGTCACGATCGCCAGCGGCGGCGTGATGCCCAACATCCACAACCTCCTCCTCCCCAAGAAGTCGTCTTCCGGCAAGCCCTCCGCCTCCGACGAGAGCTGAGCTGTCGCCTGAGCCCGGCTTCCTCATATCTCTCTTCGTGGGCCCTCACGTGCTCTCTCTAATTAGGTGTCTAGTCTTCCGGACTGTGTGGTTGGGTTAGAGTAGGCTTGGATCATCGATACGGTTGTGATAGGTACTAGTCATGGTTGTATATATGGTTTTAGTGTTATGGGCGGACTCTGGTCATTGTTGGTCTGTTAGGAACTTGTTTCCTTGTGAATTCCCCTCTCTTCTGTCTTCTTTAACGAAAATTTAGAACGAGAGAGATTTACCTGGAATTAATTCATCACTTCTATTGCGTGGTAATTGGTATTTGTCTTGCCGTGAGGTATGGATGATTGGTGGTAATTGTGCTTGCCAAACTTAGGGACCGCGAAGACGGCGGCCCAGGAAGAATGACCAGGTTTCCAGCTATCTGTGTATCGAACGATTCGAGTATGACTCTTAACTGGAAATCCGGTCGCTGGTTCCTTCACCGTAGGAAGGATGCGAGTGCACCACTCCTGCTTATCTGTACCATTCTTGTCCATAAAGAAACGGTAGAAAAGCGGGAAGACTGGAGGTAGAACGTCTGTGATTGCGACGTTGGAGTGGAGCATGACGCAATCTTCCTGGTCTCGGTCCCAACTGAGTTTTGTCGACGAGTAGGGATTTTAGAGATTGTAGTGAGGAAAGCTATGAAATCGTTCTTTTTAACTGTTGTTAAATTAAAAATCTAAGCTTTTGTGACAGAGTATAAATATGATAATTAGATGCAAAGTTCTTGGAACTAAATATTTCTATAACAGACGGCCGAGAGTTTTGATCTGATGGCTACGCATCACGATGGTCAGAAGGTCATTGTCAAACGTGTCTTCTCAAACGTGTTTGAATAGGGGGAGGGGCTCCTCTCAACGAAGACGAAGGCACCGTCCTGCTTAAGAAGGATTTCATTAAAGTGTCATTCTATTTGTGAAAGATTTCACCAAATGCATCTATCTTTCACTTCTTGGGCTGATATGAGCGTCAAAATATTTTTATGAAGAAATGAAATAAAAGAGGTCCATAAAATGTAAGGGAAGGGATGTTCTGTTATTAAACCATTTTAAGCTTTGTGTTTGAGATGTTGGATGGGATTCCAATTTAATGTTTAAAAGAGAAGGGAAGGATGCCTAAAAAGACTAGCTTGCCAAACTCAAGAAGGGTTTGGGATTGAGAAATTGATAGAATTGGATCCCATCTTAATTCAGAATGGATGCCAAACACAATTTATTGGCATTGCCTATGGATTTGATTGGCCAAACCATCTTCCTGCGGGGGCAATGCTATTTTTCTTTTGGACAGGAATAAAGTGGCCCGACATAGCCGGCCTGAGTAAAAGATTAAGCTGACCAAGTCAATCGGAACTGCTGACTCACCTTCCAAGCGGCCGCGCCTGCGAGTGTGAAAATCTGCTAGTCATCATTTACTGTTTTTCATGGCTCAATCGTGGTTGACAATGGTCAAGGGATCATTAGACCATAAGTTATGATGGCATCTTCATCCCATAAATCAAAGGGAAGACATAACGCATGACGCAAAGTCTTTTCGCAAGGCATGCTAACCGAGATTTCCTCGGTCGCGTTTCATCCTTCGCCGAGTTGGATGGGGTGCGGGTGGAACAATTTAAAAGTGGCTATGTTTGATCCAACATATCTAAGCATCTTGATGAATATTTAATATTATCTTTGAACCAAATTGCCATATTTTTGTAGTAATCTAAGTTCCACCAAAGAGGTAGGTAACATGAGATCATCAATAATTGAGAATCTTTACCTTATTCTTTTTCTCGAAATTAACTCTCTAAGTAACTTATTATGTTATATAAGTTAATTATAGATAAAGATTTTTACATGACACACACATATAAAATTAATATTATAATCTTTTATAATATAATATGTTACATGAAAATTTTAATCAATTTTTATTATATATTCATACAAATAATAAAAAATTAATCTTGCATTATATATAATATATTAAAGTATTATTATTGTAATAATATTATGATATTATTTTATATTATATTTATTAATAATATCAAAAATAGTATGTATTATGAATAAAATATAATTTTATATTATAAATATGTATGAATCTTTTTGTTAATATAATAAATATATAGAGTTATTACTATTACAATATATATTATATATTAATTATTATATTATATATTATAATAATCATATTATATATTTATAACATATTTTATTATTGTATGTTAATTACATGTTTTATATAATACTATTAATAATAATTTGTATTATATTGTATAAAAATAATATAATTAAGTATTATATATTTTATATAATATATAATTATTATATTCAAAGATATTGCTGTACTTTGGTTTCTTTTTAATTTATAAAATAAGATGTATTTTTAAAATTTTAACATGTTTTCTATTTGTATTTTGGATAATCTGGTTTGCTAGCTAAATATGTCAATGCAAGATGTCTAGTAATTTATAATCAGATTATTGCGCAAACTAAATATGGATATCCTACATGTCTGTTTAGGCATTTAAAATTTAGAAATCATATGTTTAGTAATGTAATGTTAAGATGAAATCTTTCGATTCATAAACCAAATATCCCTATAGTATTTGCATGGCTTCATATCATCTTTAAGTGTAGGCCATTTGGATCCATGGGAATTTTTGAGTAGCGTGTGGTTGGATGAGCCATCCATCAGAAATTTGAATTTTGTAAATAATGAAGCTGATAAGGTATGACTAACTAAATTACATAATTTACATATGTCTTGGTTTAGATTCAAGAATAAGGGAAGATGACTTTGAGATATCATTTGGTTCATGAAAATATAATATTATCAAAAATTTTATATTTCTATTAATTTTATGCTTGATAATTAAATTATTGGGAATATAAGATTACCATGTTTGGTTCATCTTAGTAATTAGATTGTTGGTAATCTTTTTTGTTATATTTTTTATTTTTTACGTGGTTTTTTTTTTTTTGCTATAATATAAAATATTTTAGTAAAAAGCAAGAGTCTTTATGACATCATTTTAAAGCATATGTTCGATCGGCTTAGTTCAACATGCTTATTAAATATATTAAGTTCAACTTTAGAATTCTAAGTTATGTTTTCTCTCTAACTTGTTTAATAATTAGACCCGGACCAATCTAGTTACAGCCATCGCTTCTAAAGATTTATTTGACTTATTTGACTTGTCCATTTAATAGATTACTATAGACATGTGTGAATCCCTTGTTGGCTGGGCAAGTTAGATCAAACTACTGGTTAGAGGTGGGCATGGGTTGGTTGACTTCCGGCTGAAGGTAAAAAAGAGAACCAAAGGCTTCGGACAGGTCAAGCCTGACACTTGAGTCTGGCCCAATAGAAAGATATATAGATTATATGTATAAAAAATAATGTAAATGAATCATTGTTGGGATGGTTTTGCTATGCATTTTTAATCCTGACGATTATATATATATATAAATAGATTTGGCTATATTTGAATGCAGCTAAGCTTATATTTGATCACCTTCCTCATTCTTAAATTTATATAGTTTACGATTCACAAAAATAGAAAAAGTAAAAAAGATGAAGTGGCTTCAAAATCCGTATGGATTTAAAGGTAGAGAAGGTGATCGGATTTTGAATTTGGTTACATTTGAATGTAATCAAGTCTACCTCATATATATATATATATAGTTAAGTTCAAATTCGATTACCTTTCGAATTTTTGTATTAATATACAGATCTTAAAGCAAAAAAAAAATCATTCATTAATCACTATTACGTGCTTTAAAAAAATCTGAAGAAATAGACAAAAACATCTCAAAAGTAAACAGAAATAGGATGAAAGTAAATATTAATTGTTTTGAAACCAATGGTAAACACTTATCTCACAAAATAAATACCAACATATCTAAAATAAATAATTAGCTTGAACCAATAAATACCTAGTTAAGATGGTAAATAGAAATGTTGTATAAATAAATAGAAAGTATTCGACTATAAATGTAATGTTAGGCATGAGGTATGGCATGCAGAGATTGGACATGTGGTGCGCAAGCATTGGCTGCGTGTTATATCTATCTTATCTATATAAATGTGTTTTATTTTTTCAACGCATTATGTGTAAAATAGTTTTTGTTACTCATATACTTTTTTATTGAAAAATAAAGATAATGGACTATATCCCTATTCTTTCAACCGAAGAATAAGAATGTAAGTCATATCTCTATTCAATTACTCCTAAACTTCTTTGTTGAAGAATAAAAATATAAGCTATATCTCTATTATTTTAATTATATTCATATTCATATTCTTTTACTTTTATATTTTACAAAGATAATATGATATAAGTCATAAATACTTCTCTTTTTTTTAAAAAATAAATAACAAACGATGGTTAATAGATATCTTTGGGTTTCTAATATGTGTAGATCTAATAGAAGAGGAAGCAATTAAATTTGAGCTTAATTATATGCTAGTGTAACCAAGCTCAAATTCGATCACCTTCCCACTCTTGAATACACATAATTTATAGATTTTAAAAATGAAAAAGATAGAAAAGATAAGATAGCTTCAGTATCCGAGTGTATTCAAGAATCAGGAAGATGACTGAATGTTGAACTAAATCCAACTCTCTCTCTCTCTCTTTATATATAAAGAGTTAAACTTAGCTATATTTGAATGTAGCTAATCCTAATTCTAGTTATCTTTCCGATCCTTGGATGTACATAGTTTATGCATTCCAATGATGGAAAAGGTGCAAAAACTTTGAAACCGTTATGGATCGAAAAGCAAGGAGATGATCGTTTTTTGCATTTGGATTCTTTTGAACATAGATAAGTCTAACTTTTTCTATATATATTTTATAATTTTTTTAAATTTGGAACTATTTTTTTAGGCCCAAATCTAGCTTGAATTTTAAACCGGCTTTAAAAATGAGGTTTGGCGGGGTTCCATGGGCTAAAAAAATTGAGCTTGGCACGTAGGTTTTCGGATCGGGTTCGGTCTAGTCCTTGTCCGCCCCTACTGGTTAGATCAGATTACATCTTTCCTGAAAGGCTGGATTGGATTTTTGGTTCCTTAACTCGGTTAACGCATAAACTAAATTGGAATTGATATATTCTGGATTGATATTTTTCCGTCCCATTGCTATCTCATGGATTTTTAAACTTTACGTTGCCTTACGTCGGTGATTCGTTCCTAACTAGATTTTTCCAAGTTTTACAAGAATTTAAATTTGTCCGATATGGGCCTCACCTCACTTATGGGTGGACGAAGTTCCCTCGAGAGCTCCCTTAAACCACATCCGACTGTTCAAACTTGAGCTCCGTGATTTTTGTCCTGCGTTCCCCGCGAATCCCCTCGCCGACTTCCCAAAGGCTAAGCCCTACTTCTTCGTCGCCATGGCCGGACGGGGAAAGCCATCGGCTCCGCCTCCTCGAAGAAGGCTACGTCCAGGAGTAGCAAGGCCGGTCTCCAGTTCCCTGTCGGTCGCATCGCCCGATTCCTCGAGTATACGTAGCCTCCGGTGTACCTCGCCGCCGTTCTCGAGTATCTCGCTGCCGAGTTACCCTACCCCTCGCCCGTCCTTCTTAGTTCTCTTAATCGTCTTTGGAAGAAGCAATTTGATACTTTTGAAGGAATCTTCCCGGTTTTAGGCTGAAACCCTTGGAGTTTCTAGCAACGCATGGATTATGTTTCGTAAGGTTACATTTTTTTTTTTTTAGAGATCTTTACTCGTGGATTTTTTATATCAATTTTGGGAAATTCGAGCTTTTGGGGCGTTCATCGAAACTGATCTTCTTGTTTTGGTCTTTGTGGTCAGGTCTTAGAGCTGGCCGGGAACGCGGCGAGGGACAACAAGAAGACGAGGATAGTCCCAAGGCACATCCAGCTCGCGGTGAGGAACGATGAGGAACCATCGAAGCTCTTGGGGACGGTAACGATCGCTAGCGGAGGTGTGATGCCCAATATCCACAATCTATTGCTCCCAAAGAGGACCGGCGTCGGCTCTTCCAAGACCGCCGACGATGATAGCTAGATTTTTAGTTTCTTTTTTCATTTTCTTTCTTTGGTTATATATATATATATATATATATATATATAGTTTCTTTCTGTAGGTGTTTATTCGTTGGATTCAAATATTGTTTAATTGATTTAATTGCATTTTCTTGAATTGTTTAATTGATTTAGGGGTACGTGGACGTCGTGGAAGTCGTGGCAGTCTTGTAAATTAATGGAAGGCCTCGTTTTTCAAATGCAATTAGTGGGAATTTATTTTTTTTATAGTAGACAGAAGATGGATCCGTTAGATTTTTATAAACTAACAATAAGAAAAATTCTTGTACCTCTTGGTCGACTTTAAAAAAAAAAAAAAAAATCTCTCTTCTATCGCCATATGCTCTCGGGAATTAGAACCATGATGGTTAGATGTGGAAATGGGAGAAAAAAAAAACACAGATTGCTACAATGTTTTAGGGGATAAATATTTGAGATTAAGTAAGTCAAAAACTGCAAACATTGTAGCAATCAAGTAAACTTTCAGATTTTTTTTTAAAGTTTGAATAAATTTTTTCCTTTTTATGCTTTTTATATTTGAAAAATTAATGTGGGATTAAAACAACTATTGTTCTTGTTATTATATTTTTAAAATAATTTTTAAAACTAAAATTATAAAAAAAAATATTTTAAAAATTCAAACTGAATACACATTTATAGTGCAATGGATATGGCTGTCATGATTTAAAAAAAAATGGCATGGAGGTTGAGACGCTCAACCTTTACCGGACTAGCATCAATCTTAAAGTCGCCCTCTTTAGATATCACACTCTTGGTTGCCACGGGATAAAACCAAGGGTTGTAATTTGGATAATCTAAATTCTATGGAGCATTTGGGTTGGTTCAAGACTAATTCATAATATGTTGAAATTTAGAATAGATTTGGATTGAATTATATTTATATATTGAACTATTGTTTTTTATTATTTTACTAGTAATTGATAATCGAATATAAGTTTATTAAATAAGTTAAGTAAAATTTTTAAAAAAATAAATTTAAATTGTCATTTAAAAGTATTAATTTTTTATTATTTAGATATAATTAAGTTAAAAAAGAAGAGAATACCGAGAAGAAAAATTGATTTCAATTAAAATTTATTCACTAAGTTGATAATAATAATCAAAGTAAAGAAAAATAAAATTTATAAAATTATGATTTATAAAATCAATTGAACTGAATCAAATAAATAAATATATATATATATAAAAGATTTAAGTAAATTTAAATTGAAACTAATTTGCAAACCCAATCTAACCTATGATGGAGAGCTGATCATGGTTCAACCCATCCTATGTGCAGCCTTAAAAAAAAACAAAGAAATTCAAACTTTTCAAAATTCTGTTAGCACACAATGATCGCCAATAACGGCTTCCATTTTCAACCATTTGTACGTATTTACAAAAATAAAAATCACTTTTCATTTAATAAAAGAGCAAATAGCCCAACATTGCAATATCATTTTTCCTTTGCAAAATAGGTAGAACACTGTGTGTATATATATATATATACCCACACATTTTAAAAGTTTTCCTAAACAAATTAACAGCTAAAACTAAAATCATCTTCAGGCTTCAAAATAGCCTGATAATTGCTTCTCGTTCCACTCCTTCAAAAAAACAAAAGGATGATTATAAGTACAATAAATCTAACGTACTTTTGCATTATATTAGATCCGTCCAAGATAACATATAACAGTAACCGTGCATCTGCATCCCTCACCGATAGCACATGGCAAGCCCACATGGTATCCTTCATAATTTCAATAATCTCCGCATTCACAGATTCAAGCGGATAGACAACACCTTGCCGCAAATTAGTAAATCATATGCCAGTACGTTTTTTTTTATGCGTCCTGAAGAACCGCAACCAAGGCGTCAGAATGACGAATTCAAGCCATGGTGATAATATTTTAGTTGTTTAGTCAAAGGACTAAACTACAGTTCTCTATCAAGTTCTTTAATTAATCAGTAATATCTGTATACTTTATCGGACTTAACAAATAATATATATTTGCCATTATTTTTTTAAGAGAATCTAAAAGTAAAATAAAATGATATACATCTCACTTGTTAAGTTCTGAATCAGATAGCAAACATCCAAGAAACTGTAACTAAATTTGTCTTTAGCTCTACAAATCAAAGAGCTCCCACAACAGAAAAACAACCTTGGCTGAGCCACAAGTGCTGTTTAAGATATTTCAGGCTTCAGCAAATTGAAGAAAACTACTATCTGCATATTAGTAATGTAGCATGCTAAACAATAGAAAGGCAAACAGTAGGCTAAATAATATACATTCCTTTCAATGAATAGCTATCACAACTTAAAGTTGAATTCAACATTCAAGAATGGAAAAAAGAACGCATACCTCTTCTATCTAAAATTAGCTCTCATCATCATCAGAATCGGAACTATCAACCCGTTGATCCCTTATTGCTGGAAAAAGCAGCTGTCGGGGATCTGGTCGTGGATCTTGTACTGGTGAAGAGGTTGCCGTTTCTCTCATTGGTGTTTTTGTTGCTTTCTTTGGTAATTCTCTCACTTCTTTGCAAGCCTTGTCTACCATCCTAAGAAAGTCCCGGACGACCACAAACAGACGCAACCCCTCATCTTTCCCGGTACTTCCATGGAAATAATCGACTGTGCTCTTCACCAATAATCTTATTCTCTTTTCCTCATGTAGTAGAAAAGTGACATCAGCTTCAGCTTGCTCTACAAAACACTTAAGTGAGTGGTGAAATCCACTCTCTTCTTCCATGCTCTTCATACTCGTGTTCAGGAATTCTTTTGTCTTCACCAGCCTATTGCCAAGACTTGCCACTGTACTAGTTAAAGCATCAGCATCCAAACCTGCTGCCCTCCTGACATTCTCGAGTTCATCACCTAATCCTGAAACAACTTTAAGGCCAAGTTTACAGCAATGATCTTCAGAATCTTGGTAAACATCATCAGTAAAATCATCTGAGTTCACGCTGGAGATGCTCGCACTCTGCTCCCTGGCCATCCGAATAGCACGCACACCTTCAGATCGAATAATCTCTTTAACAACGAAATGCAACAATGTTGTCTTTCCATCAGTTCCCTTGACATCTGCCAGCTTTAGGAGTGTGTCAAGTTTGAAGGCTTGTGCTCCTCCACGGTAGGTACCATCGTTCATGCGATTACCAGTTTTAAGAACAGCTTCTAATAGCTTTAAAAATAGACGATTATTTCTGAGCTCCTTACAAGCTACCTGATGAAAGCGAAGCAGAAATACCACAAAATTTAGATATATCATCCTTCAGAAGAGTTTTTCATGAACAACACATGAACTAAAAGCTAAACAGAAATAAAATGCACCAGCCATATAGAAATATAGGTTGCATTAAATATACTGAGAATATTATTTCATGCTCAAAGTAATTTTGAGATTCAAGATGTCATGTTATTTAATAAAAAAGCCCACAGATCATTGTTCATGTCCAGCTATAGAGCCCTTTACTGGTGAACTTAAGCAAATCGATGCATGATGGCAAGGTTTTTCTTAATGTTACTACAATTTTCTTTTTCTTCTTTTTTTTAAAAAAGGTGGATGATCGGGAGATCATAAATTCCCATAGCGACACATACTAATAGGTAAAATATAGAGGGCAAATTCAAAGAAGACAGATCAGACAGCTAAGACGCCACACATTCCAAATTAATATGCTTCCTCAGATTACACATCAAATCAATAAGGTCCAATCCTAAAGTCCCAAGAAGATCAGTCCACATTCCAAATTGAAAGGCAATATTCTTTTAGATGCCCAGTCATGATTTTTGATCAGTGTTCATTTATTATCTTTTGTCATATTTTGGGTAGTTTCTATTTATGCATTTGAGTAATAACATAAGCCAACTAGTGACCTGAATGGTGCCACTGACTCATTATTCCACTTACATAAAAAGCCTCTATGCTCAATTCCTATCAAATTATTCTCATTTAAGTTAGTAGTGGTCATAGAAAATATTGGACAGGGTTATTAAGCCAATGTTTAGGGGCCCATCATGACTAGAAGTGCTCGTGACACATATAATTATGTCCAGGAAACCTTAAGTCATCATGGCTTCCTGCACAGAGGCTTCATGGTATCTAAACTCCATAACAACAAAATTGAGTGTTTAGAAAGAAGTCCATTTTTAACTCAGATCATTATGGTTGGGCACCTTACTTTTGACTAATGATAATAGGACCTCTATGATCAGAAAGGGAGTCTCCTGTAAGTTCAAGTTTTTATCTTCTGAAGATTAATTAAATTTCTGCAAGCACTTCTCCAGCCTCATCTTCTTCCTCTCTCTCTTGTTAGATACCTCTATTCCTACTCTCATTATGCTCAAACTCTCTTTGTTTTAAGTGACACGCTAGATTTTAAACTTGAATCATGGAACTCATCAGCCATAAGATTAATGTAAAGATCTGACCAAATACTATACAAAACCAGCTATATTAAGTAAAAATTAATATACAAAAGAAGGCAAAAGGAAACAAAGATCAACACTTGCCTCTAATGTCGAAAATGATTCCTTAGTGCTCAAAGCTTCCTCAGGTAGAGAGGACATGAAAAGCAATGCATCTAACCGTTGATAAGCAAAAGGAATATCCACCAGCACCTTTACAAACTGTTCTGCAGGTCCAAGTTGGGCAGGATCACCAGTATACAGTCTGAGCCGTAGCTCTTCATCAGCACTAGGAGCCATTTTCAGCAATGTTTGGATCAATTCCGTAGGAAGCTCATTTCCTGGTCAGGGAAGAAAGGACAGCAAGAAGCCAATGCATTCACAAGCATGCATCAGAAATTTTGTATGTTGATTTGCAAACACATGTATTACTAAAAAGACCGCTGACGAAAGTATAGAAAAGAGTTCCCAAGTATTATTCTTAGATGCTAAATCAGAACACTGACAGACTCTCACACAGTCTACTAACTAATGCTGCATAGGCACAGACTTGTCTCATTTTGACATGTCGAGAAATTGTGTTAGAAAAGGGTAGGAATTAAGATTAACGAAATTATTTGGACAAAATGTATCATATCAATAAATATAGAGATGTTTGTTAAAAGTAAAGTCCTACATATAAGTACAAAATTTCTTGCATCATTTTTAAATTTATATTATTTCAATTATTTTAGCATCTTGTACAAAATTTCCCCTTCATTTCTTAAAAATCCACAAATTAGAATGAAATAATTTACGAAATTCTTAGACTCTAACATGCCAATACATGATGTGTCAGGGATGCGTGTCCATTTTGTTCTATTTGGAAGGATGCAAGAGTTACAAGTAAAACTACAACTAACATATAAAGGCAGGGAAATCTTATCGGAGAATTACCAAATACTATTTATTTTGTCAACTACAAGAAATTTAGATTCTCACATAACATCTATGCTTGCATGCTTGTTGTTTAATAGATATTTATATAAAAACTACCTTCCTTAAGTGCATCACAAACTTCTTCAATTCTCACACTCAGCGCCTTCAATGAAATTGCTAAATTCTGTGACTTTTTTGGATCAAGAATTCGAACATATTGAGGAGATGCATCTTTGAGTGATGTCTCCTTCTTGCCTTCAATTTTGGGCTTATCAGCAGAGCTGTAACCAAATAGACTTTCTATCATCTCCTCATTAAACCTGCAGAATAAAAATCATTTTTTAGTGCATCAATGATAGGCCAATTCAATAACGGTATTAAAGGGACATGAAGCTTACTGGAAGGAACCCGATTTAATCTGATCCCAGACCATCGACTGATCAGGGTTTGCAAGAACTTTGTCCCAGAAGAATGGCTTCAGCTTGGTTTTTGTTGCATTACTGTCAGCATTCACACCAAATGGCTGGCCAGGAGGTGGTGTTGGCCCCACTGATAGTGGCTGATGTGCTCTTGCTAATGGTGGACGAGGAGGTATAACAGCTTTTGGTGGTGGTGGAGGCGCACCAGGCTTTTTATTGGGTGGTGGAGGTGGTGGAGCAGGAGGGGAGGGAGCAGCCTTTGGAACAGGAGGCATAGGTGGAGGAGGTGGTGGTTTTGGTGGAGCATTGCTTGGTGCATTAAAAGTCCCTGCGGACGAGTTGGAAATCACTGGGTGCACTTCAGATGTTGAAGCTAGAGCTGATCCAATGTGTAAAGATGAGACATGATCATCTTGGCCAGGGACAGTTTTTAAAGGCAAAGCCCCCACCTTATTCATGTCAATTGGATTTCCTCGGCCTGAAGACTTTTTTGAAGAACCTGGTATAACACTACAAAATCAGCACTGTGAAATAAGGTCTATAAAACAAAAGATTCAAATAAGATCTAACCCATACCAGACAAGTCGCTTAAACTCAAAAGTGGCCAATCATCCCTTTGGCTGTATCTTGAGTAGCCATTGTTTCTTCGACATCTGTTATAGCAAATAAAGATACCTGCTGCAAGAAAAGATGTTCCAGCTGCTGTTAGAACAACAGCAATAACAACTAATGCTTTGTTGTTGTTTTGCTTCTGTGAAGATATGACTGGAGCTGTATCTGGACTAAATTCAAACAGTGGTAGAGGAGATCGGCCACTAGAAGGTGATGGGCTTGCAGGCGCTGGAACAGAAGATGGTGCTAGAACAGACGATGGTGCTGGACCATAGTCAGGTGTTTGAACTCCAGGGCCCGGGGGTAGAGGCCATAAAGGAGCTGGGCCTAGGGTCCAAGTGGGTGGTTCTGTTGGAGAAGGTTGATCAGCCATGCGCCTTCTTGAAATAGGATGCCAGCCTAAGGACTCTAAATAAAAAGCCCACCAATTTTTCAGACTGTCCTCTTCAGAGGCAGGCAACATAAAGTTTTGCCCGCTCAAACAATTTAGAAAGGTGTCCTTGATTTCTGGGGGAAGAAGAGAGATGGCTTCCTGTATGTTGCCTTTGGAAAATGAGTGGCCAAAGCTTGTCACAACTTCTTTTATGTCTTTCGTATCCAGACCGCAATCAAGCCACATTTGTTCCACCTGTTGTCACAGCATCTCTATCTTCAGCCAGAGTTTAATAATATATTGCTCAAAACATAACCAGTTAATTATAGTATGTTGCTCAAAACAAATTGCAAGAAGTAAAAATAAATAAATATTCAAGTTTAGAAATATAAAAAATAATGCATGATAAACAAGTTTTAAATTGATGGTAGATATGAAAAATCTGACGTTGTTGAAGCATGACAATTTGTGGAACAAACAGCCCAAAATACAATTGAATTTAACTAGTGACAAGGCATGGAACTCCAAAGGACAAAGTCTAAACTACCTAAAACGAGCAAAACTACTTTAAAAAATATCATAACCCTATTGCATATTTGATCTAAAATTCAAAACAAAAGGATGTGAAATGGTACTGAAACATTAGAGGCAGGCATGGCAATGAATGCATTATTTCTTTTATGACATGAAGCCATAAAATTGCATGACTTGAACACCATTACAGAGACAATATACAATGGATACAGTATATGCTTAGAATGACTTCACATTGATGCATGCATATAGTTTCTGTTATGGTCAGGTATAATGAGCTTTGATTTATAGGCAGTCTGACCAGTTTAAGACACAAAACTATATGACAACCATAAACATCAAGTTTTGCCCCATCCGTTTGGGATTTAGCTTTATGGGTTATTAATTGCCAATCATTGCTATACAGGGCACACGTTATTTTAAGCTTTTCCATATCCTTTATCACAACCTCCATCCATGTTACTTCAGCTTTTTTCTCCCTTCTCCTACATCCTTATAAAGTATCAAAATAAATCAAAAAAAAAAACCTACAAGCCAAGAAAATAGGTGAAACATTATTTTTAAGTATATATTATTCCTTTGTATTTTTAGATGCATCTTTTTGGTAGTTTTAATTTGAAAAAAATAATAAAATTACACCTTAAAGAGAAAGGTTCATGTCATTGTACAATGTTTGTGACAATTTAACAATCTAAATGTCTATGAAATTAAAGCTTCAGGATAGCCACATCTTTCCCAAAAGTATAACTTCCTTTCAATATCTTTCAAATCTAATGACAAATACTTTGAGTTTTCTGGCAATTTTCAGAAATCTACATTTACTCTCAAGATTCTCTCTGAAAATCAGAGAAACAAAGAATTGACAAAAAAAAGAGCATAACTTACACATCCACGCAGGCATGCAATAAATCTGGCCCTAAAGTTAACTTTGGCTGAAACTCTAAAACCAACCTTAGTTTAGGACCAGTTCTAGCTGAAATCCAAATATAATGGTGTCAGCTTCTAAGACCAGCCCAAATCTTAAAACCATGATCCACATACGTCTTGTATAGTTACATGAGGAACACAAGGGCATAGGAATGACATATCAGTCATGTATATGATGTAATTGTTATTTACAATAAGGGTACGTTTGATAGTGGAATCCACTATCCCTGGATGAGCACTTGCTTCCTATTTAATTCAGATGAAAACAATTGAAGAAGCAGGGTTGAGTGAGCTCAAGGATTCCCCACCTTATTTCTAGGGGACAAGCAAATCCAATTGCAAGGTTATTTATCTTAAATCTAAAAACCTAGGATTAGCTGTGTCCACCAGCTGCCTGTCCTTTAAAGTGCTCTGCTTCCCATGTAATTTAAAATGTAACCCTTGCCTGAAAGATCTTGTCCTAACAGACAGATAAGATCTTCCAACATCTAAACAGGCACTAACAGACTACTTTCACTGCATCTGATTATCCCTTTAACATTAAGTCAAGGTGAATCAAACACCAATAGCTTGAAACATGAAAGATGGGCAAAACATGTGATCAACAAAAGATCAACAGACCGGAAAGGGGCACTGAGGAAGTAGCATACGAGCAAAACTTGATGCAAGTGCCAAGGTGTCGAGCCTAAAGCTATAGATGATATGATACATGACAACCAGAGGACATAAAGAAATAAAGGAGACATCGCAAGCAGAAGAATGCATTAAGTCAAGGTGATGAAGATGCATCAAAGATGACAAGGCAATTTCATAGTTAAATTGGAAGGGCACCAAAAATGAAGCTGGCAATAAACTTGATTGTGATCCAAAAAGACAGTCAACTTAAATGTCAAAGCAAACAGAATTAAACCATGCTTGGCTAGCTGCAAGCAAATGGCCGAGTCCCATCCAAACGCACAGCCTCAACAATACGAACTGCAAAATAAGATGGTCAATGCAGGTCGCTGATGAGATAACTAGATGGTGGAAAGTTCATAGGCAGTGAAGAAGATTGGCCAGAATCTGGCTGGCAGCAAATGTGAGCTAGCCCTAGAATGATAATATGACACAGAAAGATTAACTAAGGATGATCTTTATGTGTGCGTGGCTTATTATCTGAATTAGCACAGCATTCATAAACCCCTTTACATATCACATAACGCCACACCCATTGCAAGTAATGTCAATCTACACTAACGATTTCTCATGAGATACAGCTGACCTAATAACTATTCTGGAAATTTCCCCTCAATGATTCAGTTTTAAAATGAAAGTACATTTCCACCTGTCCATCTTATTCTCCTTAAGATATGCCGTTCTATATCTCTCACCCCTTTCAGAACAAAACCAAGAACAAACAAAAGTTTAAAAGACATTAACCTGGATGGCAATAAATTTTACTCATAAAAAAAAATAAATAAATAAATAAAAACATGACTTGCCCCATGTGTCCTACCGAAGATTAAAGGAAATATATCATTCGATTTAAGCACTGTTAACCATGATTAAAAAGTTAATCTAATATTTTCTGGGATGAAACAGACATTATATTTGGTCTAATTCCAACCGTTATGACAGAATATATCCTTGAAGCAGCCATACAAAATCGATATTATAAACGGGGAATAGGATAGAATCCCTTTACCGCATCTTCGTTTATATCTGGAGACGCCTGCACCAAAGAAAAATCCCTCAAACCCAAGAACAGCCTCTGCCTGCCCGCCGAACCTCTGGGCACCAGAACATGAAAGAAGATCGCACAAACGATGGTGAATACATACTTCCTGAAACCCATCATCATTTCTTGGTTCGATCTTCAAACCGAGTCCCGCCTCCTTCCCTTCTCATCTCATCGATTGCCGTCCTCGAATCAGCTCCAATTGCAGGCAGCCCACTCAGAATCCCTCTCCCAATAAACCCTAAACACCCTGCCAAAATCCAAATAAGGATCCAAAAAACGTTCTTCTTTATTTTATTTTCCGCAAAACGACGGAAGATTAACTTCCCGCCAAAATCCAGAAATACGCTAACAAACAATCTTTTCTCCTCCGATCTCCGAATCCGAGAAACGATTTGGAATCTCTTCCAACAAAAAAATAATAATAAATAAATCACGGACGGCTTCTTCTTCTCGATCCGATCCGAACCAGCTAATAGTCTTCAAATTTCAAAAGCCTCGGGACTTCCTAATGGCTGGTGATCAGAAAATCCACACGACATAGAGAAGCTCTGGCGAATTTTTCTTCTCTCGCAATTTGCGCTGGTGGCGGTCGAGAAAAAGGGAAGGGGGGGGAAGGAAAGAAGGTTGGCGGGGACGCGGAAGGAGAAGGAAAGGCGCGTGAGAGAGGGATTAACGGATCGTCGTATTTAGTTGGCAACGGAACGGAAAGAAATATAGCCTTGTTTTGAGATAGAAAACCAGTTGCTTGGATTTAACTTGGAAAGTAAGCTGTCTCGTTTTTATGATACAAATCTAAAAATAGGTTGACAGGGCGGCTCAGTTTAAGTTTGAAACCATAGAGGTATTTTGAGATTTAGAATAAGGTTTAAAATAACGCTGTTATGACGGTTTCGGAGCACCACCATTATTATATTATATATATATATATATATATATACAGTGACAAGGAAATAAAGGCAGATCTGGATGTGTCCTTCGTAGGCTAGACAGAAGAGATCATTTGCCGCTAGGCTCTGGATGTCCATTCCGTGGAGTCTTCTCAAGTTGTCCAACACCTGTTCCCGCTTATGCTCTGTCCATATTAAACTCCATCTTTGACCAGGTTCATCACCCCTCTCATGATCAAGATTTTCATCATTTATAGAGCTTCGAGAGATCAAGATCCATTCCCTCTGCCACCAGATCGGCACAGGATCAGCTCGCTCTCTCCGCCTGCTGATCAATTTGGAGAGATCACAACTTCAGAATCTTCCTGAGTTCCTCCTCAGCTTCCCCAGCTTTCTTCCATCCCGGATCTATCTTGTTCAAAATGTCATCTGCTTTCCAATCCTGGGGCTCCCTGCTTGTTAAGCCCCAAAACCAACAAAATTAAGCAAATCTCTATTCCATCTTATTATCCTGACATCCCCTCTCCTCTCTTGTATAGTTTGTAAATCTTATAAGCTCTGTTTATATTAATAAAGTTAAGAGGTTTTCCTTCTATTTGCATTAAAAAAAAAAAAGAACAGTCCATATAAGGTATGATTGGATCGTTCGATCATGAGCACCATACCATACGAGCATAGTAATCTTATACTAATCTTAATTTTTTTTAAGAATCTCCTAAAAATCCAATCTATCCACCTACGCCTTTATACATTTTAAGCTTGAATTTATCCTTATAAAATCATCTTCTTATAAAATTATTTTAGTATTATCTAAAAAGTTTGCAACCATTTAACCATCATATGCTAACGCAGCAAAGATGAATGATAGGTACTTTTGTACATCAAAACAGAAATTTTTAGATCTTTAATTTTTTTTAAATCAATATATAAATTGATCAAATTTGAAAAAATCTTATTATAATTTCTTCTAACAAAAAAACTTACACCTTATTAAACCGATAAAATCCCAACTCAAAAGGGAACAGTATTAAAGTATACATTTTTAAGCAATATAACAACATGTAATAGTATAAACACTTTTAAATTAAAAATTTCTTACATCATATTTTTCTTTGACATAAATAGTGAATTTAAATAATAATATCTGCTTACATGACATAAATAGTGAATAAAAATAAGGTGGTGCCATTATTTTTGTTATTGCCCATCATGTTCCATTATAAAGCGGTTAAAATAACCATTATAACTTATATTTGTTTAATCCTATGATATTGAACTATTATTTTATTAAGATAAATAATAATCATTATCAATATTAGAAATATATATAAAGAAAGAGAGCGCATGCTAAACTTAACTACATTCGCATATAAGTAAGCCAAGATCGAATCATCTCTATCCTTAGATCCATACAGTTTATGTATCTAAAAGATAAAAAAATAGAAAAGGTATGATAGCTCCGAAATCCATGTAAATTTAAGGGTGAAAAAATCTAACATTCTTTATATACATACATATATATATATATATATATATATATATATATATATATATGTATGTATGTATGTATGTATGTATGTGTATATAGAGTTAGACTTTGTTACATTTGAATATAGCTAAACTTAAATTCAATCATCTTTTCCATCCTTAAATTCATACATTTCATGAATCCTAAAGATGAAAAAAATAAAAAAGATGAGATGGCTCTGAGATCTGTGTGCATCCAAAGATAGGGAAAGTGATTGAATTTTGTACTTGGTTACGTTTGAATGTATCTAAGTTTAGATCCATTCACTTCCCCCACCTTTGGATCTATGCAATTTGCAGATTTCAAATATGAAAAAGGTGAAAAAGATGAAGTAGTTCCGAGATTCGTGTGGATTCAAATATAGAAAAGATGATCAAATTTTGAATTTAACTATATTTGAATATATTCAAGTTTATCTCTCTCTTTCTCTCTCTTTATATATATATATATATATATATATATCATCGTAAAAAGGTCTGATTACGTATTTGCTATAATTTATATATTTATTTATAAAATAAGTTATTATTGCATATTTATTATTATTATCATTTCTTTTATTAGAGATACCGCATTATAAAACACTCTATAGAGCTTTGATTGAACTCCTAACCATCAACTGAAATACAAACCACCGCATTACCTTTGCATATGCTATAACATGTCTATATAGGTTGAATTACCCAACCATGAATAAACACTTAATCTAGAAGATGGAAATTCAGCATGGTATGAGCTCAAGTTGAAGCTCAAATAAATTTTGAGTTCCAAATAAATTGGTGAATATATAGGTTAAACAAAACTTAGATACAATTTGTTAGGTATTTGCTATTAAGTTCTTTACTTAACAAATGAAATATGTATAGTTTTATATGAGAAAAATGTTGGTAAGTATGTGATACCCCAAATTTAGTTCTACATTTGATAAAAAGAAAGTGTCATGTATTTATAACTCAAGTTCACTTGCTATGCATTAACTTCTACTCGAGTTTTTGAATCACGTGATTTTCGGTCTGCTAACAAAATTATTGGGTCGTAGGTGGGCTTGTGGCGTTACAAATGGTATCAGAGCCAACCCAAGTGACGTTACAAATGGTATCAAAACCGATCCAAATGTATGGAAGTTGGTGAGTACGAGGAAAGAGCTACCCATGGAACGATGGTGGAGTTCCATCATGGCGTTGAGCCATCCTTGGAGCACCAACGATCTGGTTATAAAGAGGGGAGATTGTAATACATTAAATTTAGTTCCACATTGGATGGAAAAGAAAGTGTCATATGCTTATAACTTAAGTCCACTTGCTATCCATTAATTTTCACTTGAGTTTTTGTACTACATGGTTTCAACCCGCTAACAAAGTTATTGGTTCGTAGGTGGGTTTGGAGTGTTACAAAATATGTGTTACTCATTAAGTTGAATGATTATACATGTACCATTTGTCACGTGAAAAACCATATAGCAAACACTTGATGGCTGCACTAACGATGTGCCCTTCTCTAAATTAAGTTGGAAATCAAGTTCAACATGGCAAAGTTACATGGGATTAATTAATTTGGGCCTTATAACATTTGGGTTAGTTTAGGCCCAAAATTTTGTTCGGTCGCGTTGGCACGTTGAACGCAGCTGGCATCCTCGCTGTGTAAAAGCTGTATTCAGGCAGCCAGTTCAGGAGTTTTAAAACGGACAGCTGGCATCCTCGCTGTGTAAAAGCTGTATTCAGGCAGCCAGTTCAGGAGTTTTAAAACTCCGTTTTAAAACATGATGCCTGGAATTACAAGACAAGGGAAACAAGGTTGCTTTTAATCACCCCGTTGTGCAAAACGGTGCACCGGGCACGCAAGTAGTATCGCATTTCGGTGCGCACGAAGGTATTTTAAAAATCTAGCTCAGCCTTGAATCATTTATTCTGTGGAACCTAATCTATTCGTCATCCCAAAAGCTAGGGAATTATGGCACGCTGTTATTTCTTTCCAGCTCCTCGCCAGAAATTTTTCTTTCCTGATTCAGTGTTAAAGGAAACTTTTCAATTTGAACGAGCAAGAATTAGAAATTTTGAATGTTTTCGTGGTGAATTCAGATCCTAAATTCAATTTTGAAACAAATAAATGTCCATTAAATTAGTAATAGCGAAAAATTCTTTCCACATTAAATTAGTGCTGATTAGAAAATTTAGATATTTCCATGATAGATTTTCATCCTAAACTTTTTAACTTGGGAACAGAAGGTATACATGATAGAGATCCTTTGAGCTATGAGAAGGAAAAATTCTGCACACTACTCACATCTTGCAAGAGGTATTTTTCTTGTAATTCTTTTTGTTTTCTAATCTCTCAAGACATTTGATTGTATCCTTAAAAAAATAGGTGCTCCTCTCCAGCTAAGAAGCTTGGATACTTTCACGGCAAGTATTTTTTAGTTTCAAACTATGAATCGTTAGAACTTTCGTTATATATTCATTTTCATGAGGCCTTATATAAATCATCTTGGATACATTTTACAATATGTATATTTTAAAAAATCTTTCACTTTACATGTTCTAAAAATTTTTTGCATAAGTTATATTAAAATGAATAAACTAGCCCAAATTTCTCTATCCAAAGATCATAGCCACTTTCTTTTTACTCTTGAATTTTTTATCATCATCTCAAGTATAACTCAACCAAAAATTCTACCTTTTGCTTCAGAATTAAATGTTTTCTATTTTAAAGAGAAATCTAATTAGTTACAAGGATTGTAAGTTGCAATGAATTTAATCTTTTTAATTAAAAATTAATATTTTTATTAATAAAATTGTGCTATTTTTATATTAATTTCTTTATTTATTTATTTTTTTTTCTAGCATCGTTTTTGAATGCGGTCAACTCATTGGCAGGATTAACAGTATCTGCTCGGTGGTGTAGATGGGCCAGGCCCTCCGCGGCAAACGGTGCTGATTCTAAATCAAACGTTTTGTGGGGAAATCAGACGCCTTTCGTGCGTTATCCATCGACATAGTATGGTATCGAGGCGTGGTACGCATCCCAAGACGTTAACCATTTCCACGCATCTTTCTCAATTTCTAGAGTCATAAATAAGAAGCTTCTTAATGGTTGCCATCAAACAGGCTCTAATTCCCACGAACTCAAGGTTGCTTAAAATTTTGGAACCACTTGTACTCCTTTGACGCGTCCGTCTCTAACCTATTGAAACCAATGGGTCCCTAACGAGGAGAGGGACGTCTATTGAAACCAATGGCTCCCTAACGACGACAGGGACAGGGGCGTTCCCTTCCCCGCTGTGTACGTGACGCTGTGGGAGGTTTTCCCAAAGCCCGTGTCACCCTGGGCCGTGCGCCTGGTTGGACGATGTGCCTTCGGTCCATCGATCTAGACTGCCCAATTATTTGACTCCAATGAATGGGTCCACTATTCAATGTGGTCTCATTCACACAATTTGTTGACCCATTTTTATCCCTAGCCCCAATCGGATTTAAGATCTAAGAGGTTTTTTTTTTTTTTTTTCCCAACTCTAAATTACCTCTAGAGGGAAGGGGGAAAAAAATGTAAGATATAAACCCTAGGGTTGTCTAGATGTATCTCATCCGAGGGGAGTCCAACTAGAGATAAAACTTGGAGCTCATGAGAACCGCATGTGATGCTCAGAAGATGAAGGAAAGATGCATATTTAAAAATAGTGCAGAATGGTACAAATAAACAACATCATCAACCACAGCTAGCACTCTTTATTGATGCATGATCACGTCCTTATTACTAAGGACCATCTTAACCCAATAAAAAAAACATGGCATTCTGACATACAGAAGTTTTTTTTAGGCCCATTTAATTTCATAGATGGCTAATCCGTTTGAAAGGGCCGACAGCTATTAGTTGGTCCCTAAGAGCTATACCAAACACAGTTTTAGCCTTTATCTTAAATCATTCATCTAGATTTTGTATGTGTATTTGGATGAGTCAATCCATCATGGCCTTGCTGGTGTGACCTCATATTTAGCTAGCACAGGACTGGTCCAAGTCAGCTAGATTTTGGGGTACCACGTTTTGTTGATCACCTATTCTAAGACAGGTCATGCATGATAGAGGAGGTGACAAGAGGAAGACCATGGGAAATCTAGCAATATAATTAGGAAGACGAGCCCATTTAGGATGGTTAAATTCATCAAACGGACCAACCTGAACAGTGGTCCCAAATGGTGGCAGTTTCAACCACGAGCAATTGCACGACTCGGTGCCTTCAAAGCTATGGTGGCCCCGGCCGTAACAGCGGTCCGAAACAAAAAGGTCCGGGCCATATTCCCGCGTACAGGTTAACAATATTTTCATTAAATACGAGGGGCATTTCGGGACACCGGTCATGTGATTATAAAATCCGAGCCTGGAATGCTTCCGAGGGAGGGCCGGAGGGAGATCAAACCTGTCAGCTCGGCATTTAATGGTATTTAATGATTTAATGACAGTTCCTTTTTTTCTAATTAATAATTTTTATTACAAGAACACGGAAGGGTGGAGAGTTAATTAGAGAAGGAATCAAGGCTTTACTTATTACTTATTACGGAAGGGTGGAGAGTTAATTAGAGAAGGGTGCAATACTTAACAACTAAAAAGATCAAAATTTTGCTCAAAAGAAGAAAAAAAAAAAAAAAAAAAAAAATTGTAATCATGCCACTTGGTAGACTATGATCTTCTTCAGATCCATCCAACTGTTTTTCCTCATTCCTTGCAAGAATAATTTACTGTTTCTTTCCCTGCATGCTTAATTGAATGCAATAAAGATCCTGTCAACCCCCCTCGCCCTCCTCCCCTCTCCTTCTTAGCCTCTCCTATGCATCTATGCGAATTTACTATTTTTATTAATGTGACTAAGGTCATCGAGCTGGGTGTTCAAGCCTTCAAGAGCCAAAGATTCCGTGTCTTGATTACACATTTGCTCTTTCCTCTCTTAAAGATTCGTCTTTGCTCTTCTGAGTCCCCAAGCTTGTCTGTTTCCTCCCCTTGAGCCCATTGAGGAAGCCTCCTCTCAAGTGCGAACGTTTGAAGGTCTATGAGGTCCCTTATTGTAACTCTTAGTTTAGTTGTTTTTGGAGCTGCACGGTTTTGATTAAATCTTAATTGCTGTTGGTTTTCCAAGGGAGGAAAATCAGTACAAATGAGACTAGACTCCTGCCTCTTCTCAGATGGATTGCTTTTAATGGAGTTCTCTTTCTTCCTAGGAAGGAAATCACAGGTACAGCTTTAATGGTGCAAGATGACGGTAAGGAAGATAAGCAGTGGAGGGAGTAATATCTTCTTGAATACGTTGCCTGCCTGAATTAAAGATAGCTAGCATCTCAGAGAGAGAGTCCAGGGGAAGGTGGAAAAATACATTCAAGGGAGAGGAGGGAAGAGAAGAGAATAGAAGAGAAGATGCCAACAGTTTGGTTTGCTCTGAAGAAATCTCTCCAGTGCAAATCTGAGCCATCTGATGTCCATGATCCAAAGGCCAAGGTGCAGCTGGGAGCCATTTTGACAAGGAGACCAGGGAGGTCTGGGTGCTCTAGATCTATTGCCAACCTCAAGGATGTCATCCACGGGAGCAAAAGGCACCTCGAGAAGCCACCGAGCTGCAGCCCAAGGTCCATTGGGAGCAGCGAGTTCCTGAATCCTATCACACATGAGGTTATCCTTAGCAACTCCAGGTGCGAGCTTAGGATAACTGGTTTTGGGGGCTGCCATGAGGGGGAGGCTGGAGTTGGCTCAACCTATGTGGGTACACTTCGGCCAGGGACCCCGGGGCCCGGGGGGCACTTTGGCCTCCAACACAACCCTTCCTTCAGGGGATCCAGCGCCACTCCTCCAAGGAGGTCATCTGGCTTGTTTGGAGACAAGGATGGCTGTGGCTTTGGGGGTTCATCTCTGTCTAGTTCTGTGCTTGGTAATGGTGGTCTTGGACTTCATCATGTTTCCTTGACTCCTAGGGCCTCTCATGAGTCAGGGTCAAATGGATCCTCTGCTCATATCACCTGTCACAAGTGTGGGGAGCAGTTCGGGAAGCTGGAAGCCTTGGAAGCTCACCATCTCTCTAAGCATGCAGGTATGGAAAGTAATCTTGCAACATACAACCGTTTCTTTCTTCCCCTATATTCTTTATGTTGATTTTTACTACCTTTTTCTTGATACTAATTCGGAGGTCCGGACATTGATGAACAATTTCCTCAATATTTGATATGTTAGATTTGATTTCCTAACAAACTTGTTGGTCTAAAAAAAAATTATTCACTTTATCAGTTCTTTTGGAAATCTAGCTGATTTCGTTGGTCATCTTTGACATCCATTTGGATTATATAGAAAAATAACTCTGATTTTCCTTTTCCCCATATCATTGAAATTGAGCTGTCGATATTGCTGAAGGCTATGTATTTTAGATTTTATTTTCTGGGTTATTTAGTCTTATGCGTCATAGATGAGGCCTCAGCAAGTTTTAGCTAAGCTTTTACAATAAAATCAAGTTAGTCCCTGGACATTTATCAGAACTAGTGAACTATTGAATGAATGAATTATAGATGGTCTTAGTAAAGGCAGACAGTAATATATGCATCATAGAAATCCTTCATATTGTTGGCACCATTGTAGACATGCTTCTGAAACATACAATGATGTTCTGAGGAAAATAGATGAGGGAAATGAGTCAGGGAGGGGCGCATATATATATATATATATATATATATATATATATATATTCCTTCTGATTCTTATGGTTTGTAAAATTCCATGCATTCAAATCTCCCAACTTCATCATCTGATCCTTAGGTTCTATATTTGCATTTTAAGTTTTAAGTCATGGAATTCTTAAATTTTCACATCACAAGCTTTTGAAAAGAAAAAAGTTCTTGGTCTTTGCCTCCTACAAACTTGAGTGCATCCTTTAATGTCAGGGTGTGACAATCTGATTCTCTGTTATCTCTGTAGTTACTGAACTTGTGGAAGGAGACTCGTCTAGAAAGATAGTCGAAATTATATGTAGAACAAGCATGGTAAAGTCCGAGAGCAGTTGTTGGCGGATAGAGAGAGTCCTCAAAGTCCATAACATGCAAAAAACTCTTGCTTGCTTTGAGGAGTACAGGGAAATGGTGAAGATTCGAGCCAGCAAGCTCCCAAAGAAGCATCCCCGTTGCCTGGCCGACGGCAATGAACTGCTAAGATTCTATGGAACCACAATTGCTTGTTCTCTTGGCATGAACGGCACTTCAAGCCTTTGTGCATCAGAGAAGTGCAAAGTATGCCAGATTATAAGACATGGGTTCTCCACGAAGAAGGAACCGAAGGGAGGAATTGGAGTGTTTACGACTTCCACCAGTGGGAGAGCATTTGAATCTATTGAAATATATGAGGATGATCCAACTGTTAAAAAGGCACTGCTGGTTTGTAGGGTTATTGCAGGCAGGGTTCACAAGCCATTGGATAACTTCCAAGAGCTGGCAGGACAGTCTGGGTTCGACTCTTTGGCGGGTAAAGTGGGTCTGTACGCTAATATTGAGGAACTCTATTTGCTTAATCCACGAGCTCTTCTTCCATGCTTTGTGGTAATATGTAAATCTTGAAGAAATTTACCGCTTCTATTTTGGGTTACATCTTGAGTGAAATTTGAAATGCTTTCAACTCTTTATGCACAGCGTTACTGAGTTATTGCTGAGATTCAGATCTCATTTTACCCATATCGTTCAATGACCTCATGCGTAGTTCCATAAAACCTATCTGGCACAGCAACCAACTTCCTCTGTCACATAGAACTGTTTCTCTTCTCCATCCACGTCCACATTAAATGACATTTGTCTTGGTGTAACAAATTTGAGAACGTACTGAAAAACCCGTGTACATGTTCCCTTGGATTGTTATGTTCTCACCACACTTCGTAGAGAAAGGCTGCCGCCAGCTTTGTAAAATGTGCTGCATCATTTTTTTACCGTCTGGTCATTATTGTTACCTGATGTAAATTATGTCTCTTAACCTGGTGATTTAGGCATAGGGGTTGCCCCTGCTCATCTTCTAACAAGCATTATGTAATGAGAAAGTTATCGAGCAGTCCTTTCATTAGCCATATCTTGACCATATCTTAAGAAAAACTTTCTATTAACTAAAACAGTAAGACTCGATCTATTCTATAAGATTTCTCTAATATATAATCTCTCTTTTATTATTAACCTTTGCACACAATTATTTTTACATTACACATAGTTATTCTTATATTGGATATAGTTATTTTTTTATCGTACATAATAAAGAATAGTATTCATATATAAAAGGACAAGAAGTGTTACGTAATTGGTCAACAGAAACAAACTTTATAGCCTCATCCACGGAAGGGCCAGTTATATATTTATGAGCCCCATTTTCTATGAATGGACATCATACCAATTCCTCTTCTGGTACAAATATGGGAACATAAACCAGAAACCCTATGTCATCTACTTAGGCTGGATTTATGAATCCCACCTTGCCATTAATTCTACAGTGTTTCGGTTCTCATTATCAGATCACGGTGGACTGGTTCAGAACAGGTCCACAGCTCATGCGAAGTACACCGTTCTGATGGAAACTGTTTCAATTCTAACAAAAGGTGGAGACTAGTTCCCTTAATCGAATCAAAAACTACAAAATCTTTGTCTTAGTCCTGTTTTCCATGTTCGACACCCTTTGCCAACAGATTGGATTCTTCATCTCATCGCACACTTCTGCTGTTGAGACAGTGCAGTCATTATTTAGCTTTTAAGGTTCTCAGTAGGCAATCCTTGTCCACTAATCATGGTCAAAATGCCTTGTAGCCTAAAATAGACGTATATTATGCTGTGAACGGACTCATCGGTGGTTGCGGATTCTTCTCCGCATCATGCGCTAAACATAGGTTTAGAAGTGTTCCAGATCCAAAGGGCAAAGTGCAAACAGTTGACCAACTTATTTGTTTGGGCCTGTGTACCATTGGTGACTGAGGGCAGCAGGGAAGTCACATGGTTGTTAGAAGTTCAACGGGCTGTTCTTCCTCTTGTTGGGATCGTAGGATTACATCTACGTTTGATTGTTTAATAGATGGCTAACAACCTCTAGCTTTTTAAATTAGCATAGGAAGTTGAGGATGCCAAGGGTAATGAGACACAAGAGGGAAGATGTTAATTGGAGACTGAAGCAGGGGACCATGGGTTGTAGGGTGGCAAGGGATGGTGATTCATGTTTTTGCATCATGTTCACGTTATATTAAAGCTAAGGTATAACAATATATAGATTGGTACGAACATGATATGATTATTACATGAGTAATATGATGCAACATACATAACTTATTTAATAAATCAATCGTATTAGATTGATATGATATAATTCACTCAAAGTAAATAGACACGGCTTGCTTAACATAAATAGATATGATTTAATCTATTTAACACAACCAATTAATATGTTATCAACTGAATAGGTTTTAAACGGATCACTTTCGGATTGATGGGTCAACCTATGATATAATATAATTATTTCGTATTATAATCGTATCGATATGTTTGCGATACGAACTCACTGAAAGTCAATCCAAACCCATTTATTTCATATTAAGCTCGAATTTTGTTCACGTATTGTATTCAATTTTATCTCCCTTTGTGTAGAGCGATGCTGCAAGGTTGGCCATTAAACCTAGACATGCCTACATCTCTACTTGTTTTTAATGATTCTTAGAACGATGGGTTCTCTATGACTACAGAGCAGGATCACCCCACAGTCCTGCGAATAGGCTCTCATGTGCCTCGCTTAGACTCTAAGGAACCATGGTATTATTTAGTTAAGGAAGTTAACAAAGACCCGCTGACGGGAATACAAAACTAGGTTTCTAGTCCGGGGTGTCAACCAGAAGAAATTCAGCTCATAACATAAGGCTGCACCATTTGAATCAATCAATGCATGATTAATTGACACTAGAACACTTATGGCGCAGTTAATGCATGAGAAAACTGGCAAGTGGCAGCTAAAGTTAAGGATTTTTAACAAAATTCTGTCTGGCTGCTTTTATTAAAACTAATTGATGGAAAATGGCACTATTGGGTTTGATGGTTTCCAACCTTTATGAAAACACAGTACGGTGAATGCTGAACAAGCTCTGCCACTCATGAAATTTGGCTTTTAAGTTTAATCATGTAAAGCCAGTTTTCCAGAAAACTTGTCAAGCAGACTAACAATGCTGTCATAAAATCATTGTAAGTTTGTGCTATGGATAATTTTTTTAAAAAAAGCAACAGGAGTATTGTTTTGGGTGAAATACTTCAAACAATAGCATCACATATTTTCAAAAACTTAAAAACTTACAGATTATCTAGAAACCTAGAATACAGAGTTCTTCACCATGGGAAAGCTGTATAATTTCTTATTTTGTTTGCCATTCTGATTTATTTAAAAAAAATCGCCAGAAAATCATGATTGCTAGTAACTGTTCTCCAACTGCCAGCTTTCAGGCCATATGGTAGTACCTGCTTTTTCCTACTAATTAATTAAAATCCAAGTACTTGTCTGCAATAAATTTTGCTTGATTCAAACTAGTCGTTCAGACGTAAAAATTAAATGGGCGTGCTTCTTCTCAACATAGCAATAAAAATAATTTCACGATATGTTTATGAGATAAAAAATTAGCACAATTACCGGAGCAAAAGGATAGTAAAAATTGTTAAAAGTCAATCAAGTGCTTATAATCAAAATGCTGCATTTCCTCTTAATCAAGTAGATATACCCATACTATGAGTTAAATGAGGGTACTTGGGTTTCCAATGATGATTATTTGTAAAATTAGGATTCTAGAGAGAGTTTGCGTCTCATTAAAATAGGCAGTTGGGACGGATTAAATCAACTTTGGGCATACTCATTGACAGCCACAGCAACTTTGATGGTAATGGAAACTAAAAAAATAGTGATGATAATAACTTTGATGGTAGCCATTACAAAATTCTAATTTTCTGCTTCGGCACCAGAAAGGACCACATTGATTTGTTGGCTAATGCTAAGCAATAGCACAACAATTCTGATGGTAATGAAAACTAAGAAAATGATAACCACCACATAAGCACAGGCCACGTTAATTTGTCTTCCCATAAAAGGGATTCAAAAGATTCCTTCCTACTTGGCGGCAAGAGAAATCGTGCGGCCTTGTATCTCTAATCCATCTTGTAGTTTGGCATGAATCATGATCATACTTGAAGGTAATCTCTACCATAAGAGTAGATGCACCGCACCTCATTCTTGATGCAAAATTCTAATTTTTTTGATTTTATTTCATTTTATTTGGTGCCTTATTGCTTCAAATTTATTTAAACTTTTAAAACTTGCTTAACTGTAATGGCTGCTTTTTTAATTCAAATACTATATGTACCTCTAATAAATCTTACAATTTATTAGTAGTCATAATTTTGGTATCTTCTATTTTTTTCATTAGCTTTTATGTCATTAACAAGTTTCTATACTTGCATAAAATAACCAGTAATATTTTTATTTTTTTTCTATTGAAAAAGTTTAAATTATCTTCTAAATATTTGTAGCTTCATTTTTTTTTTGACTCTATCTACATCTTAATAAGATGTAGCCTGAATATTCTAAACTTCTTTTATTATTTTTATATAAATATTTTTTTAAAAAAAATAATATTTTAATATTTTAAAATATATGATAAAAAGTATGTATATTATTTGCATTGGCACGCCTTAATACTTATCTCAATGTAGCTAATAACACTTTTATGTTTGCTAATTCATCAAAAAAAAATTAATAACTTTCTATAAACCCATAATTTTTTAAAAAAATTATATTCAAACTCATTACTTTTCAAAATTAATTTTTTATCAAATTTAAAAATTATGCAATAAATATACTATGAATTTATAACCATGCCTGAAGAGAAAAGGTATACATAGGTAAAAAATTATCAAACAGCAAGGAAAAAAAAAAAAAAAGAAAAGAAAAATCTAAGTATTCCATCTTCCAAAATTATTTCTGACTTATTCTGAATTTTTTTCTTTCTTTTTGCCTTTTTCCCGCTTCCTCCTCACGGTCGGCAGCTCTCATCGACGTCAGAACGCCACCGCAACTACCGACGAGATCTCCTCCCTTGATGCCCCTCACCGGCCGTTCGACGACTCCCACCGGTCAATCTCCACGTAGCCGCTGTTATCTCGCTGGTCGCGACCTCCTTTGGGCCACCCCCGCCCGGCTTCTAGTCTCCCAATCAAATAAACCCCTGCGCCTGCCAGTGAAGTCCACCGCCACCAGCTCGTCACCTCTTCCGACCCAAATTGCCTGGCCTTCTCTTCACCAGCGATGGCGGACGAGTGGGCCGTAAGTCCCTTTCAACGCAGCTCGGCTCCTCGCTCGACGACTGTCTTCATTTTATTCGGCGTTGTGGCCGCCCTGTCTCCGAGAAGAGCCACCGCTTGGCCTCCACATGACCGCACAGCCCGACCATCCACTGCCTCGTGCTCAGGCGTCCTCTAACCTCCTCTCGGCTTGACCGCCGTCGGTGCCAGTAGCCTCCGCCGGTGGTCTGGCTGTCGGCTTGAGAACCCCCTCCACCGGCGCCCGTGGAGAAGATGTGGGATTGGGGCCGGGCCTGCATCTCGAATCCGAAACATCCTGTTTCGGCGAACAGTGGAGAAGAAGAATGCCTTAAGATCCGTGCTGCATCAAAATTAGTGCAGCCTGAGGGAGGCTTCAAAATTTTCACCACCTTAGGATCAGTGCAGTTAGTCCTCCAGATCAGAATCCCTCCATGCACCTTCGAGAAAACCAGCTGACATACACAATTTAATTATAAAAAAATATAAAATAATATTTTTATTATTGAATAGTATACACTAGACCATCTTCCAACCAGCCAGACACAAAACTGTCATCCTTGTACGCTTTCAAGTACACTCAAAAGTAATAACCCGATCATATATTTATAGGTTAACAAAACCAAAATTCTATAAAAAATCAATTTTTATACCAAACTCTAGATAACCAATCAAAAATAATTTCAATTAAATAAAAACGTAGATTCCCACTATAGCAATCTGAATTAAATAAGTAATAGAACTCTACGTCGAATATAATTTCTAACAATTGAACAAGGAACGAGGATACTAGCCTCTGTTTTGAGTGGACCGTTCTTTGGACCATGGAATTTTGTGGGGCTAGCCCTTGGGCTCATTTATTAAAGAAAAATCATGGATGAATGTTTCCATGTTTCCAGTTAACATAGAATGAGGTGTTATTTTAGTTGACATGAGTGGGGTGTTTGTTAATATTTAAGCTAAAAATTTATTCACTACAAAAATTCTAGAGAAGAATGAAGTTGAAATAAAAACATTCTAATGCTAGGGTTGCTATTATTGAATTCTTATGACAAGTATTGACAGTTCTTAATAAATGATGGGGCTAATAGATCCTTGCCTTTGCTCAAAAAATAAATTCTTGTGATGAGTATTACACAAGAAATTTCATTAAGTTTTTAATAGGCATTAAAAATTTAAGATATCTTATTCTTGAATAAATATCTAAAATCTACCGGTATACGCACCTTAGATACTTCGTTAAAGTTTTAACATTCTCATAAGAGAATTCAAATACTATGAAATCTAATCATAATGGCAAATATGATGAGTCTATTTGGAGTATCATCTGATATCAATTATAATGGCCTAGGGTCTCAACAAAAAGATTAATCAGGACTCAAAAGGTATTATTTAAATTTTTTAGCCCTATATAAGTATCTAAGATATAATCATTATGAGACTAAATATGCACTAATATAAGCTCTCACACAATCAATTGTATCCTTGTTTGAGTTTAAAAAATGAGTATTCTTTAGCTTTTATACAAAGAGCCCTTATGGCTTGTTAGAAAACGAGTGATCTAATTTATGGTATGTATATTTAGAAAAATTTTATGGGATATTTAAAATAGAGAATTTTAGTTTGACTTTTACAAATTTCATTTACTAATAAATTTTATTTATTTTCTCTTGCCAAATTTATCTTATTCAATTTTATTTTCGTCACATTCCTCTTCTACGTTGTTATTGGTGTTTATTCTTAGTGATCCTAAATCAACTAATCTTATTCTACAAGTAATTATATTATTGTATAAAGATAGCAATATATGGACTCATCCTACTTTAGCCTTGCTCAATCCCATAGTGCAAATATCACCTCTAATTTTTTAGCAAGCAAATCCAAAAAAAAAAACTCACATAATGTTAAACAAATTAAGAATCCAAGAAAAATATAATAAACCAAATGTTCAACGTTAATACAAACAACAAATAGAAATATTGTTGTATAGGAAAGTAAAGGTGCCTTATGCTAAAGCTTTTTATTTAAAGAGGAATTTTAATAAGTTAAGGGTACTTGGTCGGTATCTTGAGTTGGATTCAAGTTGAGCTTGTCATTACCCACCTTCATCCTGAATGTATTATGGGTTTTCTTTTAAAAACACATCCCCTTCCTCGGTTATCAACAAGTTGGGTAAAACCTATCCTATAATGATTGAGCAGGACCAGGTATGGTACAAAGTAGTGTAATTTAACACCCCTAATCAAAGTTTGTAAGATGTTTTATATGATATCAAAGCTAGATATAATATTCTTTGTGGTACCAGAGCTAGGCAGAATTTTTTATAAGCATGTACAATTGCTTGTTGATGTTTGATTGGTGTTCGAAGACATAGCTTCTCTTTCTTTTAGTATTACAAGCCATGACATCCCTTCAAGAGAAGAAAGAAAAGAAGAGAGGAGAGGTAGCGGCTTAAAAGAATTCTTATGATAATTTAAGATTCATACATTTATTCTTAGTACATAACAAATGTAAAATTAAACATTTACTAGTGTAAACTTTTACATAATCTCTTTGTTCAATTCGTGCATCTTTATCAAGCTAGGTTCATATCCAAATCACATCTAAATCTAATCGAGTCCAATTATAAACACATAGAGCCTATTTGCAATGTTCTTTAGTCTACATGGGTCATGAACTGAATCCGCTCTATTATCATTTATCACAATTCAGAACTTCATTCACAAAGACTAACCAAAAGATATTATTTCTACTTCTTGATACTATATAAATGCAAAAGATCTTTTTAATGCGTAATCAATATAAAGTTAAATACTCGCCAACATAAACTCTTATATCCTATGAGTAGAGAACCAAATCATTTCGTATTGTAAGGCCAAATAAGTTAGTTGGTGCCATGTGATTTTGACACGTTGGACTAGAAAACAAGCTAATTCTACATTTCATACAACTTATTTAATTGAAAATGAGCAAAAATTAGAATAAGAGAACAAGTCATCTAACTGATGTTTCAAAAAGGAACCAAAAAATAAACCATCCCATTGATGATTGTTTGCACTAATCGTGCATCATGCCAGGCTACGAGCAGTGCAAACTAGCGCATCATGCCACTCCGGATAAAGCACACAAGGAGTCAATAAAAAACAACAAAGCATTCGCGATTTATATGCTCGTTCCTGGCTACCAAAATATAATTCAATGAACAGTCTAGCACAGTGAAGAAGGGGGAATCCAGCAGATCCCCCGTTTAACTCACATACTGAACTTACGACAGCATTCATATCACACAACCTGTCAATTTATAATGCCAATACATAACAAATGAACGAAGCTATCAAACATCTGGAAGCTTGGACGAGCCATCGATGGATTCCTCCCTGGGCGGTCTGGAGGTTTGAGTGCAAACATGCAGCAGTACTTTGGTCTGTAGACTCTTTCTCTGCTTTGGTCAGCAGGAGCTTCCTTTCATGATATCTTTTCCTATGTCTTGCCGTCACAATGCATGGCAGAGAATGAGCTACATATTCCATGGAAGGCCGTTTTCCGGAGTCTGGGTTGATGCATTTGTATGCAAGTGCTGCCATGCCATTTACCTCCTGCACATCATACACACCACCCAGCCGAGAATCCACCAATTCCTCCCAGCCAACTCCTCCCTCGGTATTTATCGCTGCCTGAATGTAGGGAAATGTTCAAACATTAAGTTTATGCACAGACGCATGTGAAGCACAATTTTCAATTGGCTGTTTTGATCAGATGCCCAAACATGTGCATGATGTAAGTCTACATAAGAAGCTATGCACATCATTTTAATTTATTTCCAAGTAAAAGGCTGTAGAGTAACAAATCAAAGATCATTTGTAGTCCTTAACAATCTGCCAATGAGATGAGATTTATGTGTTAGGATATCATAGCTATGAAGAAAATGGATGCCGATTAGTGGATTCAAGGATAACTACTGCAGGAGTGGGAGCCAACTGAGATGAGAATGGCAGAAAGTAAGGAATAGGAGAACGAGGGAGGTCCATGGATTCGCCAATCCAAAGATTGAAGGGATGTCAAAAACTATTAGGAACAGCAGCATTCATTCAATCCTGAAATTTTGAGGTCAATCACAGCCTCTCCCATCCTCCAACTTTTCCCTTTGACATCGTCTCCACCTCACCGTATTCTCAACTCTCAAAGATAATTGATTTAAGCCTCGGCAAGATTGGAAGCCTAAACAACTTTTCTATCTCATCTGACCTCAACCATAATACATTATAATATTAATTTTAAATAAATCTAATTTATCATAAATATATAATTTTTAATGTTCAAATATATTTAAAAATCGAATAAAATACTAAAGCTTCATAAATAACTTCTTTTTAAAAAAAAAAATATTTCAAGCAAATACTGAAATACTTTATTTGCAACAAATATGGCATCAGGTAGCTATACAGGCCCTTTGAAACCTTTGATATGCACTACCATGATTTTAGAGACCATAATTCACATGTAAGGTGGCAATACTGGCTTCCAACCAAGTTTCGAACTGCTAAATAATTTAACTGAATAAAGGGAAAAGAAAATATATATGATCATTTATCAGGGTGAAGAGGCAAGTTAGTAACATAAAACAATGAAAGTAACCATCACCGGTAAGTGATATGCATGATATATAGGTTCCATTAATTGATAGTTTGTGTTGATGTACTCTATATATGATACTGGGCTTTGATTTAGTGGGTCTGGATTCAACCCACATGCACCAAATCAAAATCATATCAAAAAAGTGACATTGATACCGTGAACTTTGTCGGATGGTAAATATAAAAAGGTATCCAGATTCACTTAGGGGTTGTTTAGAGTAAACTTCTCATACAAATTTCTAAATAAATAAGGTGGCATCTAAAATTTCTACGCTTGAAGTATAACAAATTATTTTCAAGGATCTCATTTGTAGTCAAGTTTGGGCATATAAGATTAACAAGAGAAAAAGTGTTAATTTTAGATTCTTAAGAATCTTTTTTTTCAGAAATAAAGGATTATTATAAAAATTTTGATCCCTCTCATTCTAAACAATCGGTTAAAGTAATCCTATGACAACCCATAGGAAGGCATGCATGCCACATCTGAAATATTATAAAGTTGCAAGTTATGATGAAATGGTATGAAATTTTTAGATATGAAATTTTAAGTATGAGAAGGTTTTCTGCAAATTAACTAGTCCAAAATGATTTTTCTCTTTCAGGATTCCATCCAATAATGAAGTAGCAAAATAGAAGAAAGAAGCAGCAGCAAAGTATTCTTTGAATAAAATTAGAAATTTCATTCAATTTAAAATGTTCTTTATCATGGCAAAGTACCTTTTATTTATAACTGTTAGATCCATTGAACATTCCCACAAATATATTTATATTTTATTAGAAAAAATGGTTCTTATAATGTGTCTTTTAGTATGATTTTTAAGTCATTTGGACATCAAATGAATTTTATAGGTAATAATTTTAGAACAATTATACATATTTAACCCATAAATTGTATAATTTTAATATAAAACGTACTCACCATATGGGTAGACTTATCAAATTGAAGTTTAAGATGTTTACAAGTCATTCAAGCTCAAAGCTAGTTAACACAACAGAATTCCAAGGAATTTGATTTGGGGAGATAATGTTTGACCTATTTAACTTATTTTAACCTATTGGATATTAGCTTGAGTTATCTGTTCAATAGAACAGTTAGGGTTGGATTCTAATTTTTTTTTATCTATCAAAGGAAGCAAATCTTAAATTTTAAAGATGCAAAATTGTTATTGTATAATTCTTAAAATTAAGAAATAATATTGATATCAAACTAAACTTTATCTCTATATGATTCTAGAGTAGCTATTGTTTTTCAATTTAAAGAACTATTTTAGATGTTTCTGTACTATTCTTAAAGCAACAAAAAAAAATTACGGATTTTGCTTTCTGAATTAGTTGAGAATTTCTTTATGAATTTCAAAACAACAAATTTTAAGAAATTTAATCAAAAACTAAAATAATTTTTTGAATAGATTTTTGAGTAAAAAACTTTAGTGGCTTTAGTTTAAAAAAATTATTTGCAAATAATCCAAAAGTGCCTACACCAATAAAAGAAGTTGATGTGCAAAACTAACAAGGTTATATCTTTAAAAGCATACAAATAATAACAGCATGCAAATAATAACACTTTTTGAAATATAAAAGATTGTTCTTAGATTGTTGGAGAATTATTTTAAAGTATTATAATTTCTTGATATTTGCATATAATAGAATAGAAATAATAACAAAAATGCTCACAAGATTATATAAAACAAGAGAGAAGGAATAAAAAGGGAAAATTTGGAATGAGGTTTGTAAGAATGATATCCTACCTCTTCATGTGAATATCCAACAAAATTATTCGTAAGGCATAATGAACCTGGCTTTACTTATATCTTCCTATTATGAGCACCAACACTCAAAAACACTTTCAATTGCTTAAGAATAAAAAAAAGCAGAGGATTTGGAGAGTGAAAAATAAAAAGAAATTTTTTTGAGAAAAAATAATAGAAATAAAGAAAGCCAAAGGTAGCCAAAGGTTGGAAACTCATATAAAGCTCTCGGATTATCTTATATTCAAGACTTTAGACTTGAAGCCAGGATTAATCTAGACAACTCTATCATGCCACATCTTGCCATGTGTATGGGCAATGTGTGCATGTGGTCGTTAGCCCAACACCCACAAGGCCCAATTAGGGCCGAAACTCTTGAACTTTGATGCAAGTGTACTCACATTTAAATATTCTATATAGGATCATGAAATTTTTAATATACAAATAGTCAGATTTCAAAAACTCTTTTTAATTCTGCCTTTTCTCTCTCTCTTCTAACTTTACAATTGCCCTGTATTTTTGAATTTCCTAAGTTTTCTTATTTTTAAGCAAGAGTCGTCCGGGTAGGCTTTCACACCTTCATCCGTTATAAAAAAAAAAAAAAACTTTAGGTAAAGTTCAATGTACTTTAGATATGGCTTTCCCAGAATATTCTTTTGAATGAGATGGGGATCATTCTTATCACAATAACGTGACCTTCTTATTTCTTTTCTCTTATTTATGTAATTTAAAAAATATTTATAATTATTTTTATTTTATTATATATAGATATTAAAATTTTTAAAAACATTTTTAGGTAACTCTTTAATGCAATACTCTAAGGTACCATTCTTTGATGAAAAAAATTTATATGAAAGTTGATCAACTTTCACATTAACCTACTTACTTATATTCTTTTGTTTTAGTCAAAAAAAGTCAAAAATGGGCATTCTCAACTTATCATTTACTCATCAAATTGAGGATAATACTTCACCATCGAAAAAGTATCTAAATTGGAAGGTGTTTAAATTGATTTCCAATGGATTAGATAAAATATATTTTTATCTTCCTCAAATATCCCAACATTATTACGAATCTTTCTTCCACTAATACTGTTTAATTCTTTTTTTAATCTACCTTTTACTCTCAGTGTATTTTAGAAAGAAAAAATAAGTAGATACTATTTATAAAAAATTTCATAGTTAAAATACAAATATATTTCCCTTATAGAATTTATGTTTTATAGAGAAATATAATACTATTATTTAACTCATAAATGATAATTATGAAAATTTATTTTTATTTTAAAAAATAAAAATTATATATGATTAATGTTTATATGGAAGATATGATAGTATATAATTAGTATGAAAATTAGGTCTCATAACATAAAAGGTATTATAAAAAATTTAATAATTTATTTAAAAAATTTTAATATTTATATTTTTTTAATATTTTATGTGTCATATTTGTTTGGAAAAACATAAATTTCTTAGCAGCTTTGATATCTTCCAAAAAGAACGAGATCTAAAGAGATCCGTAGTCCACACGCGGAAGCTAGAAGAAGGTCTCCCAGTCCCCGCTTGCTTTGATTGCCACGTGGCAACGAACATTCAATGATTTTTTATTTTTTATTTTTTTCTCTCTCTTCGGTCTCTCGAATTGAGCTCTAATTTCCCATCAGTCTCGCGTCATGAGAGCAGTGTGGGCCCCGCTTTCGTCAACGGACATTGCCGTCACCGTCAATGACAAGGGGCTCACCGCGAATACGGACAAAATGTAACGTCTCACATCAGGCCCACCCGCGTGACTGAGTGCTAGATCCAAAAGAAGGTTGGAATCTGAGCGCGTGCAATGACCATCGCTCCTCCATCCAAATGCCGCCCATCCATTGCCATTCGCTCCCCACTCCCTGACGTTCTATCTTCTCTCTTTGTTTTCTTATCTGTGTCTCTTTTTTTTTTTTTTTTTCCCTCCTTTTATATATATATATATATATATATATAAAGGAGTCTGTTTTATTTTCGAAGTGCCACGTGTTAAAATTTATTCAACGCTTTTCAATTCTCGGGGTAGCCCCAATTGCAAGATAGGTAAAGCCAGGTACAACACGGATAAAGATGACCGTGTTCTATTGGACAATGGCCGTTGCTAAATAAAAAAAAAATCCATGCCTCCGAGATCTTAATTTCATTCGTCTAATGTAGTTAACGTTGACGTTCTCACGTGCAGCTGTCAGGGAAGGAAAAAGATAAAAAAAAAAAAAAAAGCCAAAATACTTTGAGATATCGATCATAGTTCTTGTAATTGATAAACTTTTATGAGATCGTATAGCGAGTCCTTCGGTAGCATTTTTGGAGCATTTAGATGGATTAACTCGATTCTTCCAGATGCTTCTTTTTATTTCTTTCTTTTTTTGGTTAGAAATCCCAATAGCATCCAACACACCAAAAAAAAAAAAAGGTTTAATTTAAATATTCATTCTATATATTGAAATCCTAGCTACTCAACTTCATATATATTTATTTTAAATATTAAAATCGAAAGAATTATTTATCAGGTAGAGATATATGTAACGGTAAAAAAAAAAAAAAAAAAATTCACTTATGCAAAAACAAATTTTTTAGTATTTCAGTCATACTACCAAGAACCTATCGGTAAAATTCACATCTAATATCTAAACTAATATTAAATTATAAAATACTATTTAGGTAAGCATAGAGTAAGGGAATGTAGAAGCAAAGATCCAAAAAAAGATAGAAGAAAGAATAAAAATTTATATTCTTAAAATGATAAATTGACATATAAAAAAAAATTAAACATGAAACTGAAATAAAAAGGATAGAAAAAAATAATACGATTCGTCCAAAATCTCAAGTTTTTATGTTAATCTTTTTAATCATTTTCTATGAGCATTTTATGTACCTCTAATTATACTTCAATTTGCTGTCACATATATATATTTTTTTATATAATTAAAAAAGATGAAATTATATCAATAGTCGAAAAAATTAAAAAATAAGATCATCAATAAAGAAAAGGAAAATAGTTTTTTTACAATCTCACTCTCATTTATCTTTTATTCATATATCAATTTTAATTATCAAAATTGCATTTGATTGTAGTGCAATATCTACCGTAATTCTCAAGTCTTTCATATATTATCGCTCATTATACATTCGAACCATAAATAGGCAACTCTCAACAATATTATTACTCCCATATTTCTTGGTCTACACATTGGAGTGCACAATTTAAAATAGTATTTTTTAAAAATCAATGAATAACATTAATATTAATAAATATATTTGAATAACAATTTGATAATACTCCAACATGAATTGATCTTTTCAAATTAACCTTGAAAGATAACAAATAAATGTACCCTTATTGTAGGTTTTTGTATTGTTGTTTTTATTTTAGATGGAGTCTAAATTTATAATAAAAAACACCGTCACAACATTGGGCCACCGCAATCATTAGTTTATGGATTCTCATTTTTATTTTTTTTAAAAATTAGAATATTTTGTTACTTTTTTATATTTCACCCATATGTCTTTATAAATAAATATTTAAAATCACATGTAAATTATATATATATATATATATATATATATATGAAAATAATAAATTTGCAATAAAATAGATATAATTTTGGATATTCATAAAGATATGCATGTAAAAAAAAATAAAGGTACACATAAATAATAAATTCAAAAATATAGACATGTAATTTTAGATATTATAAATACATTATATATATAATATTATTAGATATAATACATACATATATAGTAAATTTATTAGAAAAAAGTGTGAAATATTGAAAAATAGTCATCTCTTTTGGCAAGGAAAAAAAAGGATGCATTAATGGAAAAGGCAGATATAAGCATGAAAAGGGGATCTGTGATTTCTTGCAGTTTTTAATGCAATCATTCATCTGTGTACAACTCAAATTGAACCAAGGATAGCCTGTGCAGTTTAAAAAAAGGGGAAGATTCACACAACTAATGCTGGGGCACCAAGTATACAAGTAATGGCAAGCTCTACTAATTACTCGGCATCCACACGCTCACACACACAGCTGCAGGCATGCATACACGAACACGTGCGTTAAAATATATTGTTTGTGATATAGAGTCATGCGATGAATGCATGCACAAACACTTATCAAGTAAACCACATGCTGCACATGCCATGGAATGGACCGTCGCTCAAATACAACCATCAAAGAAGTAGCACCTAAAGTTGCACTCATTTCTCAATATATATTTATTTATTCAGCTTGAGATTTATAAATCAGAATATGAATTCTATAGGAAGAAGGTGACACCTAAACAGCATTTTTACCACCATATCTATTTTTTCTCTAACCTTGAAATGAAAAAAAAAAAAAATAAGGGAAAATATGAATTTTCTACATGTTTTAAAACTTTTATGATGCAGAGAAGGAAGCTTTCTATATGGAAGTGAGAAAATTTAGATACATTGCCCTTAACTTATAATACTATGAAAGCTGAGCATGTGCTATTACATTCTTGGTGTTATCATGTTCCTACGCTCTTATTTTTTTATGGGGGTGCAAGGTAATTATATGGCTCTAGCATTACTATATGTGTTTAGAAAGATGCTATTGGTTAAAAAGTTAACTTTAATGTGGCACCTTTTTCAATCGACTTGCTTTGTATGTTTTAAAAAGAAAATCTAAAGCCATAGCAATAATGGTTATAGGTTTAATAATATAATATATTATTACATTATATTTTTTTTATAGCCATCATTAAGTCTTAAAAAAAAAATCTATAAAGTTATGATATTCAAAGAAATAGCAGATGCATAAAATATCTATAAAATCAATTGTTTGATTGGATGACAACTCATTTTGTTCAAAAAATGTATATATTTTATAAATTTCATATCAAGTTAGAACTTATACAGCTATAAAATTTATAAACTTATTGTCAAGTTGCACCCATAAAAGTTTAAACATATTTTGAGTTTAAAAATTATATTTTTCACATGGATAATTTTCTATACAATTTAGAGAAATTCTTTTTTTTATCATTTATAAATTATTTATAGCCATAATGACTAACCACAAACATAATATTACTGACGTAGAGAACAATGTTTTAAGCAACCTTACCAATATATATTAATAAAACAAACATATATTAACAAAACAAACATACTTTCTTAACTATGTATATCAGATATTTATATTATTAAATTTATAAATATTTTTCTTCTAAAATTTTAGATTATAATTAAAAATTAATGTATACACTTTATGAATACCACACATTATAGGTGTTGCACGTGCATGTAAGCTAGTATATTTTTAATATTTTTACCTTGAGTCCAGTTTTTCATGGATAGGCGACACGTGCACAAATGTAACGGGAGCAAATTCAAGAGCTAGTGGACGCTAGAAAATGGAACAAAGGCAAAAGTGGGCTTATATTATGGTTTATATATTCACACGTGAGGCCAATTTTATGCCGACATCTTCCCCAATGCGGCGCGCATGGGCGCCCTTTGTCCCCGCGGTTTTGAACCGCATATCACGTGACCTGGCCCTTGTCCGTCCACCCCTGGGAAAAGGGTTGTTGGCAGGGTGAGATACAAGGCGTGCAAGCCGGGATGCCATGTTTTATGGCCGAAAGCTGGTCACCTTAGATTGTACATCCCATTCGTTTAATTACTATTTTGGATGATGTGTAGATCACTAAGAGAATATTTACATTCAGATCGAACCTGTGGGATAATTCTATCTACAACCCTTTTTGATAATTCATTCCTCTGTTAGAATCATATGGCCTTTCTAATATCAGATTTTTGGATGACTGCATTGGCTATTGAGGATAGCTTATATTGGGGCATCCAGGAGCTTATTATAAAATCAGTGAGTAAAGATGGGAAGAAATGAAATATAATTTAATGAAAGCCAATAACTTTTTCCTTCCCTTTCTTACATTTATCGTTATAGATTATCGTAAGAATTTCATTTAAAATATCCCTTAATTTGCGGTGCCACCATTGCAACCTCTAAAGCACAAGTAACAATTCAGGATTTTATCTAAAAAAATGTTCAAGATTTACATAATGTATAATCAATATAAGACTAAATACACATTAAAACTAACTCTCACATGCTTCTCCTTATATTTAAATCTTAGCATCCTTGCTAGACTAATAGTCCAAATTGAAATAAGATCAAATCTAATCATGATCTCAAGCACCATAATCAGCTCATGGTTAACCTCAAAAAAGCTAATCTGCAATTTTTCTTATTACACATGTGGGAATGGTGATAGGATAGGCCTAGGCTGACTTTTGTCCAATCCGATCCCAACCCCGAGTTTTTATACCCCGCTCCATCCTTACTCTATGCCCTATTGGGGCAACAGAAATAGTTTCTTGACCCTACAAGGAACAAGGATCCCTAACCTTACCCCGTTGCCTTGTCCCTTTTTTTCTTCTCTTTTGAAAATTGTCTTTAAAAATGAAATTTAACAAATCATAGATATTTTGCAAGTTTGATTCAAATCATGGATATTGCTAACAAAAAGAAAAATAGCTAGAAAATTTTATTCTTAAGATTGATTAGCTATTTTGCATGTGTGTAGTGGGTTTCAGGTCGAATTTTGGGGTAAGGAGCATGGGGTATATATATCAGCCCCGTTTTGGCTTTGAATATAAGTCTTTTAGATGTTCTTCGAAACTTGCCCTCACTCCTGTCAAAGTTTGAAGACCCCATCTCGATTAGGGTGGGTCAGGGTGAGTCTCTATCAGGTCAAGTAAAATTGTCATCCCTAAACACATGAGCTATGGGCTCAATTTGCTCTGATACTATTTGTAATAATTTAAGATTTGATACAAAAAAAAAATAGTTGAAAAGTAATATTTGGACTTCTTAATTCTATATAAATATCCAAGATCTACTTAGTATATAACTGATGTAAGACTAAATATATGCAAATATAAGATTTCACACACATATAAAAAAAAAGATAACAAATAATTATCGTAAATAGAAATTAAAAGATAATATGTAGGATGTGTTTCGATGCCTAGATTTTTTTCCCTCTAAGAGTTTACAATCTTATGGTTGGTGAATTCTAATTACCCAGAAGAGAAAAAAAGGACTCAAACCCCTACTCATACGAAAAGGGTAGCCACTGTTTTGATGCTGTTAACCTAGCTGTAGGGGGCACCGCCTGACCTTGCTACTGTATCGCCTTCCGATAGGTCGATAGGGTAGTTGATAGCACTGACAAGATTTGATTTGAGGGAGGGGCTAAGCCCTATTTCAACCCCTCGCCACCCCCTTTCTCTCTCACTGAATCTTCTCCCTATCCTATTTCTCCCTCCCTCTCTCTCTCATTTTGCATTCCCCATCCCCTTCTTGTGGTTAGACCACCACCGTATCTCTCTCCCCCCTTCCCACTCTCTCTTCCCTCCCCTCTCTCTTTCTCTCTCTCTCTCTCTCGCGCTCTCTCTCTCTAGGATAGGGAAGGAAGTAGGAGATGGAGTTTCTTCAGTTTCACATGCCCCACCCTCAAATTTCTCTCTTTTTATTTTATTTTATATTATTATTTTATTTTTCTCTACTTTCTCTCTCCAATCCTCTAGTATTTTCTATCTCTAACCACCTAGCATTTTCTTTAACTCTCCCTACCATCTTCTCTCTTTAACACATTCTTTCTATCTTACTTTCTCCCTTTATGGTCCCTAATTTTTTCATCAGTAACATCAGTCTAATCAAGAAGAGTTAATCAATGTAGGTGATCTATGGCCTAGTTCCTGAAAGGCTTAGCTTGAGTCACTTCCTCTAGTCACATGATAGAGGTAATATTCTACTTATTATTATTATTATTATTATTATTATTAAATTATTAAGTTATAAATAAATTAGCTTTCTTATCAAGGTTGAAAAGTTAATTTTAAAATTTAGAAAATTAGAATTCGGATTTATTTACTTAGAATTTATGATAAGTCAATCATCAAGCTTTACTAATTCAGGATTAATTGGGTATAATAGACGTTCCTGCAACCTGAAAATAACATTGCTCACTAGCAATTCTCCTGTTAGAGATAAGAGATCCCAAACATGATCACTTGCATAGCTTTAATATTATATATTCATCCAATAGATTATTATATATTTGATTCTATTATTAGAAATATTCATGAAGTTTTATTATCACAATTATAGCATTATGAAATTTGATTCCATAAAGTATGCATGTTATTAATTAATAATTATGAGAAAATATAAAAAAAGTGGATGCAATTGGATTAGCCACGTGATGCCTCGTCATAGGTAGGTACGTGACATCTCTTTATAGCCAAACATTAGTAGAAGTATAGCACCTCTCTCTCTTTATAGCCAACGATTGACAGAAGTATGACACCTCTCTTTCTCTTTGTAGGTCGTCACTGATAGGAGTATGGTTATAGCTAGTCCATTGTTAAAACATGATAAGTTAATTAAAAAATATAATATATTAGGGATAGAGGAGGCATCTAGATTTGTCATGTGAGAGTATTACCCAATGAGACATTGCTTAGTGCGGTATAGATTATTACCTAGTGTGGTCATGACCAATTCAAACACTAAAGTGTTAGATCTAATATATAATGATTAAAAAAGTCAGAATTGTTATAGATTGAGGATATAACATCTTGCATAAATCATAAATATGAAATTGTTGTGGAGTGACATTGCCATCTGAATTATAAAATTTGGCATATATAGCATTATTATGCTATTATAAGCTATGTTATGAGTTATGATTGTGAACATCATGCTATTTAATTGAAATTGCAAAGTTACTCAATTTAACCTTAGCATAATTGATAGATAGTATTGTTATTAACTTTAAGTGATTATAATCAATGCTAGTGCGTGGGAGGAGTTTTTTTACAAAGCTGTTAGCTGACAATATCATTTTTACATTTTCTCATAGATGTATGACACTTAGTTTCAAGATAAATATTTAGAAATTTAGAAAAAATAGCTAGCATTTTATAACTGATATTGAATATATTTGAACCCAATATTTTGGATGATTAAATTATTAATAAAATATATTGGTTTATTACTATAATTGCTTATGTTAGTTGAAAGCCTTGCATACTTTTTAGAATCATGTCTTAGGAATTATATGACTATGTCGTATGATCAACCCGGATGATGGATTGGGGCATGATATAAATATTAATGTCTTGCATAGATAGAAGAAAAGAGGAGCTAAACAAGAACAAGGAAACTTTTTGATCGCCTTTCTCCTTATACCTTTTGTGATTAGATAAACCACTAGTATATATGATTATTATTGGAAAAAAAAAAAAGAAGAAGAAAACAATAGATAGATATTTAACATGGGCTTTCTTACACCTCTTAACTCCTCATTTCCCTTGTTGTTGTAAGGTAATAAATCCGACTAATACACATTCACCATTTTTTTCTTGCTTTTTCAAGAAATCATTAAATATTATTCACGGATGGAAAATTAGAGCATCTAAATATGCCGTTAAGGTTCCACAGCAAATTATGAGTTTCATGACTTGTCTTGTTCTCCGAACCATTCCTAGCTATTAGGAGTGAATAAAAATTAAGTGATATTCCAAAATTCCATTGCTAAAGAAATATCTATTCATATCCATCGAACTCCAAAAAAAAAAAAAAAAAAATTTGGACCAATTGCTTGATGCCTCTAATGTTGCGATCACTTTAAAGATCATGACCAGCCATCAAATTCAACGATCCATCAAAGTGACAAGGTATCATTTTCCAATAAAGAGGATGTCAGATTAGATAAGGTGAACATAAGGTAAGTGTACTTGTAAGTCATTGCTATCCTCCTTGGTAACAATTTACCTAAACCTTTATCCTCTTCTTGGCTAGGTATTAGCTTAGCTAGAATTGATGGTTAACCATGCTTTATTCCTGATGCTTGGCAAAGCTTCAACTTCCAAATTTAATTTCTTTCATATAATTTCAATGAAAATTTTAATATGATTGGCCAATTAATCAACATAATAGACATTAAAAAATAAAAATCTTCGCAAGCTTGTGAGAGTCACATCATTATCAATATTAACTGTGCTTAACAATTTTGTAATATAAGGTTCTTCCATCCATTTTTTATAAATCTATAAAATCATGTTTCATAAGAGAGAGTAGTATTTGATGGTCAATTAGCTTTCATTCATCCCAAAACCCTCTCTAGCTTCTAAGTTCCTAAAAGACATTTTCATTAATATTCCTCACACAATGATTCAGGTTGCAGGTAAGTGAGTTGGATGGGTATTTGGAGAAGTCCACGTATTAAATTCTTAAATTATTAATTAAGATGTTAGTAAAGATATTGAAAGATAATGATTTTAGAGTGAGATTAAAAATATAATAAAATTTTCTCTCCGAGATTTCATGGGCTCTAAAAATCATCTTGATCCAAGGTAGGTGGCATGGGAGTTACTTCTTAATCTCCGTGCGAATTCGAAGATAGCGATCAAATACCAAATCCTAGTGTTCAAATCCAACGAAGTACTTAATGCGCTGGTCGCTTTCTTGGTGTCACCATCATGCACTATTTCTCGTGGACTTTTACAATTTTTTTATTCATCAAACAGTTTAATACAAAATCACAGCAATCCAGTTTAGGTGGTACTTGCTTAATTAACATCTACAAAGCGCTGTCTCGGTTGCCATCCACTACAAAAGAAAGCAGGAGAGACAAACGAAAAAGGGTTGTATTTTTTTTTTAAAAAAAAAAAACCTATTGTGGGCTTCTAGAAGTCGAGAGATGCTTTCCGTCCGCATGTTCTCCAACCGTTGTCGTTTTTTTGCTTGCGGCCCACCGAACCACGTAGACGTCATGAGCTTATCTATCTAAGTCCACCGAACGAACGGCACTGATCGGCTCTACCTTGTCCAAAAAAAAAAAAACCAGTGTGCGGGTTTAGGCGCTGGCCGATCCAGATCGGACGATGGTAATTGCACGGCGTGCTGCCACGTCTGGTCGAAGTCAGACGCATGGTGGGGGCGTTGCCATCCCGCGTGTCAAAACGACGTCCACCGGGCGTCACGCGTGTCGCGAGCAGGCGAGGCGGATCACGTGCGAGCCCTGGTGGACGACGCGGGCTGGGCCCCACTAAAATGCGCACGTGGATAAACGGAGCGCGGGGGGAGGGGCGATCGGATGGCCGCGTGGCGCGCGCCCACGGGGTGGATGGTCGGCGGGGGACCGTCACGGTCGCCGTTAGATCGCGGCCCCGTCGTGGGCGGGGAAATGCTGACCCGTGTGGCGCCCGCGTGACGCCGTTAGGAGTTCGGTCGCTCCCATCGGGTCCCTATAAAGCCGCAGCTCAGGAGTTATTGAGCCAGGTCTCCGGGAAGGTAAAAAAAAAAAAAAGAATAAAAGAAAAGAAAAAGAAAAAGGAGGGGCCGGGGGGAGGGAGAGAGACAGCAAGGGGGGAGCGTGGTTGGAGCTTGGATCGATTACGGGAGAGAGAGAGAGAGAGAGAGAGAGAGAGAGAGCGCAAGGGGGGAGCGTGGTTGGAGCTTGGATCGATTACGGGCGCTGACAGGTGAAATTTCGTGCATTTGAGGTGAATTTTTTAGCAATTTTTCATTATAAGATTGGTATTTTTTGCTTTTGTTTTTTCCCCTAATTTTTTGTTGGGGAGTTTGCTATAATTGGAGGTAATACGTAAAAATTCTACTATTTTGCGTTGAATTTGCTTTCGACTTAAATAAAGGGTTCTGCTTGTGAGATGGATCGAGGGTTTTGACTAGAGTTGCTCGTTGATGGTGGTCCCTTTTAGAATTTTGATGGTTGGGAAATGTTTCCGGAATTTAGCTGGAGCAAAAGGGGAAAGATCTCGACTTTTTGTGTTAGAAATTGTCCCAGTTATTTAAGATGATCGTATTATTTTTTTCCTTTGTTTTTTTTTTTTTTTTTTTGGCTTACAAAGAAAATGGAAATTTACAAGCCTTTTGATTCTTGGGGTTGCAGATGAAGAGGAAAAGAGAACAATTATGTGTATTAGATGAATATATTCAGACCTTTCTCGTTTGGGTTCCAATCCAACATCTTACTAGTTCTTAAGCGATTTTGAGTTTTTGTCATAAAGAGAATTTGCGGTTAGAAAATGAAAACCTTGTCATATATGCTGCTCCTTTGTTTTGTGTTTGATTGTCTAAGCTGCTTGTACCATCAATTTTCCATATGATTTCACACAATACGTGAAAAAAGGAATTCAGCTACTAAGTTGTCTATCAATTGTGTGATGATTTTTAATGTTAAAATAATCGAGATCATAAACAGAATTATAAATTCCAATCAAGGCCTTGGTTTGTTAATGGCGAGGAGATACTTTATTATACATATGTCTAGGGGCTGTTTGAATGCTCTTCAGTTGGGGGGCTTTTGTTTTAAAAACATGTAGAAGATTATTTGGTTTGAAGAAATTGGGGAAGCTAAGTGACAACTGATCCCTACTTTCCAGAGGTGAAATAAATCATCTTGCAGGAGGAATTATCCCAGAAAATTAGGGATTGGGTGTAGCTGGTGGCTGCAACCTCCTTGAGCTGCTCATCCAAACGGCCCCTTATTATATTCTTAGAAATAAGCTACTTGGATTCAAATAGTTTGGAATCTACTTTGAATCATGATCGATATAATACTATCCTGAATTTGAGGCATAGGAAGAAAGAAAATAATGATGACCCTATGGAAAACCAAAAGAAAATGATGATGATAAAAAGGGGAACCAGCGGAAGTTTTGATTGCAATGGTCAAAAAAGATGGAACTAACAGGAAAACAATGAAGAGAGAACAGGGAAGAAAAAAAGATGCAAAGTGAAATTGAGAGATGGAAGATGAGTGCATACTTTTCAGTCGGACAACTGGAGGGAGCAGGCAGCCCTGTCTTCATTGATGAGACTGAATAAGTTTCTTCCCTTGAGTACAGAGACTAGATTCAGTGTTTACGGTGAGCAGGACCTTTTTCTTCTTATATTGGAGTACCATGATGTATTTATATGCTTCATATTGCTAGGTTATGCATAGCTTGAAAATAATAAACTTAAATTGAAAAAATGAAATATTTACATTATTTTATTTTATTCTTGAGGTTAGATGAGGTAGTCCCCACCTGTTATACCTTATACCCATCCGACTTCTGTCGGAGCCCTGGTCTTCAAGGAGACTGAGCCACTGGTTGTAGAACGAAGGATTTATATCCACAGGGGCTGAAGCAAGGGCTGACATCCTTCGGAATCGATGCCCGACCCTTGTCCAAGTGGCAAGTGTTGGTTGATCCAAACCAAGGTTTGGTGGTATAATATGCTAGATGGTAGAATTATGAAATTAATGATGAAGTATATTAAAAATTTTATATTGACTTCTGAGTCATCATCGAAGTGTTAAGCCTCTGTCAGAAATATGCCATAACAACTTGAATGGCGGTGTTTTTCTTTGACTTTTGTAATGAAGTCATTGTCTGTCAAGTCTTGAAAGACACATCTTGATGTAATTCCATGCACTTGGTCTATCAAAGGATAGACACATCTGCTGTCATTATCCTACTGAAGCTAGCCAGATAAACATCATGGACTCCTATATCCTGGTTTCCTGGAAACTTGTTTTAAGTCTCTCATCTAGCAAGCGAAAAATTTATCCTAAATAGAATAGGTGCAGAAAAAAGATGATTTTACTAATTTAAAAGTTTCTGTGCTTATGTAACTCTTGTATCTATATGGAAGATCTCAGCATAAGATGAATTTGAATTTAGCAGCCATTCACATACACACTTAATTTGTGATTTTACACCGTTAGCGAAAAGCTTGTTACCCACTTTTTAAGGAATTAATTTTAAGAAGCTAGATGTGCATTGCAAGATATCAATAGTATTGGCTGCCAACATTTTCAAGGAATTAACTTTAACAAGCCAGATTGTTCACTGTGAGGTTTCAGACAACCATAAATATATTGCTACTTATCATTTTCCAGTTAGGCTTTCAAAAATATGGAAGTTTGTTCCATTCAGCCTTTCTTTATGTTTCTTTCAGCTCTTGAAATTCACTGATATGCTTGTTAGTCATTGCTGTCATAAAGGCTTTGTTCTTGTAGATAGACTTACATATACATGTTCGAGCATTGGCTCTGATGTTTCATTGCTCATAGAGCGGGGTGGTTAAGAGTAAGACTTATTATTACAATTGTTATATCTAGTTTGTGGTAGGCTTTATGGATCCAAGCTAATATTGTGATAGTGGGAATTTGCTGAAAGGATTCAGAAGGAGGGGGGGCAGGGATCTAGAAGGCAATTCCGATATACTCAGCTTTTTAACTGACTAGATTTCATGGATGAGTTATATATTTGGTTAGAGAAAATCATTGATTTTCATTAATTTGCAATTATTATTTCCTTGCAATTGCGGAGTTGCAGTTTGTGTCACTCAACGTGATTTTTTCCATGGTCTTTTATCAGTTAATTAGCTAACTGTTGCATTCTCATTCCTCCATGCAGAAATCTTATGAATAACTGATGCCCATCCTTCTAGCATGGACTTGCATCAGCTTTTCAAATATGGATTGACTGGTGCAGATGTTTCCTGTGAATTCCCTCCTCGAAGAACTCTAGCGTACACTGAATGGGAATCAGGTTCCATTAAATTTGGTCTAGGCAACTCGCCTAATTCTCCTCTTTCCACTCAGTTTGACTGTGATAGTTTGTCCATATTGAGCAATAGCTCCACAGAGACCATCTCAGGGGTTAGCCCTTTCCAGTATTCACCTCTAGAAACTGACAGCTCATTCAAGCAAACCCATATTCATATTGCAGAGAGTGTCCAGGTACCATCAAATTCATCTTATGCAGTTTATAGTCAAAGCATAAGGCACGCTCTACAAGAGATTGAGACTGTTCTGATGGCGCCTGATACCAATGAGGCAACAACTAGTGCCAATCTGGAGTCTGATGAAAACAAACAGCCTCAGCTCACAAAGCAGCGATCAACTTGGAGCCATGAATCTCACATGGAACCTCCTGCTGTTGGGCAGCCCCAATATATTTCTGGCAGATATCCAAAACCAAGCCATGAAGTCCGTCCTGAGAAACGGCTGAGAGAGATGAAGGAATATCCACAGAATGATGTGAAACAGATGTTGATCAGGTGCGCCGAAGCTTTGTCTGAGAACAAGATAAATGAATTTGAAATGCTGGTCCAGGAAGCCCGTAGTTATGTCTCCATCAGTGGAGAACCTATCCAGCGTCTGGGAGCTTACATGTTAGAAGGCTTGGTGGCGAGGCGTGAGTCTTCTGGCACCAACATCTACCGTGCCCTGAGGTGCCAGCAGCCAGAAAGCAAAGAACTTCTTTCCTACATGCGGATCTTATATGATATCTGCCCCTACTTCAAATTTGGTTACATGGCAGCCAATGGAGCAATCGCTGAAGCAGTGAGGACTGAGGACAAGATCCACATTATAGACTTTCAAATTGCTCAAGGGACTCAATGGGTCACTCTAATACAGGCATTAGCTGCTAGGCCTGGGGGTCCTCCACATGTTCGGATCACAGGTATTGATGATCCAGTGTCGGAGTATGCCCGAGGAGATAGTTTGCAGCTTGTTGGGAAGATGCTATCTGATATGTCCAAGAAGTTCAACATCCCTTTGGAGTTCAATGGCCTTCCGGCCTGTGGGCCACAGGTCACAAGAGAAATGCTAGACATACGGCCAGGTGAAGCACTTGCTGTGAATTTTACTCTTCAGCTCCACCACACCCCTGATGAAAGCGTTGATGTGAACAACCCCAGGGATGGGTTGCTCAGAATGGTGAAGGGTTTGTCCCCGAAAGTGACTACTTTGGTGGAGCAGGAGTCCAACACCAACACAACTCCTTTCTTGATGAGATTTTCAGAGACAATGGATTACTACTTTGCAATGTTTGAATCAATTGATGTGACGCTGCCAAGGGATAACAGAGAGAGGATACATGTGGAGCAACACTGCCTGGCAAAGGATATAGTGAATATCATTGCATGTGAAGGGGAGGAGAGGGTGGAGAGACATGAGCTGCTTGGGAAGTGGAGATCCAGGCTGACCATGGCAGGATTCAAGCCTTACCCACTTAGCTCTTATGTGAATTCAGTGATAAAGACTCTGCTGGGATATTACTGTGATAAGTATACATTAGTGGAGAAAGATGGTGCTTTATTACTGGGTTGGAAGAATAGGAACCTGATCTCAGCCTCTGCATGGCATTGATTGTAGAACTTTAGACAAAGCACTCTAGAAAAACAAGATAGCAAATAACAAATGCCCCCAATAAGTTTGGTATGATCCTCATGTTGTATCTACATGATGCGGTTTCATTTATTTCTTTATATATACATATGCATATGTGAATTCTGCATCGTAATCTATGTGTAGGCTGGGATACAATCTTTATGGTGGCTTGAGGAGGTTAATTTTTCTGTCATCTGTTCTTTTTTTCAAATTTACCTATTCATTTAACTAGAATGGGTAGAAGCTTGACTTATTATCAGAGGGTGAAGTTGAATCCAGTCTCTTATTATCAGCATAAGAGACTCTACCGGCTTAGCCCTGCCTGTTGGCATACTTTGCTTTGTTCATGAGAGCACTGATTTACTTATATATTTTTAAGTCTCACGATTAATGATGATGTTGTACACAATCTGGCTCAAAACCATGAGCTGAATTTTTTTCAGTGGGGTTGGGGTGGTTGCTGAAAGCTGAGGTTCTTAGCGGCTTATTCTTCTTGACTCAAATTAAAAAATGTACATATTTTTCCTGTAGGGTTCCATTCTTTTGTCAAATGTTGATTTAAATGGTAAGCTGGGTTGGAACTATCACTAAGTCATTTCTTACGGGCTGAGCTGAGATCACACCTGGTGGTGGTATGATTGAATTCTGTCAAGGTTATCTGCTCTTGGTCCAAACTCACAGGTGTTAAAATTAGAATCGTCCATGTTTCTTTCATGGTTTGTTCCAGCAACCGGTGCACTGGTTGTCGGTTGTGGCATGATTAAGATGAAGCATTCGTACTGCTATGGGCATTGCTAGTATCTTATATTTGCAAATTAACTATTCCCGTACAGTTTCAAATGTTTGTATTCTTGTTCTGATAGCTAATGTCTCTTTAAGTGAATTTTTTTGTCTCAACATCTGCAGTGCCATGGTACTATTTGTTTGATGACAGCAAGGGGAGACCCACTAGAAGAAAAAGGAAAACCGGACAACTATTAAACATTAAAGTCTAGGGAAGGAAGAGGCAGAGCTTGCTGGTTCAGACGAGTTGGTCGCCAGATTTGCAAAGATAGTCAGCTGCTTGATTAACTTTTTCAGTAATCAAGGTGTATAAGAAACCATTCTTGCTTAATACTTCTGAGAAAAGAATGCTGAGTGGTCCTCTTTATTACTCCATGCAAATATAGTGCAGGAATCTCCTTCCAATACCCTATTTGCTTACAAATCTAAGATGGCAGCCTCGGTCTGAGCCATGCTGCATTTAACTCAGCAAACACGAACTGAGGATGTAGCAATTGGAACAGCAGCCATGTTGATGGTCGCCTGCTTGGTCTCAAATAATGAACCCAGCTCCTGCTGATGCTGGATGAACGGTGCCAACTAAATTTTCTTTGATTTTATCCAGTTGAGGGGATTGCCGGCTGTTGAAGAGGGACCCATGCAAAGCAGGCGTCAAGGAGCAGTCCAAGTGACCAGATTCAGGAATCATAGCATCATAGCCTCCATCTGGGTATTCATTTGGCAAGGCTGGTCGCAGTAGCCAGAAGGCGTTATGGGACCAAATTTTCTGGCTGGAGCACTTCATGCTTCCTCCCTTTCCAGATCTGCCAAGGATGTAAATCAAATATGATTGGGCTATTAGCATATGTTGAGAATCCGGTGATCGGGCCAAATAAATACTCAGCCTGATGCCATGAACCTTAGCTGAACCACAGAATGAATGGCCAATTGATTCACTGGATTCATGACAGCGAGGACAAGTTGCTTCAGACAAACCTTTTGAGGCAAGCACTAGGCATGTAGGAAGCCGCTCCCACCCGCGCACACACGAACTTCCATAGAGAGCATCTCACTCTCTAATGCACTCTATCTTTCCACACCCAGCTAAACTCATGAGCATCTCTCAGTTAATAACAATCACGGAATGCCTTCTCCATTATCATTAATTTTTGGGGGCCTTGAAGAATCTGTTCCGCAATGATGGGTGGTGGAAAACTCTGATTCACAAGATCCTCGTTCCTTAACCCATTCTATAGAATGAAGCAGTCCAGTGCTGGGTATTGATTTGAGCTCTGTCATGAAGGGTGGGCATTGTAGCTAGTGGCATGTTCGAGAACCGTGGTTGTGTTTTGAGTCTGAATGCATAAGCTTGCTCACTGAAGACACAACCTTTCAATTATCAGAGCCCTTGGTTGGATATTTGTCACCGGAAAAGTGATACTCTGGATGAAGAAGCAGAACCAAGTCCGACAGACAATCAGGTGCCAAGATCATCCTGTCGGCCACCACGATTAACAAAACCTTCCACCAAACCACCGTAGTGTTTTCCGTGTACAAATTACCCTCTAAGAAATAGCGTGCAGCTTTTTTAAAGAAATTTTTTTAAGCCAAAATGAAGGATGAAACTTAAGTGCGATGCCTCTGTGGATACCTTTAATGTTTGTCTTTCTTTTTTTTCTCTTTCTATCATTACTTAATGCTTATATATTAATTAAAATGAAAGGAGGAGAGGGACAAATGAAATCAGAGGGCACAATGCTTAGATGTTAATTAAGATGAAAGGAGGAGAGAAACAGATGAAATTAGAGGGCACGTAGGTCATGCACCATATCTAAGTTTCATTCAAGAAAAAAACTCTTTCGATGCGATAATATAAGACAACATGAATAAGTGCAGAGCATAACACTACCGGCTTGATTATTATTGGCAACCAGGAAAGCTTGACGTTCTCCATTTCTAAGAATTCAGCCTTTAATCGATACCCTTAATTGTTTGAAGGTCTCTCAAATTCAATCTGACACCCTTCAAAGGTACCTCCAGGTATGTGTCAATGCAATCCACATTTTCAACTCCAAGAAGAAAGGTTAACTCGGCAATTCCTTGGTTATCTTGGGAGTAAAAAGGAGTACAAGGTTGTATTAAAGTTGACCCTGAACATTCACCCTTTCGAAAGTCGTACACTCTTAGCTCCTGGCGGAAGAACGCAATCACCAGCGAAAAGTGACCAAACGTTGGGCTCATTCTGTTCAGTTTATGACCATAAATTCCTCTGCTCTCCACCTTCGTTGTGATCAACCTAAAACGTTGGGCTCAAAATGTGGACTAAACGTTGGACATCAGTCGGCACATACATGAATAGATACAGCGATAGCAGACGCCAATACACCATTGTTGTAGTCCCATGAAGTATTTGGAAAAAACAAAAAAAAAACAGTGGGTGAATGACTAGTTCATCCATTAATCCAATTAGGAAATGATGCGGGATGAGTACTAACATCAATTCACGAGAAACTTAGCCAGTGGGTGAATGCTTGACGAGGAAAGCACGGGAGGGTCCTCAAATGCATCCATCAATCCGAGATTCCAAGTTATCCACTTCCAAAGGAAGCCGAAGTGTCGCAATACAGACTGCAAGTCACGCCAATCCACCTTCCCACATGTCTAATTTGATCGAATGCACACCTTCTTGAGTCAAAATAGTATAGTCTAAAAGCATCTACCTCCAACAAAAATTGATTGTTCCTCCGATATAATTTATTGGACATTTTTCTCAAATTAGAGGCTAGGACCTTTGCTACTAATTTGTAGATGGTGTTGCACAGTCTGATTAGCTGAATATGTGATGGCAATGCAGGGTTACTGGCCTTTGGAATGAGAACAACCAAGCTTGCCTTCCATGAATTTGCTCCATCTCCAAATATTGTTGAACTGACTTACATACGTCAACTCCAATAATTCAATAATTCTTCCAATGTAATCATCTGTTTGAAGATATCGTAGTTGAAGCAAGCTTGTATAAACGCAGAGTTGAGTTTGCCTGGTTTATCATTTCAAATAGTGCCCAGGATATTATTTGCATAATTCTTCTTATGCATTACTACTTATGATGGTAAGCCTTGGAGACATTCAACTAAGCAAGCACATGGCAACCCATCTTATATCAACATCACTAAGCCTTGGAGACATCCAACTAAGTAAGCACATGCCAACCCATCTTATATCAACATCACTTGCAACATTCCTAACACGACCATATGTAAAAAATATACCATGCACACTCCTAATAAACTGACAAGACTAATCATCTACTACAAAGAATATGACTCACTGGATATCTCTTGTAAGCAGAAAGTGCATTGAAGGTAAGAAATTTTTTTTTTTTTTTTTTTGACTCTTTTTTCTTTTCTACAATATAGTAAGTCTTAGAGCACTCCATTCTCTCTATTAATACAGTAATAAAGCAATCTTTGATTGTCACCCTCACCTCTATTCATTGATTTAAACATCAAAAAGATTTTTGCTAAGCAACCTCTATTACCTTTTATATTCATCTTATGTCCCTATAGGAGTTTTAGATGTTGATGAATAGGATTCTTTCGCCGAACCCTAACACCATCAACTACATTAACCAAGTATTGAGATTAGACATAGAAATACTGCATCAGAACTGAGGTTAGTTTAATTGCTTGCTTTCATGCTATTGTGTCACAGATGAAACTCACCGTTTTCCAGATCTAGACAGGTTGGATTCTAATCATCCTTCACATGAAATTCAAAAAAAGAAAGCAAAAAAAAAAAAAAAGAGCAAAGAACGAAAGAGAGAAAGCAAGAAAGAAAGAAGAAAGAACTCTCTCTCTCTCTCTCTCTCTCTTTTCTTATTAGTAATGCTGATCGTGCCTCGACCATGAAAGGAGGAAAAACAAAGAAATAATAGTGGCACCATCTCTGTCTATGCCCCTGGTCAATTTTTTCATTTAATTTGTTAGGATGAGCAACATGGGGCTAGTTTTTTCAAATCAAATTGATTTGATTCAATTTTCTAAAATCAAAATGGAAACCGAATAGACTATCGGATTAAATTAAACTGAACCAAAAAATTTAATTTAATTTTAATTTAATTTATTGGTTTACTTATACCTATTTTAAATTATTAAAAAATCAGATTTCATATCAAACTTTATACAGTTAAATAGTAATTTAGTAAAAATCATTATAGCTCACATATTCACTATATAATATATATATATAATTGATATTAAATTAAGGTATAAAAATATATGATTTAAACGATTTTCTTGTATACCTCTGGTCTCATCTACTCGGCCGCATAGATTAGGCATTTCCTCTTGTATCCTGGTGCGTCTCCTCGGCGGCCTAATCATCCTGCAGCGCCAAACGGTCCTGCTTCATCAATATATTTTTAAATCTTCATTTTTCTTTTAGAGATTTTTTTTTTCCTTTTTTCTTTGGGAGGAGGGAGCCTAAAAAAAAAAAAAAAAAAAAAAAAAAAAAAAAAAAAAAAAAAGAGCAAGTGGCGGCAACATCGCTAAGATGGCATGGTAAATTTTTTTATTTTTCTCAATTTATAAACTTTTCATAAGGATAGAAACAAAAAAAAATTCTATCCCTATAAATAAGAATAGATAAAAACTCTGATCCATAAATTTTATATATTTTATATTACTTAAATATTATTATATTATATTAATATTTTAAAGATTATATGTGTTCATTTTTTTTATATTTATTAAGTTTTATGGTTGAATATACTTATTTCTTATACAATATATCATAATCATAAATTTATGTTATTATACTTTTTAAGAATATGATTTAAAATATTTTTTTATGAATTAGCTTATAAAATTTGTAATTATAATAAATTTATTTTATTTATTATATAAAACTTAATATTTTTTATTTTTATTTTTAAAATATAATAAGTAAAAAAAATTTAAAATAAAAAATAAAAATATTTTAATATATAAAATAAAGTTGATGGGGATGAAATCTTAAAAATTTTATTAAAAATAAGATAAGCGGGATTAGATTTGTACGGGGATAAGGATCTTCATACGAAGGACGGAAATGAGGATGGAGAGAAGCTCCAATCCGCTCGATCCCATCCATTGTCATTCCTAAGCACCACCATCGTCCGACAGTGGTCGTGCACGTGCTTCTCCCAGCGTGGCCTCGTTGCATGCATGTCACGTGCAGGAGATGTGCTCCGATCATTACATCACCGCTATGGAGCCGTCGTCCGCCCCAGGACGCATGTCACTCCCCCTTTACTGCACATGTTTTCTTAGCTCACTGGGTCACGTGCGTGCATATACGCTATAGCTTTCAGAACGAGACCAACGAAACCGCGAGAGGGCGGCCGCGAGCGCATCTGCACGAATAAAAAATCATGCGATCGTCCGCGCGCCGCCTCACGTTTCAGTCCTTCCATAATTCCTATTTCCATTTAACACCCGACTGAAAAAAAGCGGAGCAGAAACCCTTCCACAAACGAACAAAACAAGCATATGACCCCTTTAGCTCTCCGCTTTTTTTCTTCAATTTTTATTTTTTTCTTTAAAAAAATACTTTCATTTCTTTTTTTATAATTTTTTAATCTAATCAAAGATATTTTCCTGGGCACCGTCCTTCTCCCACAATTTCAAATTTGAAATTTTTAATTCTTTTGTAGAAGCATTAAGGGGGACAAAAAAAGGCTTCTGCTCTGAAACTTGAAACTTCCGCAAAATCAAAAGAAAGCCCAATAAAACAGACGCTTTAATGTTGCGCATCACAAGTACTCGTAAATTATCATCATAAAACGGTTACATCTAGAAGTTAGAAAGTTTTGGCCCTTCATTACTCATCATCTAGATCTTCTTTATAGAAGAAAGAAAAGAACAAAAGGAAAGGAAAAAAAAAAAAAAAACCTCATTAGTTCTACTTAGCCAGCACGCCATAATATTGAGACTTCAGGAAACATCACCCAAAAAAGAACACGAAATCGTCCCATACACCTAACCATCGACGCTATTTTTTTTTTTTCAAAAAAAAAAAGAAAAAGAAAAGATGGATGCAAGTAACCTGGTGACGTCCATATCGCGGTACGAAAGAAGGTAATCATTTGGCGACGGTGGAGCCGAGGAGCCGCATCGCCTGCGGGCGGCGCTCCACCTCCTGCCGGAGCGCCGGCACCTGCTCCGCCGAGAACACGCACAAGCCCTTCCGGTACAGCACGTCCTGTATCACCGGCGAGTTCACCATTACCTGCAACAACTGCTGCCTGTTCAGCAGCTCCAGCCCACCGAACCGGTCCGAAGGGAGATGGACCGGCGCGAAACCGGAGGAGCACGGCATCGTCTGCAGCGCCGTTACCTGGGCCTCCAAGAACTGCACGTACTTGTGCGCCTCCTGGAGCATCGTCCCCGTGTCCATCCTCCGCTCCCACGGCATCAGAGTCTCCAGGATCCGCGTCCGGTCGCTGATCCTCTTCCGCCTCTGTCGCGCGAGCTCACTCGATGGCACCGCCCGCCTCAGATTTCGCCCCGTCGCCCCTCGTCCTTGGAAGTCGTAGTACGTCGAAGGAGACCTTAGAGACGGTGGCGATGGTGGCGGAGGGGGATAAGTTGAGGGCGGAGAAGATGGCCGAAACCGCTTCTGAGACGACTGGATGATGGAGATTAGATCTCCAGGCAGACGAGGTGAAATGGGTGGTTTCTCCGCCGGTTCTGGGATCGGCTCCAGAGACCGCAGGCCAGGGAGGCCATGGAATCCATGGAACCCGACCTCCGGCGATATCCAGGCCTGTTTCCCGTTCTCCGGTTGCTCGATCTTGGGGTTCTTTAGCTTCAGGCGAGGATCCATGCAAGCGAGGCACTCTACGAAGTGGCACTGAGGGGAGGCGACGAGATCATCTGCGAAGAAGCCTAACCCGAGCTGGTCCGGCATCGGAGCAGGCGAGTACCCGACCTGGGACGTCGAAACGCCGGAATTAATGGCGCAAAATGGTAGGGCTCCGGCCAGGAAGCTCGCAGCGGTGGGGAGCTTGGAAACGTCCCTCCGCCCCTCCTCGGCGGCGACAGTAACGGAGATGGAGGAGGAAACGAGGACTCTCGTCGAAATCTCTCTGTCCATTTGGCTCTCTCTCTAATCCTCGCCCTAAAGACCCTAATCCGAGAGCGAACCAAATAAAGGGGACGATGCGATGGAGATCAGATGGGGAATGAGGAAGGCGAGACGGCGTCCTTATAAGGGGGCTAGCAGGGCTCACGAGGAGTGGGGACACGTGGAGATTTTCCATTGGGCAAATTTCTCTTGCAGGAACGCACGGTCCTTGCGGCGGTGCCAGGACCGGCCTGAGAGGCGGCCACGGCCTCAGGATGATTGTAACGTACGGACGACCGGCACGTGCCAGTCGAGCTCCCCTTTGCCTCTCGCTCTCCCGCCCGTTTCCGTAGCGATTTTCCTCGACGGCAGGGTCCACCGCTCCGAGGTGATATCAGCCGTCTGATTTAGTGGATCATGGCAACGGATTTGATCAGACGGCTGGCAGGAGGGATGAGGCGGACGAAGCTGTAGGTCGTGCGCTTGGCACATGCCGGTGGCTGAAAGCAACGTGGGGAGGGACGTTTCAACATCGTGGGCTGGGTTGTAAAGTAAATAAATGGTCGTTTCAACATCGTGGGCTGGGTTGTAAAGTAAAGAAATGGTCTGGTTATTTCATGAAATAACGATAATGCCATTATGGCGGTTAGTTCTTTCGAAAGAGCCGGGTTTACGTGGAGGAGATATTTGTGATAATATGGTTATTTTGGGGCAAGTTATGACCTCTTATGTTGATCGATGGACCAACGAGAGTACAGGTGCACCGCACGTGCAGGATTTTTTTTTTTTTTTTTTTGTCCTCTACGTCCAACGTGCACTTTGCCTCTCGGTGGAGGAATAGGACATTTATGTTTCGTAAAATGGACGAGAACTGCACGGAAATAACCGAAGTACCCTAAATTGGAGTTCGTTTTGAAAAATAAAAAATAAAAAATAAATAGCGGGGCCGGGGAGAGCAAATTCGAGGTGGGGGTATTTTCGCAATTTACTGCAATATGATGGTACTGGAATGCTCTCTGAATGCAGCGAAACGGTTACTGGAAGAAGAATCCGATTGGTCCGCCAAAAGCTGAAACAATTTTCAAGAATCGATTTCACTGCGAAGAGAAGAATGAGTGCAAGATGGATCCTTTTTTATCAGATTTTTTTTTTTTTTGATAGAGAATTTATAAAAGAAATTTCATTTGGATGGAAAATTTAGAATTTGAAAAATCAAAATTTTTTTGTCAAAAAAAATTTAAAATTTTATTAAATTGATAAATTTTTTAAAATGATCTTTTATAAATGTTATCTCTAAATACGTCATTTACAAATCTCTCTTGAAACTTAACAAGTAATTAAAATATTTATTTATATTTATATACCAAAATATTTATAGAAATATTACAAAAATTTTTATTTCCATAAATATTTATTTTTAAATAATTTTATTTATTTTATTTATTAAAAGTTTTTATTAAATAATTATTTTATTTAAAATATTAAATATTTTATTATTAGTATTACATAAATATCATTTATTTATTAATAAATAAATATTACCTAAATAATAATATTTTTAATGATATATTTATTAAATATATTATTAATAATATATACTATTAATGTAAGCATTATTAAATTAAAATATTTTACGTAATAAAATTAATATTTTAATTTATAATTTAAGCAATAAAATATTGTTTTATATTTATAATAATAAATATTTTATAAATATTTTTATAAATAAAATTATTTTAAATTAATAAAATATTTATGATAAAATATAAATTTAATTATAAACACATTTATAATATTATTTTAAAATATTTTTATTTTATTACTAAATAAAAAATTTAATAAAAAATAAAATAAAAAATGTTTAATAAATATAGTATTATATATATATATATTAATATTTCATAAACATTGTTACATGTATAATAATGTTAATAATAAAATATTAATATTGAGATAATAAATATTGATGAGTATTATTAAAAGAAATACTAAATATTCAATATTTAAATATTTTATAAAATTACATGAATTTATATAATTATTATCAAATAACATTTATAGAAAACTTTATAATGCTTAAATAAAATTCCATCCCCAAAAGCAACCATTTAAATAAGGAATTTATGAAATTCTAAAATGCTGTAATTAAAAATTTTAAAAATTTTTAAAATGCCTTGTCCAAATATAATCTAAATATTATGATCCTATTTATATGATAAAAGAATCATGTATTGCAAAACTGAGCATCCTAAATAATAAATTTACAGTACTTATAAATTTTTGCATTCTTACTTTATGATTCCATGAAAGGTTACTATATGAAATATTATGAGGTGAACTTGAAATTAAAAACTTTGTAGGATTTCAATTGGGTGCTTCTAAAAAATTGATGGTGAAAGCTGTTCATTGATGATATATCTCTTTAAGCATAACTAATTTGAAAATTACATCATCAAAAATGGAGACTTTCATATATTGACTTTATATTTTTTATATTTTTCTTGTAAAGGGTTATCCAATTATGAAGGGAGTTAAAAAAAAAAATTGAGCCCTCATTAACTTATGTTAACATCCTAAGATAAAGGGTAACTTTAAAGTATGCAATAATTATTTCTATCCAAATTTTTTGAGAATAGAATTCTCATACTTATTTCTCGGCTAACCTGTATTAGACTAAATTACCTGGTAAAATCAGTATATCAAGGCATCTTCTGATTTTATTGGATAGTTTATTGATCTTTTCTTTATACACATGCATGAAAGAAATTGAATGAGACTAAATAGGTTTTTTCAAATTAATAATCTAAAAATTATTGATACGTATTTCGATCTTCAATACAGAATTTTCATTTGTTGTATGAAAAGGATTGGAAGGGTGTGAATATGGAGATAGAATAAGCAAATATTGTTATTTCCTAATTGGGTTATAAACTATTTGTGATACCTAAAATTTAAGCCCATATTGGATGGGAAAGAAATATGTTATATGCTTATAATTCAAGTTTATTCGTTACATATTAATTTTCACTCGAGTTTTTAGTACTAGTATCTCATGTTCTATCTGCAATGATGTTAACTTCCTTAGATTTTATAGTCTAAACCCATAATATTTAACAATAGAGGCAAAGTGTTGCCTAATACACATAATTTTTAGTGCTTAATGTTTAAGATTTTTGGCACCTAACATGAAATAAAAAAAGTTAAACCATCCTTATCATGATATCTAATTTTATCACATAATATTTGCTTAAAAATAAAAGGATAATAATTATTAGTTTTTAAAAGCTGGTTCATTAAAATCATGACATTGGTCTCATCTGAAATTATATTTCAGCTTAACCTGATTCATTGTTTATTGTTTGCTGGCTTTTGGGTAGATTTAATTCATTTGTCTCACCATTCTCTTCTATTCTATTAGGTGACACTTAAAAACTTGATATATGAAAATATTTTTTTTTGACAAATTACATTAAATTAATTTTACTCCATGTCCCCTTTCTTGAATCCACTATTTTCAAAATTAGAAAATTATAAAGATATATGCAATATATATATATATATATATATATATATATATATATATATATATATTCCATTTTATTATCTCTATTTCGGAAAAGGTAATTACCAAGCCTTCGAAAGAGGGCATTGGGTCTCATGCAGGACATCCCCTCCGGCCAATTGTCCGACGAGGAGTTGCGATGGTTACTTAGCGAGCAAAACCATTGCTATCTATTTCGGATTTTATTGCTCCGATGCGATGGGCAGGATCCGCATCAGAGCTGGAGATCCGACCCGATAAACAACCGGGATCTCTTTGCCTCCGGTCTGAGCCGGCCCATTCTTCCTTATGCTGTCATCCAGGTTCAGCAAAACCATTGCTATCTATCACGGATTTTATTGCTCCGATTCGATGGGCAGGATCCGCATCAGAGCTGGAGATCCGACCCGATAAACAACCGGGATCTCTTTGCCTCCGGTCTGAGCCGGCCCATTCTTCCTTATTCTGTCATCCAGGTTCGTACCGGACCGGATTTGAAACGAGGCCCGGCCCACACCAAACGCCAGCAATCTTGTAGGAGAGCCACTCGGCTAGGGTTTATAGCTCGTCCATCGGAAAGAGGGTCTTGTCCCCAGTTACAGTTCCCAAATCGAGAAGAATGGCGGAATTAGGATTACGTTCAGGGTTTCGAATCGGCTTTTTCAATTCATCGAGCTTCGGGGCCCTCCCCTTGCGGAAGGCGAATTGCTGCCCACCACCATCGTTAAAGGTGTGCGTTTCCCCTTATCCATCTTCCTCTTCTTTATTTTTATTTGTCTAGGAATTCTTTTGGATTTGACGTCGGAATTCTTTTGGATTTGAGGTCGTATTGAAGAACCTTTTGTTGTTTTATTTATTAATTTGGGGAGGAAGTGTTTTTTTCTTATTCCTATGAACCGATATTGTAATCTGTTATAAATTCGTGCTTTTTTTAGCCATGAACTGTGAGAGTTTCTTCATATTTAAATTTCTTTGGTGAATGCAGATCAGGTGCAGGCCGTACATCCATTGTTCAACTGACCGATCAGTGTAAGGAATTCTTCTGCCTCCCATTTATGCTTCAATGCAGTGCTTTTCATTTTTTTGCATTACACCGTCTAATTCTTTACTGATACCTCTAAAGTTTGACTTATGATTGCATGATGAAATTTTGTACAAAAAAATTTATGATCATCTAAATTCTGCAAACTTGTCTGTGTGAATTTTGGGCTTGGAAAGAAAGTTATGTGGCCGTGGATGATGAGAAAGAAGGCTAAAATAGAGATAGCTGAGCATCATACAAATTTTGTGATTAGAATGAGTTTCAACATAGTTTTACATTTTCTGGCTATTGCATGGTGGACTTAATCAAGTTATAAGTTTTTGTCTATTCTTCTTATTCGAGAACTGTTTCATCCTTGGTGAGCATCTGTTTATCATAATCTTTCATTAGAGTCAATTGTAATACGGAAGGTGGTTGCTAGGGCTGCAAAAGTACTGGATTGATGGCTGAAGACCTTAAACAAAATACTCCCAACTTTCTATCTGTGACATTTTTTTTCACTCTTGATTTAAATCTAGATAAAGGATGTGATCCGCTAATCACAGCTATATAGTTTCTGGATGATTTTCCCATATTTGGAAAACATTTTGATAAACTGGAGTGTGCTATTTCTTTTCCATTAACACATATTTTGTTTCCATTGTGATAATACATTTGTTTAGCTTCATATGGATTGCAGAAAGTTGAAGAGGAGTGGGAAAAAAGAACACCATTTGTGGATGAAGAGAGATTCATCTGGGTCTGGGCAAAAAGCTCTCAATCTTGTTCATATTGTAAGATGTTTCTTATAGTGCAATTTGTGTATGCTTCTGTCGCTGAACTTTGATTACAAATTTAAAAGCAACTCTCTCTCTCTCTCTCTCTCTCTCTCTGATATTTTATGAAAAGACATTTTTCATATGTAATTTTTACCTCTTTTTCTTGGTTCATGTATAGCTCGGTATTAAGTTTATACTCATAATCATTTGTATTTGTGCTCCAGTAAACAATACAAACCTGTCAAAATTGTCTGTCTTTTTGAAATTATGGTAATGTTGATCTTGAACTCCAAAGGAGATAATTTAAGGGCTGACATCAGGTGGATAGACAGTTCCAATTGGTGGCCCATCTTTGAACTATGGTGCAGGATGTATCTCAATGTTGACTTTGCAGTAAATGGGTGTCCTATCATTTTGATTACTAGAAATGTCAACTGTTTTGTTTAGTCTGCCTTCCATAAATGCATCCTTTCATAATCTAGACCATTTTATGGCATCATATCTATGATTGGACACATTAAATGCAGTTCTCTCGCATTCCAATTCTTCTTGAGCATGCGTTTTTGATATTGGTAATATTGATTGATGCAGTGGATAATAGTGAATTGAAAAACACGCATGCACATACACTTGACCTTATGTTCCAAACATTTTTTTTGTTCTTCTTATGTTTTTGTTTGCATATATAATAATATTTGGAAAGCTTATAAAGCGAAAGTACTTGTTCATTTTTTTATGTGGTGCCACTTTGTCAGATCACTCATCTCCCTTCCTCAGTATGACTAACAATTAAAACTTGGACATGCCATGATTGACAAAGTTCCACATATTGCATACCCTTTTAAACCTAGTTTGTCAAACCATATTTTGGCAGGTTTCAAAACTTCCAAATGAAAAAGAAATCATCTATGGTGCATTGGATAAGTGGACTGCCTGGGAGACAGAATTCCCTGTTATTGCTGCGGCAAAAGCTTTGGAAATTTTGCGAAAACAAAGACGGTGGTTGCGAATCATTCAAGTATGGCAATGCAGATAAGTGTCATATTTATTTAATATTGAGCATGTTGTATGGTATATTTGACATTTGTGAATTATGTCATAGAAAGGTTTGGTTTTGATTCTTTTCATGCTGAATATGCTATCAATCTAGACATCAAAAAAACTGGCCAGTGACCTGTGAAATTATCAGCTTTGTCTTGTCAAATATGCACGAGGGTACTCAGATATGCAAAACCCATCCACTTGCCTTTCAGCTTGGGCATTTTGGGCATAAACGATATCTATAGATTCTAATTTGGATTAAACCAACTATAATGATATTTGCAATCTATCATGCACAAAAGTATCCTCCCGATGGAGGTCTAGTTATACGTTACTCAATGGAGTATGCAAAAGTGGATTCTTCCACTGCCAATGTTGCAACTCAGGTTTCCATGGTCTTTGCATTTCTGTTAATTGACCTTTGATGCAGACAGTTATCTATGTAATCGCTAGTTATTGAGTGGTCTTCCCTCTATCCATGCTCTGTTGAGATGTTTGTATTAGGACTTATTGAACCTACTGGCCCAGTTCTTACAAGGTATGGTGCAGATAATATTTTGGTCCTTGAGCCAGTAAACCTTCTAGTTGCCTATCCAAAATACTGTTCAAGATTTTGGTCGCTGTTTTGAGAAACTATTGCTCCAATGAAATTTAAAAAATAGCTTTCTTGTCAAGAAAATTGCATTTCTTTTTCCAAATTAGTGTCATGTCAGAGTAATATATGCAGTAAAAATTGGTCTCCCTTACAAAAGAAAGTAAAATAATAATAAAAAAAAATCTGATCTTGGAGCTAGAGGAATGCCTACTGCAACCTCTTGGAGCTAGAGAAATGCTTACTGCAACCTCTTTGCTTACTTGGTAGTGATATCCTTTGTTTGTGTCTTCATATCCAGTTTCCGACCTAGTGTTCTGTGGTGTAATTGCAGATGCTAGATATGAAAATAAGATATATGTGTTTTAAAAGGTTTTATCATTTGTCTCATTTTTCCTTATATTCATCAATTCCATTGATATAGCTATCGTAAAACCAAGTGAGGGTTTCCTTCGAATTTGTAGGAGTCAAGCTATTAATGAAAGTGGAGTGGGATAGAGGGGACTTTGTTCTTCTACATGGATAACTTGAATGATGGATTGGCAATCCATCTCTTGGTCCACTCATCTATCTCTTCTGAATCCGTGTAAATTCTTCTGTTCCCTTATGAAATTTGAAGAGACCTATGATTTCCTTCATTATTGCAAACATTTATAAATATTATAGGTACTAATTAAAAAATGTGTTTGATTAGGAATTCAATTTAGATAATAATTTGAGGCAAAAATCCAATTTGAAAAAAAAAATGCAAGCCGTTTCTGATTTTGCAAAATAGTTTTATTCTCTAGCATGGTTATCAGCCTTTTTGAGATATGTATCACTTAAACAGATGCTTATTTGGTAGATGGTGTTCATGGTTGGGTTTTGAAAAAATATGTTGATCTTGAACGCTAAGAACCTAATCAGCAGAAGCATGATACATAAAAATGCTCAAATGATTTAGCTAGATTAAGTCAGAGTTGGTGTCTGCATAACAGGAAATAACAAGCATGGCCCCAACTGGTTGGTTTTGACTTAACCAAATTCTTCTTTGCCTTTGTTCCTAGTAATGCTGACTTCTCGTCAATTTCTTCCTTGTAATATCCATTCTGATTTACCTTAATCTTCTTGTCTGTCCTTAATCTTCATAATAATTTCAAGTCCCTCTTTAGTTTTTCATTGCATGTGCTCATACCCTCTGACTCATTTCTTTACCTCTTGATCCTTAGTCAATGCAATTCCTACACTTAATCTAGTTTCCTCATATCATACCCTATTTTTCATGGTTTTAACACATGTATCTTGACACTTTCATCTGCACCATGTATTTTGTACAAATGTGCCCCTTTAAAGACAATGATCCATACAAAACATACAAGAAATTTTTTTGTTCAAAAATTATTTGGCATATAATCGGAAATCAGTTCAAAATTCTCACTATTAAGAATATACGGTTGTTAGAGAACTATAAACTTAACTCACTTCATAGTTCATCTTGCCAGTGGTAGCATATCAATTAAGAAATGTGTAAATAGGCTTTCTTGTTGGTATCAATTTTATTACAACCAAAGTTTGCAATACTGGTTTTAATATCGCCATGTTGGTATAGTGTGGTATGAGTCGGTTCGTTATACCAACATTCTATATTCCCTTGTGCCGAGTATCAGTTTTGTACCAGTTCAATATGTGGCATGCTTGGTATGGGACTGCATGCACTGATACAATGAACCTTTGATCATAACTTATGCTGACTAGTACCAGTTCAATATGTGGCATGCTTGGTATGTGGCTGCATGCACCGATACAATGAACCTTTGATCGTAACTTATACTGACTAGTGAAACCTTTGTGATTTTTCATGTCTAGTTCATCACTTTGAGTGTGGCAGCAACTTGGAGCTTTTATATGGCACAAATAGCATAACCAAATGATGGTATCTGGTTGAGGATGAAATAGCATATTTGAAGCTTCTAATTTTTTGGCAAGTTTTTTCTCAGGCATCGTTTCTAAACTTTCTCAGGTTACCAAGTGGCTGATAAGCAAAGGCCAAGTACTCACAATGGGAACGTATGACACGTTGCTGCTGGCATTTGATATGGACGGAAGGATTGATGAGGCTGAGACTGTTTGGAATATGATCATTCAAACTCACACACGGTCAGTCTCGAAACGGCTGTTTTCTAGGATGATCTCATTGTACGATCACCACCACCTGCCAGATAAGATTTTGGAGGTAAACAATTAGTTTTGACCGGACAAATATTACATGAAACTTTTTTCTTGCATTTTTTGGCAAATATTATGCAGGTAAAATAATGGTGGCAACGTGGTTTTCACATTAGGATCTTGCAAGCATATTCTATGCTTTTGCAATCAAGCAACTTCAGCAATAATATCATAAATTTAGTTTGGATAGTATCAACAGAATTTCACCAAAAAAGTTGTGTATTTTAAGTTGAACCCGGGAGCTAAACCGTGAATTCTAATGTTTTCTTCATTTGGGAAAAAAATAAATTAGATATTTGCAGATATGGAGGAGCTGGGAGTGAAACCTGATGAAGATACTGTCAGGAGGATTGGAAGGGCATTTCAAGATTTAGGCCAGCCAGACAAACAGAAGCTGTTTTTAGAGAAGTATCAGAAGAAGTGGAAATACATTCACTTTAATGGGGAACGTGCTAGGGTAAGAACAGCTGATTATTCTTTTGATTGATCGGTTCGGCGAAGAATATGCAACTCAGGTTAGAGGCCAGCCTGATTGTCATGCTTGGTCCATGCCAAGTTTCAGACCTCGGAAGACATAAGTTGCTTGCAGATTGAAGAATTAAAGTGCTAGAGCGAGCTTTTGCAAAGTAAACAAGGATCATCGAACTATTACAACACAGCTATCATCAGTCTTCCATTTGTGAGATAAATAGTGTGGAATCCATGTATCAGGGAACAAACAAATAGAAGTGATCAGTGATGGTATATTGATTGCTTGCGTCTTCTGTAAAATGCCTTACAACTCCACACCAGCTCACTCCAAATCCAACAATAGATCGAAAGTTCTCGCGATTGTTCTCTTAAGGGTGTCTATGGGTCTCGGATGCAACGTCACGGGTGTTCCGCGTTCGACCTTACAAACCTCGTTGCGATTTCTCTGCCTCTCGTTTGACAATGCCATACTTCGTTATTCAGAAGGTAAAGAAACACGGACAAGATTTAGGCCTAATTTCAAATTACTTTTTGGTTCAAAGAAATTAAAGGTAGAGGAATTCAATCATAAACGTTAAGTATGAAATGGAAGGGTGCAATTTTGAAAAGAGTAGTACCACGTTATTGTTGTTGTTGTTGTTGTTGTTTATTTTTTTTTTAAGTAAGATCCCAACCGAACTATTGATTTAAATTAACATTTAACCCTAGAAACCATGAAAGCTAAGAAGTGCGACCTAAGCAAATACGGGTGCTAGTAAGACATTTTTTTTGAGACGGCTAGCTTAACGGGGATTTCCGAATCATGACCCAAAACGAATAATATGTGAATATATCTGATCGCTGATAACAAGAATCTTAACAACTCGTCTGCCAACCGCATCACTTTCCATACCGGATTTGTCTTGTAACAACTTAAATGAAAAAGAAAATGCAAGAAAATTTTTAAACAAATCATAATCTGGGATTCATATATAAAAAGAGGAGGAAGAGAACCGTAGAGGGAGAGGAGAACCTTTAACAGGTAGATCTCAGGATGAGGGCGTTCTCTTATTTTGACTCTCAGAAAATTTAGCTGAAATCTCCTAAAGGAAATGCACAGGAAAGAGAAAAATGGAGTCTTGGTCCATGAGTTTAGAAAACCATGCATAGGGTTGGGACAACCCCAACTATTAATTAAGTGCTTTTAGCCTTACATACATCGAGTAGTGAGATTTGCTTCAAACCTAGGCAGGGTTCAAAGGGGTTGGACTGGCCTGGCCATATCCTAACTTAAGTTTGTTTTTTTTTGTTTTGTTTTGTTTTGTATTGTTTTGTTTTTTTCGTTTTAAAATAGCTTTGGGTCAGACTTCAGCCAAATTTTTTCTTTTAGAAATTAGGCTCGGCCAATTGAGTGAATCTGCAATAATTTATTTGAGCTAAAAATTAGTCCAACAGAGACAATTTTTAATTTTTTTAATATTTAAAAAAATATATACTATTTAAAATAATTATATCTAATTACTTAAAAATTTGCAATAAAATTAAAAACTATTCTCATATAATTGACAAAAAAATTAATATAATATTACAGTTTAAGATTTTTGGATTGTATTAGAATCAGATTTGGGCCTGACTAAGGACTAATACTTTGGGCCTTTTTTGGACTTAAGTCCAACCTAAAATTTTTGTTCGCTCTAATTTAAATCCCAAATCCTAGCTTAAATTAGTTCGAGCCTAGCCCATAACTTGGCCCAAAGTTGGGTCGATTTGAGCCCATTTTCAACCCTAAACCTAAGTAATCATTGAAGATTAGGACATCCGTGATAGGTAATAATGTAAAAATTTTATATGGATAGATCTTGTTTTACAATAATTTTGTCATTCATTAGTCCATTTATTATTTTTACTTGTTGTAACTTGTGATGTATTTTTATTTTATTTTATAGAGAAAGATGTGCGAGTGAATATTATAAATTTGAATATATTAAACGTTATATATAAGACCAAAAACTTGTAACACTCTATTTACTTATAGCAATCTCATACACTCATAGATGTGATTGTTGCCCTTATCAATCTATTCTATTCTATTATGTACATTTAAAATGGAGACTTTATTTATATACAATATTCTATATGCCATGTGAATGCTTGTATTAATATGCTTGACCATTGTCGAAGTTTCTTGCTTAATATGCAATAAATATTAATAATGTTACTACCAATATACTTAGCCATTTTTAAAGTTCATTGCTTAATGCGTAAAAGAAATTTGACTATTAAAACCTTCTATTTAGTATAATTTCTTATATTGTTATTTTTAAATATATTGTCCATCATGTGCGCTAATATTAATGATATTGGTATTGATGGGAAGAGTTCATGCATAGAGGTTTAATTTGTATAGAGTTCTTTGTCTTTGTTGCACATTAAAGCTTATTATTGTGTGCAACATAAATTTAGCTATTCAATTTGTCTATTTATTATAATTCATTATTCTATACCTCATGCATCATGTGGGTTATATAACAGTGATTATCTAAATATATGATCAATCTCTAAATATATGATCAGTCTTTGTAGAATGTAATGCTTCACTAAGTTAATTTTGATTGATTAACTATTAAAAATGAATGTAAGATCAAATTTAGAACCCATATAGACACTCTAGTGTTATCTAACAATAAATTTTATTCAATTAAATAGATCAAAACTATAAAAAAGAGTGATGAAACCAATACTACAAAAACAATAATTATCTTTGCTGCATAGTCCCATATTGATATTTATGCTATTGTAATGTTATATTAAAAAGAAGGAATTATATTATAATTACTTATAGGCCGCATCATATGAGAGATATTATAAAATCAACTTTTCAGTATATTTTGTGTAACATACACGCACATACGGAGAGTGTGAGCATCTTATTTGTCAATTTCTCAAGGTTACACCCTACCCCATAAAAAAAATTTATCCTATATATATTTTATATCAATATAAAATCATAGTGCATCCTACTTTTCTTTTAAAAAAAGAAATTCTAGTAAGATCCTCTCAAATTTGATCGATTTATATGTTAACTTCGAAAGAATTTTTTTTTAAAAAATTTCAAAACTATCACTTTGGGATATAAAGACTTATTCATGACTATAAATTGTCTTACGCTTTTTCATATCAAGACATAGGTTTATCTGTAATTTATTTGACTTGATTTGATAGGTTCTTAATAAACATCATTTTTATAAATTATTAGACAATAACAAATGCTTTATGTCCTTCGATCAACCCAAAAGAAAAAAAAAAAAAAAATCCACTATCTTAAAATTTCAAACCTAAATTCACAATTCGTTTAAGCAATCTTTAACTAAGTTAAAGAAACATTGAGACAATGCTGTCTCCCAACATTCCATTTTGCACCGTTGCCACCGGACACATCCCTCGACCTGCGAAAGGCATCATGCCCCAGAGCCACTTTACACCGGTCGGCAGACACGCTGGCGTTTGTTCACGCGTAGAGCTTCCTGCTTTTTGATGGGAATAGGGGGCAAAAAGATTACGTACCAAAAAAATATTGCCGACGCTTTTTTATTTATAAAAAAAAATGTAATTTTAATTATTATATTTTAATTCATCATGTTTTAGAATGAATGTCTGGCTTGCAAAAATACAGCTTTTGGATGAAAATCTTATAATCACGTTAACTTTTTTTTCTTTTTTCATCCAATCTCGATGTTTTAACGTGCCACCGTGGATAAACAATAAACGGTGGAAGACATTCTTTTGGCAAGTATTTATTATAATTATGAATTAAAAAAATATTCATCAAATCTAAATATAAACTCTCTCTCTTTTTTTTTTTTTTTCGTCAAAGACTCTTTAAAGCTCAAAGATATTATTGTATTATAATTTAGTATGATATTTTTTAAGTTATTAGAATTTTAAAATTATTTATTTATAAAATAAATATTAAATTAAATATATATTAAAAGAAAATTAAAAGCCAAATTGATTTCGAATCTAAAGTTTAGGTAAACCAAATAATAATAAAAATCGATTTGAATCTAATTTTGATTTCTTACATAAATCAATAGATAAAATAAATAATTATTATTTTAAATTTAATTTTTATTTTAATTTAAATTTTAAAATTAAACGGATCCATGATATATCCTGACTTTTTGCTATATGAAATTAAGTGAAATTAACTATACAATTGATGTAACACTCAATCAATCAATTCACATGTTTTCATTAGAGTAATATATAAACGGTTAAGAATGTAATACATTTAAAATATATTGAACTAAATTGTAATTATAAAATTTTTAAAAATTAAAAAATATTTTTAAAATTTTTTTTATTCTATTTTATTTTCAGCCCATAGGCCGTCTGCGGTCCCCACCCAGCGAAAGCCCGGAGCAGGCAACGAGGGCTGCTGGCGTAAGTTCAAGAAATTTTGGAGTGATTTCTCTTTCGGTGTTTCACAGCCATCCCCTCGAGGTCTCAACCCGACGACCTTCCAGAGTTCCCTCCCTCTCTGTTTTTTTTTTATACCTTTCTGCCCAGAGAGCCGAGAAGAGAAGGAAGTAGAAGAGGAAGGAAAAATATTTTCGCAAACAAAAAACAGAGAGAAAGAGGGAAAAAAGCAGGAAGCGAAAAGAAAAGAAAGAAAAATGTCAAAGAAGAAATCTTTCAGCGGATCGACGACGATGACGCTCAAAGACTTCCACGGCGGATCCATTCCCTCCGATCTCACCCTCCCCTCCGCCCCCGGCGTGTACTCATCTTCCCCTTCCTCTAACAAACCTCCCCTTCCCGAGGCCTTCTCGTGAACACCCTCTCGCTCCCTTCAAACCGTAGATTTCCAATCCCCCAAACCCTAATTCTTTGATACTTTTTTTCTTTTTTTTTTTTTCTTGCAGCTCCGTGAGAACTCAGGATCGGCCCGGTCCCTGGGGCCCCGCTGCGATCGGCGCCGCCGGCAGGGCCGACCACCTCCGCCCTCGTCCCGGCTCAGCCGGCGGCGCCCCTGGCGGCGTCTCTCGAGCGTTCGACGAGCGGCCGACCGCGTTGCTTTCCCACTCCGCCCACATCGGCCGCCACTTCGACGAGGACGAGCGCAAGCCCTTCGACACCTCTTCCATCCCCCGCCGCCCCGCCGCAGCTGACCCCGTCCGCCCTGCCCCGCCGGCCGCCGCCAGATCCGACCAGAAGCGCCCGATCTCGAGCCCGGCGACCCACCCGTTCACCGTCTCTGGGTTCCTCCCTTCCTCCGGCAACACTGTTGGTCCCGCTCCGAATGCTTGGGCTGCGAGGAAGGAGCTTGGGAGCGAGCCGCTGCCCATCCATTCCACCACCACGATGTGGTCCGCCTCGAGGCTCGCGCAGGCCAGTGCGGTCGAGAAGGTCTCCTCGGGCCGATGGCAGTCGAAACCGCCTGAGGTGGACGTCATCAAATTCCAGGAGACAGAAGTTCTGGATCAAAGATTTGGTGAGAGAGTCCAGATTGTTGATGACGGGGAGCGGGACTACGAGAGGGAGAGGGTGAGGTCCACGGCATACCCTGAAGCCAAGGAGAGAACTTTACCGAGTTGTTATATTGATGGGGCTCGGGAGCAGCAGCGTGTGAGGTCTCCAGCGTATCCAGAGGTGAAGGAGAGGAACGCGGCAAGCTTATACAATGAAGGTGTTCGTCCGGTGTCCAGTGAGGGGAGATTCAGTGGATCACAGTTGCATCAGCAAGGACCAGTGGAAGTATCTGAGCGTCCGAAGCTGAAGCTACTCCCGAGGACAAAGACGTTGGAGCCTTCCTCTGAGACACTGGGAATTGATGACAAGCAGGTATTCTGTTGTTTAAATCCTTTAAAAATGGTGACTTTCGGGTTTTCATTCGATAAATGGTTTTTTTTCCCCTTCGGGATGCCGGATTTCTTTTTGCAGAAGTTTATTAAATATACTCTCGTCTGATTACAGATATTGCTTATTATCTGGTCAATCATGCAGGGATATCAGCCAGCTGTGAGCTCTGTGCAGGTTGAAAGCGTTCATGAAATGCATGTGACTACAAATTCACTGAAACCAGGTTCTGTTGGGGCTGATGCTGAGAGTCCGGCAGTAGAACGTCCAAGATTGAATTTAAAGCCCCGCTCCCTGCCTGTTGAGCATTCAGATGAAAGTTCTGAAAGAGAAAGGTTAGAAATCTTGCCTTTTTTTTGTCAGCTTATGTTCTTTCATTATACTCGTGTTCATGGTAATGGTTGGTGTCTGCTCCGGTTAGCGAGATTTTTTGTTCTTTTGATGCACAGTCATCTTAACATTTGTGACTAGGTCATTCTTAGGGAAATTGTGCTAGGGAAATTCTTTCCTTGTCAATGTCTATCTTATGGCACAAAGGAAGTAATTAGCACCCTTGAACCATGAAATCCAGTCCTTTTTATCACACCATGCTTTCGTATTGTACAACTATGAAGGAATGGTCAAATCTTTTTTAACCTCAATGATGTGCATTATTTAATGCTTTAAGTGTATTGGTTTTAGGCACGTTCTGGATTGCCTTAGTGGATGTGCAGACTGATTTTGAATAGTTATTTCTCATTTGCACCTTCTAACGTAGGAAATATCAGATATTGAATTACATTTCCAATCTTTTTCTGGAAACCAACAAAAGATATCATTTGCTTTTCTGTTTTAGTCTTCGTCATTATTATTTATATATTAATGTTCTCATGATACCATCCTTGTTGACTAGATTGCTTTTTGGTTTAATAGTGGTGCGCTTATTGGATGCATGTTGTAACATAAATAGGCATATATTATCAAGCATGAGAGATACATCCGTCTACAAAGACTTAGAGCCATCGAGTAATGATACTGTGTCTGTTTTAACTCCATTTTAGGATTCTTTATGCTTGGAGTAATGATATTGTGTTTTAGCTCCACTTTAGGATTCTTCATGCAAAACTGTAAAATATGAGGAACTTTTTTGTAAATGAAATATGATTGAAATATCACTTGTTGGCATTATTTTTTTTTTTTTTTTGTTCAATGTCAGATGAGGAATATTGGACATTATGTATAAGATAACAAAAGGAAAATGGTTAGCTAATCAGTCATAATTTACAGGATTAGTGATCTATGGAAGGAAAAGAAGTATGACGGTTAAAACTGAGTATGTTTATGGTCTATGGTGCTGATTTGAGTAATGTGACAAGTTATGATAGGGTCATTGGTTCTGTGACAAAATCCAAGATAGAAGTAACTTGTTGTGAATCTAGGGCCAATCTTGTTGAGCTTTGTTCTCAATGCTGTATTCGGAAAAAGAAATCAATAGCCCCTTTCAGTGGTTGTTCTTTGTGCAGAGAGTTGTGTCTTGTGGTGGTTTGCTGATGGACAACTGAAATTTCTAGAGATACACTATTTGTAAGGGAGCAGTTTGTCCTGAAGGTGCTTGCACACATGTATGTGTGATGCATACTATGTGGATTCCAATAGGATTTATCAGCCCTAATAAGTTGTCATGTCCCAAATGTATCTCGAATCTAAGGTGTATGATTTACAGCGACTGTTGGATCCTCCTCCATAGCTCATCCAGCACACATTGCTAGTACTTGCAACTTTTGGGTGGACGCAAGGTAAGCCCCGCTCATAACAAAGTTTGTAATTGTGAATATTCTGGATAGGAAGTGAAGTGCAATATATTTATTAGAGAATCAGATTAGAAGATGATTAATTTCTCAATGAGATGGTTGAGGATTTAAAAATCTTGATGCGCTGCAATATAATTTTTCACAAAATAAAAATTTGCTGTGCATCCTTTCTACTTTTAACCATTACACTTGTCTCGATGTGTTTTCATATACTAGAAGTACAATATACTCTCCAAAAATTCTTTAGTTGTTGCAAAATATATCTTTTGTAAATGTTTCTCATTTGAAGAAGAGAATGTTGCTTAAATTCTAAATTTGACAAGGAGCAAGTCCATGATGAGAAATAAATGCTTTTAGAAGTGCATAACGATGATATGTTAATTGAGATTATGAAGGATGTATTCATGCCAATCTATAAGGTTCTCAACTTTATAAGTTATCAAGTATATATCTTATGGAGAAATTATCCTTCTCCGTGTAGGCTTGAAGTTTCTAATACATATTTGGTCTAATTTGTAGAGCTTCTGTTTATATATCTTAATCAATCCTTGTAGCCAATTTCAATCTAGGTTCCCATGCTGCATGCTTAAATCTTTGGAGTGAATTAATTGTAGACTAGATGCTAGTGGTATTAACAAATAACAATTGAGAATGGAATTATTGATGCTTCAACCTGCTTATTTCTATTGATTAACTTACTTGAGATTGAGGAAATTGATAATTATTAATTTGTTGGCATATTGATGAGTTAATCTATCTGATCTTGGAATCACTGACCTGGCCATATTAAGTTGTTGAATGTGAGAGGAAGAACACTCAACCCTTAAAGTGGATTACGGTGGTTCTGATTTCTGAAAACAAAGAAATGCTGGAAATAGCTAATCTGAATTCCCTATCTTTTTGTTTGATTCAATTTGAAAGTAAACTTTTGAAATGTGGTCTAAAAGACATACTAAGTGATAAAACATGAATTTTCTTGTTTCATATGTGGGTGGGTGAGTCCTGGTCTTTGTGATGTTTTCTTTGGTTCCTTTTAATTAATTAAATTGATATATTACTGGAAGATCTGTTCAAATTGTTCATTATCTGCTGTTCGAAATGCATGCATTCATTTATTCATGTGTGCCCTTTTATGTGCTTATTTTAATGTTTTCTTGTTTCTAATGTGTCTTTGTGTTCCTTTGTCACTGATAACCATACTGATATCTGTGGTCGCATGTCCTTTCATTCATGTGCCCTAGTGTTCTTGAATGACTTATGATTATTTCTGTGCAAGTGTGTGCATGCATGATCCTAAAATCCTAAATTTTGGCATATATGATGATATATACAGAAATTTAAATTTTCATTTCCCTTGCGGCCATTCAATGTGAATATTTTCCACTAGAGCAATCTTTTGTAATCTATATGATCTGATATGCTACAAGTTGCAACATATAACTTGCGATAGATGTCTTATTGCAACTTTTACACATTGTAGAATGTCATTCATCTGCTTAACAGTTTTATAATCTATTTCTTGCTGTAGGCAAACTGTGTTTGGTGGTGCCCGCCCACGAGAACTTGTAAGTTTCTGGCCTCTCCAAGATATTTAAAATGGTGACAAGAGGGCTTCTTCTAGGTTCCAGCATCTACACACACGCATTAAATGCGATGTTTTTACTGAGAGATTTCTTTTGATTGTACATCTGGTGATGAATCTGTTGCAGGTTTTGAAGGAGCGAGGCATTGATGTTGTTGCTAATGATCTTGACATGACTGTACCAGCTAACAGGTATCGATTGTTTTCAATGGTTAAATGCTGCTTGATTTCATTTTTATCGGTCAGTTTGAATGGCCTATGTACTGTCAGTTCAGAGAATAAAGGAAGTGCTTTATGGAATCATTCACAGCAGCATCTTATGTGCTACTTTTTGTGGTAGTCTTTGCAGCTTACAGTTCTAGGGGCTAGAAGGTTAATATGAGATTTTGACCTATATGTTGCTTCACTGAGGGGTTAGAAGATCAATGATTAACCTGAAGTACCTGGATAGACATAAGTGCAATATATATGGTACACCTTGTTGGCGTAACTATTTTATTATTAAATCCATCATCATGTTTGAGATGCTGGTTCATATTTGTATCCTTAAATAATTTTGTTAAAAACTGTCTACATTTTCTATTGTTGCCTAACTTTTCTGTTTCTGTTGTATTTTCCTTAAATATTGTTCCTGGAAAGTTAGATGTTATTGCTAAAATTGGAGTTTATAAAGTTGGCTGCCTTTGTGAAATTTGTATACTATCTTGTTGTTGGAATGCTTCCATCGTCCTAACTTTGTTTACCGGTGTCGTTTAGAGTTAAAAATGACCTTCCAAAGACTGACTCAAAGCTAGAGCCCACTCCTACCGCACAGCCTGGCGAAGGGGCTGAGACCTTTACACTTGGACAGAAGACTGGAAGGGATTTTGAGAGGAAAGACCATCGACCTGATGCTGAGAGAATGGATGCGCAGAGTAGTTCATGGAGGAATGACAACCGAAGGACAACTAAAGAGGTTGAAAAGCCACTGGAACAACCACGCTCAGAGCCTGACACCTGGCGCAAGCCTGTTGAGCAACCGAAGCCTGATGTCTCAGAGGCCCGATTTGGGAAAGCATCGTCTGCATTGGAGCTTGCGCAGGCATTCTCGAAGTCGGTGTCTGATGGCGGGTCTGAGAACCGCTTCGCTAGCCAGAGGAGCCTTCCTGGCCGGACTCAGGTGCCCTTTTCCCGGTTGACAGACGACAGGGAATTCTACTCCCGGCCCCCACAAAAACAGATAAATGGCTATTGAATCCATTCCTTGCCCCACCTGGCTGCTGGTATTCCATCTTTGCATTTTGTTGGTCTTATTTCCTTCGTTTAGCCTTGGGGGTTAGGTGGGTCACCTTCTGGGAGGCAATATCCGTGCTGCAACTTATATCAATGGCAGAGAATCGATTTTTACATCTTGCTCTCCAAGAGAGATGATTGATAAAGAAATCTGTCTGTAACTTTGATTTTTTATTATTATTATTTTTTTTTATGACAACTAATGCTGAACTGGATCTGTAACTTGGTGAAATGGAATTTGAACTTCATTCTGCATCGTTTGACATTAGTCAAAATCTTAAACTCAGATTTGGCAGAGTAAGTACGAGGTATTTCAGCAGTTTACAGTGATAATGATGGTCCAAAGAACGTCTAACCCGAAATGATTGGATGATTGTTTGTTTCAATTGTGTTTGGTTGCCTATTGACCATATCATGGTTCTTAATTTCCCTTTTTGAGCTCATGATTTGCAAGCTGCTTTGAATAAGCATTTCTTTTCTGGGGATGATCATTTGAACTAACTAGATTACTTGCATCTCATGGGGTGGATCCATGCTGGAGATATTTTCATGTGCTGATAATGGTTTTGGGATTTTTCTTTTTATTCTTTGATATTTGTGACTTGGAATCTAGGCGGTTAAGCCTGCTGGTTCTGTTTTCCCTAAGCCTCTTTTCATCAGCTGGCCATCACCCCTGAGGCTACCGTATCATCTATGGCGCAGAATAATGTTTTTGCTCAAAATATAGCAGGGGTCGGTTAAACATGATGTTTCGGACTTACGGGTCAAATAGGTAAAGGTACTCATGGTCATTTATCTGGTAGATTGAGCCTATCACTGCGTCACACCAGTCTTCCTGGATAACATGGATTTAGCCGTTGTTCAGTTTAGTCATAGGTTGGTCTACTAAACTAGAGAAAAACATAAATCACTTATCAACTGATTTTCTATGGTGATTTTACTTTTCAGTCATTATTTTTTTACCTTAAACATATGATTTCAACTTCGAGCCAGATAGTCGTACTATTATATTCTGGTAATTTGACGTCTGAAGGTACGTCTGTTAAAACCATCAAAAAGGAATTGTAGAAATTTTGGCTACCCTATTATTCTAAGAAGAGATTGAAAACAAATTCATTTGACAACAATCTCCATGAAGAGAGAAGGGTTTAAAATCATTTATCATAGGTTGCAGCTTTATATTCTCCAGGAATTCCAAGTAGTTGCCTTCAACATTACATGATAAGCGAAAAGAGAGCAAAAAAAAATAGCCTTATAAAACAATGGAATTATGCACAAAAGCACTATAAATTTGCAACGAAGGCAGTTTTCCATCATCGACTACGGGGCACGAGACCTTTTGCTTCTAATCCTTCGCATACAGACTGGTGGAGAACTTCAGAATAGGAAGGCAGTCGGAGCAAATGCAGGCACGACCGTGGGAACTCCGTAGTACCTGAAAAATGAAAAATTTTACTTCAGTTATTTTATTCACTTGACAGAGAATTTTTATACCAATCCCGTCATCACCCCAAACATGATGCCAAAAAAAAAAAGATGAAGAAGATTATGACTTGACAGCCGAATCACAGCTCACAAGAAACACAGAAAGACGAGACAAAGTCTCGCCCTCACGCATCAAATTGTTAGGCATGACCTGGTCAAAGCGTGCAAGGAGTCCAAAACCGCCCCTCGGAGTCGATTGCAAACAACTCGAGAGTGGAAGCCCCACTTGGCCGCAAAGATGCACATGGATCACCGTGCAGAGCCATAAAAGTTTTCAAAACCCAACCTAGAAGCAGCCTTAGCTGGATTACAGACGCTGGTGAGAAGCTACTACAAGAATGTCAAACAAGGAAGCGCACGCTTGTCGTGGATGCTAAGGATAAGAGCGACGGCTATACTAACAGCGACAGATGAGTTTAACTGGCCGAGTCAACATGGTGCCACGTGGAATATCAATGTTAGAAACCAGAAAACTCCAACGCGTGATGAGACCCGGCTGGGCTTGGTCAAAAAGAGAGAGAGAGAGAGTCGAAGAGAGAGAGAGAGAGAGAGAGAGAGAGAGAGATGAGACACGGCTGGGACATCACAACCACCCACATCTTTGACACCATGACAACCGTTGTTTTGCCACACGTAGAATACAGCTGTCTGCTGTTTTCACAAAACACTCGAGCCCAGCCCAAAGCAGGAAGGTAGCGTTGCTCGAGTTCCTTCCTCTGTGTAGATGTAACCATCTGGTTGGTTGCAAAATCCACCGGTTTAAAATTAATAAAATAGACCGAAAGAGATAGATGGCTCGATGGCTCAGTGAAACGGTGCCCAACACGGCTCTCTCGCTGCTTGCAGAGTCGCCACGAATTTAAAAAAAAAAAAAAATCCGGCAGACATCTCCAAAGGGGGGAAAAAAGACAAAGGGGGATCATCTCGTATTGACCTACAAGCACTCGATTCCGATCAGACCGCTGATGGTAAAGGCGAATTCCCCATTCCCTGGAAGCGTCCGCGTAGTGCTTCCATGGTGACGCAAGACTGACGCTTAGGTTTGCCCGAGCCGGAGCACCAACGCGGCCATCCGATCTCGTCCAGCACCACCGTCTCGAACCGCCACGTGGCCGGCACCACCAGTACACGGTCGTACGGTCTGCCGTCCTAGTCGCCGGCTTCCTTATCCGTGGTGGGTGGGTGGATGAGGGTGCGTGTGTGGGTGAGGGTGGGTGTGGCTCTGTGTGTGTGTGCGTGTGCGAGAGAGAGAGAGAGAGAGAGATTTTACCGGAAGTCGTCTCGCTGCGTGCGAGGGAGAATCTTCCCCGTCGATTTGGCCCTCGTCGTCCGCGATCCACCGCCCCGACCCCCACCCTTCGAACAAACCGCCGGCGCCGGGGTGCCGTCCTCGGAGATCGCGACGAGCGACGGCCGCCATGGCGACGCCGACCCGTGGGAAGGTCTCCGCCGGCGTTTATCGGGGCAGGCGCAGGTCGTCGGGGAGAGCGGCGTTGCCGCCACCGCCTCCTCCTCCGTCAGCCTCGGGCTCGCCGGCGCCGCCTTATCCGTCTGCCGCGGGCTCGGCGGTGACTCCTCCGGCAGCGCGGCGGGACGGCCGCAGGTAACGAGCTCCAGAAGCCTCATCTCTCTCCTTTTGTTGTTTTCCCCGAAGGGGCAGGACTTTACTGCATATTTACAGCACTGCCATTAGTGGCGGAGAGAAGGTATGATCGCCGACAAGAAGAAGACCCGTCTTCCGATCGGACTCCGACGCTGGTTTTCCGTAGCGCCGGTCTTTAAATAGAGCTCGTGCTTGACCATTTGAATGACCAAAATGCCCTAGCTCTATTTGGACGATGGTATTTAGGGAATTTAAAAAAAGGGCTCACGTCGCCGAGATTAACCATATAGAGCCGAAAACTACCGCCCCCAAGGACGCGCTTTAATCTAATGATACGAGAGCCACACCGTTGGATTATCAACAGATGGCAGATGATTGCCTTTGATTAAATAGTTTTTTACGAATTTTAATGTACCTTAGTCAATTCAGCTAGATGAGGACAAGAAGGTGGCCCTTCGGTCCCTGGAAGCGTGCATCACGGGGGACAATCAAGTGGCCAACTTCTCGCTTACGCTGTGGCCATGGCTCGACCGGAAATTAATTTCCATGCGAATACTGGGGCGTGGCAATGGATAAAAGTAAGCGCTCAAAGGTATTAATTTGTTTGGTATGCATCCTTTTCAAGCTAAATGTTACCTTTCATGAGATATTTGTTACCAACTCTAGAAATATCTGTCCGAATTTATTTCCATTTTTTGACTTCATTATGCGTAATTCTTAGTCACTCTTCACGTGAGATTGCGATGCCGGGGGGCAGTTTGCCAATAGAATTCCGCATATTTGGGAATCTGGTCCGTGTGGATATGATTCAATTGGGAAATAAAGCCTTGCATTCACACGATGATTCAACTTGGTCTTGAAAGAAACGTAGTTTTGGTTACTCAGTTGATTGAAAATTAAAAAATATCTAAGATTGGGTGGTTGTTGATCCAGCGTTCAAGATTTGGATTCCGTAAACGTACAAAGAACCTGGATTCTGAAGATATTGAAAAAGGAAGGAAACAAAAAAAGAGGTTGTCTGGTTTAGCAAGGCCAAAGATCAAACCATAAATGAGGTCGACCCTGAGAGTCTGAGCTAAGATACGGTCATCTCCCACTCACTGCAGTCGACACTTAACGAAAAATAAAAAAAAATAAAAAAAAACGAAAAAGAGCAGGTCCACTAACCTAATTCCTCGATTTTACCACTCTAGCAATGAGCTTGCAGCCTCGCTACCATCGTGGATATAGATTGCATGCATAAAATAGTACATTTTTTTATTTAGATCAATTGCATTAGTTCAAGAACCAAATAGTATCAATATAAAATAATTAATAGTAATAATAATTAATAAAAAATATTAAAAAAATAAGTTAAGAATCTATTTTTTTTTGACCTTCATATGTTCAATCAAATTAAAACATATTTTCTGAATTCTTCTCTTTTTTTTTTTAACTTTCTTTTATAGATGATGTGTTATATAAAGAAAAAATCAAAATTAAAATTCATCATAAATTAATCTTTATTTATTCATCATAAAATTTTTTAAAATTAAATCTTTAATTTTAAGGAAACTCATAATTACTTGTCACAAGATATTTCAATAAATAATATGTAACCATCACGGAGGAAAGGAACCATGTTGATGTTGTGTTTTCACTTTTTCTTTCACTCTTTGCTCCAAAGGTAGACGGTTTGAATTGTCCAAGTTAATGCAACTTGCCTTCTATGGTGCCCTGAATTGGTTGGCATATAAAATTTTTATATGCCACACCTTGCGGAACCTACTGCTTTTCCCCCATTTTTTTAAGGGAAATAGAATCATTTAATACATTCAGTCGCCAGCTGTACAATATTAACCACCAAGGATGATTCTATGTTCATATCAACATAAAATTAGACCTCACTTTCTCGTCTGAATAGAAAAGGATGCAGCAACATGCTAAGGTTGTCCGAAAGGATGGTTATGCCTCTGAGATAACTAAATTAGAGTGAAGAATGATGACAAGTTTTCTAAGAGTACGAGATTTATGGAAGCCATTGTTAGAAGTTGCAGCTGAGTCCTTTGTTCCATAACTTAATCAACTTCTTGCCAGGTGTGCAGAAGAGGTTGTGCATGATATTTTATAATTTTTGGCGTAACAAATTACAAGTGGATGGACCCTCAGAATGGCAAACCAGAATGCTTAATAATGTGAAATGCGTCATGATTGCACTAAAACAACAATTAAATATTACATTACATATAATCACGTGCTTGCGTATGGCTTCATTTTGGAAGTTGAGCTTAAACCATTATATCTAACCCTGATAAGGCCAAGAGATAGGTATCCTGTTCCTCTAGAATAGGGTTAAGGTTTCATTTCAGTGAAGGCATCTAAAAGGTTCTCAAACTGGGGTAAACTGTACCTTAGTTTGTAAAGGCAACATCATGTAGTATCCCTTGACCTGGCTGTAAAGCCATCACCAAGTCCTGCTTGCTAATATTAAGAAATTGCGCAGATTTGCAATGAGCTTGCAAATATGCTAAAGAAGGTACCACACAAATGTGAAGTGTTTGCTTCAAAGCATGCATAATATGTCTGATGTTTGAGAAAATTTTGTAGATGAATATTTTTTATGGTTGAGAACAAATGATAACAATTCTGAGATTTTGATGGCCTAATGTTGGCCCATAAAAGGACCCTCATTTAAATGAGATAAGGTTTGTTAGTTAATAGTGAGATATGGTACATAGAACTGCAGATCTCTCTCAAAAGAAACCATAGAACAGCAGCCTCAAATCAAATCTGGCAGGCCTGATTTTTTAAGATATATAATGGTGTAAATTGAATGAATATTTTGAAGGGTTATAAAATCCATGGTAAAAACTTCTCAAATTTTGTTGGCCTTTGCCTAGTCAAAGTGAATGAGGTAAGACTTGTTTATTAATGATTGTTAAAGTGAATGAGATAAGACTTGTTTATTAATAATGGGAAGGCATAAACACTTGGACAGGTGCTTGCAGATCTGCTCCAGATGATAAGGTTTAGCCTCAAAAGAAGTATGAAGGTTAACTACTTAAGATGGTTAACTAAAATCAAAATTGTGGATTTAAATTTACATAGCTGACCAACAGCCAAGTTATATATTTCTTTGGGAAAAAAGTTGATTACAGCTATGATGGCTTATATGGTAGTGAAAATTAAAGGCATATTTATCAAAATCAGTATTCATTATGATTTTTTTTTTAATAAGGGACAGAAATATGTTGTATAGTAGATTGGCAGAATAGTATGTTAATTATTTTATTAATTTTAATTAATTTTATGTAATAAAATATTAAAACTGTAATATTTTTTAAAATTAAACTGTAACAATTGGAAGTTGAAGATCAAAAATATATTTTTGCCCTTTCTTTTTTCTTCTCTTTCTACTGCTTTTGTGGCGAAGTTGTTGGCATGTTATAAATTCACCTATAAACATTTTTCTTATAAAGTTTATCTATAAACATGGAGACAATTATAAGTCATATGCACTTCTGATTCTTGTTTTTTAAGGTCTGACTGAGCTCGCATCATGGATTTACGCCACACATTCGCAAAGTAGAAATCAGCCCTTCAGAATTTTTTTTTTAAAAAAAAAATGCATTTGATCTCGAAAAGGACCTCATTGGTCAGCATGGATTTTTCCATTCATTTCATCATTAATCTGACAACCACTCCCCTGTAAGTTTGTGGTATTCTTTATCCTGTCTCTTTCACGAGCAGCCCACGTGCTCTGCACTCAATGAATTAAGCCAAGTAACAGGACAAAAAAAAATTTCATAGATCGACCACTTCCAGTGTAATTGTCTTCATCAGTTCATCCAAACTATTAGAACTTTAAAGTTAATTGAAAACTGTCACTCCTAATACTGTTTTCATTCGTCAAACTTTAATAGCTGGCTTTGCGTGCCACAGGCTCCATGGTTTTTGACTTTGACCTCGTCTTATGGCAGTGGACAGTCCAGTATAATTCCATATATCATGTTGAGAAATAATTAGTGCCACTGTCTACGCACCATCAAAACATTACCAAATAACATGATTAAAAATCACACGTCCTGCAATACATGGAATCTTGGGTAGGTGAGATAGTTGACTAGAGGAAATATTAAGAATTTAGCCCATCCACCGATCGTGGTCTATACTTTTGTTCTTGGAGACTAGATGGCTCTTGGATGCTCAACTGAGAATGCGGTGAGCACATGTCACGTTGAACTCAAAAGGCTATGCGGACAAGTATGCGACGCTTGATCCTTCAATCATCTGGGTAGTTCTGAACGAGGTCTGGATAGCCAAACAGTGTCATTTTTGATGCTACTACCAGCAGATTTGGAGGCTAATAGTGGCTCATAGAAATGGATAAGGTTCGAGAGGAAACTGGCAGTAATCACGGACTCATGGGTGTTTGTTTCAGAGAACTGAAGCTCGTGACTCACGGGCGTTTGTAATCATCCATCAAGCCACAAGATGCCGTTGGAAGCCATCGAGTCCTAACACTGCAGCGCAACGAGCCGGCCAATGCGGAGGCTAGGCATGAGAGATGCCAGACGGCCGAACTCTTGCGCGGCACCGACTGCACACGGCTGCTGCGGCGATAACCGTCCTGGGCCATGCATGCCGTGACCTTGCAGGCAGTGCCGGACTGAACCATGCCGATGGGACATTGGCGTGCCAGCTCAATATAATCCAATCTAATCCCACGGTCAGCTTCAGAGGTATTTTTATTTATTTCTAAAAAGAACCTCTTTTATTCCTTTTTAATAATAATAATAATAGAAAGATTAAGTTTTAAAAATATTTGCCTCTATTACTTTAAAAAAATTATTTATTTTTTTTGATAAGCCTAAAATGATTAGTTTGTAAGATTATTTTGATCATTTAAACTTTAGCAATTTTTTTTTTATTTTTATTCTTTAGCTTTAATTATGAACCTTACATTCAAATTACATAGTATATTGGTAATATAAAAAAATTTATAATAATATGATGCATGATATTGGTAACATTAAAGATGTAATATCTAATTTATCAAATAAAATGTATGTTTTATATGATTAAAAATATAATAAAAATAAAAGATCATTTACTTTATAACACGTTCAGATAGTAATAGTGAAGATGATAAGGTTAAAATATAAAATATGATTAATAAAAAAATAAAATTTATAACTTTACCATTCAATGGATTTTTTTTTTAAGGTAATAATTTTATAAACTTTTTAACTTGGGAATAGCTAGATAATTTTAGCATTTTGGTTTGATGAAAAATGTATGAAAATAATTATCTTATATTTGCCACCATTGCACGTGATCAACTATTTCCTCCAGTATCCATAATAACAACAGAGTTTATTTTCAATGTAAAAGGCCTAGCACTTAATAGTAGCACTTAATAGCAAAAAAAGTTTATTGAAGCTTGAGGAAATGAAAATATTGGTTTGCCTAAAGAACTTATACGATGTGAAATATTGAACGTAAGGTTAAATGAAAGTGAAGATGAAGACTCTCTTCTAAACAACAATGAAATATGAAGGATAAGAAAAGTAATTATGAAGAAGAAGACCGAGCAATAAAACGATGGGATGATGTGATCATAACGAACAGATAGCTAGTCAAATATATATATATATATATATATTTAATTTATGATATTTAATTTTATAAAATTAATTTTAAAAAATAAAAAAATAACCGAGCCCGCCGGGTTTGGGCTATGCCAAACGAGATCAACCCTTGAACGGCCATGCTGCCACAATCCATCCCATTTGACACTTTGGAATACTCGCCAAAAAAGCAATTTACATTTATTATGATGTTCCAAAGTTTCAAGAGCTATGACTCTGGCCTGAGAGGGGTGGAGGGGTCATGCGAGATTATGAAGGGCGGACTGCCTTTGCCTTTGTTACTCCTATGGATACAAAGTCTGTGCCAATCGCTGAGTTTGATTGGTGCTGGTTTGGAATTAAGAAGGTATTATAGCAGTTTCAAACTTCAGAACTATTTCTGGATGATAACTGCTACGGTAATTTGTTGGTTAGGCACATCCTCTTATCAGTAGAAACTTCATTCTACCCTTACATCCGTTGCTCAATTTCATTACAATCATATTTATCAAGAAAACATATCAGATAGCTGACTATTTGATAACATGAGCTGCACAGTAAAAACTTCAGAGGAGTTGGATTAAACACTTTCCAAGAGAACTTAACAATTTAGTCATGACAGATGCATAGGGAGTTATATTTTTGAGATATTTGTTCTTCTTTGTCGTTATTAAAAAAAAGAAAAAGGAAAAAAAATGAGGGGCCTCTTCCTTTTGTCTCCAGATGTTCTCCCATGCCATCAGTATTGGTGACTAAAAACTCCGACGACATGCTACGTACAGGGATGGCACAAGGCTTGATGGACTCGTTTGCTACGATCGGTCTTCATGAAATTTTGATGGCTTTCTAGGCAATCACTTCAACAAGCCCTTTATATAAGTATGTTGAGATTTTCCAAGCTGTTCTGGACTTTGTTTCCGAAATACAGAGTCATGATGTCTCAGCTGCTCACAGAAGGCTGTAGCCTTGTGGCCAAACCTTTCTTTCATTGGGAGGGTCCTACACGTTTAATTTTGAGGGGCGTCTTTCAGATGTTTGGCATGTGTAGTTCTCAGGGAGCATTGCCACCATTATTCTCAAAAGGTGATGTCTTTTTGCCTATGCTAATGCATACTACAGTAAAAATTTCCATTGAACTTTTTCACAAAGGGGGGGGGCATTTTACTATTTCACATCAGTGGTTTAATCACTCATTTTAATCGCTTGCCTACCAAGAGGATCTTTGTGCAATAAGCACTTCCAGGTATCTATATAAATTTTATATTGTCTGGTTGTGCATTTTCTTCTCATAGTGCCTTGAATATGTACATTATTTTTCGCATCATAGGATGGGAAAAAATGCATGCATTTAGTGGGGCCAAGTGCAAGCCCTTGGACATGGTCTGCTGCGTGCGAAGGTCGCATGTACAGCCAAAAGAAGCGTCCAAACTCTTCATAGGCTTGGTTGCATTATTGGTCGTACTTTTCAGCTTGGTTTTATATTGGAATTAAAGGGGTCGTCGTGGTCACCAAATAAAACATTATCCTACAATCACTAGTTGCCCACTATATTATTGCCGGGAGCGATCTTTGGGGAAGTGGTCGCACAGTGGTTGGATGTGAAATTCCGAACCATATTTTACCCAATGATATGACCTTCGTCCATTTTGTCACGGCAACGGCAGGTTCTGGAAGCTGTTGGCTTTTGGCAGCCCACTGTTACGAAAGCAAAGCTTCTCCAGGTCAACAGCGCGCAATGCTCCATTCTCTCTGCTTTACTTGCTGATCATAACCCCAATTAACTCGATAGCTGGCGAGCGTGCCATTATGGAAGCACCTCCATGTGCTAAAAGTTCCCTTGCAGCAATGCACAAGGTCACTAAGGACAATAGTGCTCGCCCGACGTTTAGCCAAAAAGAGTGGTGATATGATTGGGTGCTGGGAAACCTAAGCTCTATCCATCCCATCAACTTGGCAGGCGGCTCCATTCATCGCATTTGATGGTCCTCGCACCCTCGGATGAGAAACTTTTGACGCCATGGATGGATGAAAGGCCAGTAACTGTAGACCTTTTGACGAATCCTACTCTTTCACGTACCTCCCCTCTTTAGTGACAGCCTCTCGTACAGAAGCAAACAAAAGTGGAGAGGATAGAAGCTCGATGTCCCTTTCATGCAGCTTTTTGTTTGCTGATGGGGGGTGAGTCAAGCCACTCAGATGCAAGACCGCCCTATTCGAGGTTATCCTTCGCTTGTTTTATAGAGAAAAATCATGGATTGGAGGGCTGCAAACCAAACTACTCTGCCCCACTTAAAATTTTTTTTTTTATTTTTAAAAAAGGATTGTATAGAAAGTGGGATATCAACGCCCAGATTGAGTTGGTGGCCATATCTTGCGTTCTTTATTTTTGAAAAGAAAAGAAAGAGGAAGCAATAGCTTAACCTTATCTTCCCTTTCTTCCTAAAATGGAGGCACTTCAACCACGAGGCACTAACCAAGGCAAGGACTCAGCTTTCTTTGTGGCCATAGTTTACTGGAGCTAGCCTGATAATTTGACCAGGCTTGTGGACCCAAGATGAAATGCTCATCCTGTTCGTAAAATTGGGCCGGTTCGAGATTTGAAACATCTCAATCTAACGCGACGTGCATGCGTTAATGTATCTGATGGTTGTTGAAAGGCTTAGAACTTGGGCCCATTTGTCCGAACGATGGATTTGCTCGAGCTGACCCATAACCTTGGGCCCATTTTCCAGCCGCGTGAGCTCTAGATCAAGCAAACAGATTGTTCCAACCAAGGGAGAAAAGAAAATAGAAGAAAGAAAAGAAAAGAAATGTTTTCATTTAGTTCCCCTTAAGATGGGTGGCTACTCTAAATGTTTCCCTAGATGCTCTTCAGCACCGTTTCTCCGTTGCTTCAGCTTTTTTTCCCGTGGTGGATTCCATGGAAGAAAATATCCTACAATCCAAGCAACACCCCGTTTGTTTTTTTTAATCCTGGCATGTTCAGTTATTTTGGGTGGAGCATTGGGTAGGGCCTGTTGGAAACTTTGAACAAGGTAAAGGTGCAATGTTGCCTTGGCTACTGCATATATACCGTGAGACAAATGCATGACCCGTAGCTTGTATCCAACTCCAATAGCTGTATTCCAAAGCAGCTGGGCCGAATTATTCCATTTCCTCCCAATGGAGTTGGAGAAATTAGATGAAATATTAAAATTGGAGGCCCCTTACTGAAATGGAAAAACAACTGCTCAAACATCCTACCGCAATGGTTTGTCTCCAATACGACCTTCCAAGCTGCAAGATGCCCCTGTGCGGAGCTAACAACTACCGGTCTCTGCGCTGTTGGATGGCACATAATGCGAGATTTTTTTTTTTTTTTCTTTCCCCCTTAACAGGAAAGCATCAATCCACACCACTTTCCACAAATCTTTGACCTCTTTTCAACAATGGAAATGTCAAGACTCAGACAAACATAGACATCAATCCTTATCCCTCTCCCTCTCCTCTTTGTTCGGATGTCCCCAGTAAAATGTCCACTCCCAGTTCAGCAAACTGTGCGCACGCTGCTTACTCTGCCAACACGCAGGCTTTAACTTGTCTCAGCATGGAGCTTCAAACTTTTGGCTTGGCACAGCTGCTTTTCACCAAGTTCCTGTTTCATGTTCCAAGATTACTTGTTCTCCGGGTACCTGGTTTCAGGTATTTTGCTTCTTACACCAGGTCACATAAGGCTCCATTGCTCCAATCGCAGCAAATTAAATTGTTTGCTATAGCCTATTTCTGTTACAACATAATTTATCTCAGATTTGTTTGCCATGTATGCGATTGCCTCTCTTCACTATGTTATGTTAGCGCAGCATCAGTTGATTTTAGCTGGTACAATAAAATTCAGCTTACAGCCTTTGTTGCTGCAGCGGAATTCAGCCACAGCTGTTCCAGTTTTGATATATGGGGTAAGAAACCAAGGATGGGAGTAAAATTCAAATGTAGCAGAATCCAGTTTACAGAAGTCTTTTGTGTTGAGCAGAACGCATGAAGGCTGTAGTAATGCAGTGCTTCAGTTTCATGTTTCTGAAGGCTGGAAGCGCAGTAGCTTAACAGAAGATTCTTAAAATCCGTTCCACCGCTGAATTTTATCCTCGCTGGCTAAAATTCTGAATATGTAAAATTCTAAATTCTGAAACTCTTTTACTACCTATCTGTAAATATTGAACTCTTTGACTCTTCTTCACAAGCTTGCTTCCTCCAATTTCCACCCCCCCCCCCAAAAAAAAAAAAAAATAGCTTTTTCAAAATTACGATTGTGTGGATACTGGATAGTTCAATGTTCCTCGTTCTACTCTTAAAGCTGTGAAGCATAGTTCGGTCATTCAAGCGGCATGATAGGACACCGTGTGAGGGCTGTTCAGGAGAATTTGAGATTATAAAAAAACAAATATGGCCTACCCCCACACCTTTGGAAGGCTAACAGGACCTCTATTTGTCACCTGGCATCCCCTCTCACCCATGGTGGTGGCATTTCCTCTGCATCCCTGAAAAAGAAAAATGCGAGGTCATTGGAAGATTGATCGACATGCATCGTATCAGACAACGAATGTAACCACAGCATCGTCGCATCACAGTTATGCCTTGTGGAGACAAGTGGAATCATATAGTTAGCAAAGACATGCAAAAAATCCTCATCACATCACTATTCAAATGCATGAGAGACATTTAAAGCCATCGCAGTTTTGGCCTAGAATTCTAGATTATTTTGTCATTTGGCTTGAGTGGCACAAGTACCGCTTGGAATAAATGCAATCTCTTCTGTACTAGATCAATGACAAAAGAAAACACCAATATGGTTTCCCAACCAAAGCTCTGGTGGGAATAACTATGCATAATTTGGACGTTCCTTTGTTCTATGTGCAGGTGTGTGATGTCTTCATGTCCTTAAACCATCCATGAAGGTTAGGATTTTAGTAGTTTAGATATTTTGTCAGCAGGCTAGGTTTCTCTGGAGCATGGTGGATATCACATGGAACCCTCGCACATCGGTGCGCCTTGGCTTTGCTTTTTTCTTTTTTCTTTTTTTTTTAAAAAAAAGCTTCTCGATTGCCATGATCGAATTAGAGTGGATGAGGACATCTTGTTTCCCTTGGCCGACCGAAATAATGTCTTCTCTCAAGCATTAAGTAGTTTAAAATAAAGTAATTAATTCCTAGTTGCAATAACTAGCTCTGGACCTCTGGACTTTGCTCACCATCCATGCCATAATTTTCAGTGTATGAGATTCGGAAAAATGATCAGAACTCGTTCCAAAATTTTGTTGAAGCTTGTAGTAACTATCATATACAATTTTCTTTCGTTGCAACATATCCAAGCCTTGCAATTTCTGAAAATGTCTTGGTCTATATATGCAGTAAGAATCAAATAAGAAGAAGGTACCCGGTATTAGATGATGCAAGTGATTGCTTATGCTGTTAGGCTGCTCCTTTTGGCACCACATTTTGACATAAATAAAGAATTATCGCCATGCAGAAGAAACTTATAAACTAGTGATAATTAGGATGACATGATATAGTAAGTAGCAACCAGTAATTTTGCTCCAAAAAAAAAAAAAAAGTAGTAAGTGATTTTTTTTTTTTTTTCACTTTTCTCTCTTTTTTTTTTTCTTAGGAGAAAGTAATTAGTTATGTTATCATAATAATTTTTGGTCCTTCTTTACTGGTACAGGGATGGTTTTTGACCATCCAAATGAGACTTTCTAAGTGCACACTATCCAACAAAACAATTTCATTAGCTTAAGATGTCCGGATTAATGAACATGAAGACATCATTTATTTTGGTAACTTCCACTTACGCCTGTCAATAATCAAGGAGCGACAAGCTGTTCAAAGGAAAGAAGTTCAATTGTCCTTTCCGTTGGACTAGCATGGAGCAAGAGGACAATTCATTGCTCTTTCATGATGTATGTTGGCGTGGCAAGGAGCCAGCTATTTCTTTTCAGTCTTAAGGCTCAGAAAGGAAGAAACAGCCAATTAACACTGCAAGCTTGGGTTTTGTCTTGTAATAGCATTGGACAAAAGAATGGCCGGCTAGGGCAACTTCTCTGGCCGACTCTTTACCCTCAACTGATTAAGAAAGCCGGTGACACTAATCTCAACAACTTAATGAGCAAAATAGCCAAATTAGCCTCTTTTTTATGGTTAATCCTTTGTCTTCTTCTGATTAGAAAACATGTAATTATTTCATTCAGCTACTAGTGTGAGTCCACCAGACCATAAGATCCAATAGTGTACTTGCATTCTGAGAATTCACAAAGCTTTTTATTTTTCGAACATTGTTTGAACTTTGAAAGGCTTAGGACTCCACTATTACTCATATTTCTCATATAAGTTGAGTCAACTCAAACAGTAAATTGAATCCTAAGTCCTAACTCAATCTTCTCATTAATGAGTCAATAAACAGGCCTAACCTTAATTAGCCAAGAGAAAGGACCTCTGACAGAGAATTTGAACTGATGTAAAAAAACATCCGTATAAATATACAATTTTTTGTGTGTGTTAGGAGTTGCATGAACCTTGCATATTTCTGGTTAGAATTGAGTCAGGAGAATGAAGGGCAATAGAGCTGAGTCAACTAAATCATGTTTGAGATTGACTCTGAGTTTTTAGCAACACTATGACTAAGACGCTGCATACAGAGTGATATTATGGTCAGCTAAAACTTGATAAGTCATCATTAGGCTCCAATTGGCAAAGGAAAACTCTATACTTAAAGACGGCCCAAATAGACAAGTTGTCGTATATATTAGATGCTAAAGCAATCACACCATCATTTGTGGAAAACGTATATTATATATTACCTGATACGAAAAAGAACTGAAATGCTGAATATTAACCTTAAAAGACTAATGGCTGGTTCATGTAATCTGTGATTGCTCATGGGTCTTTTGTGGCTGGTTGGTGTAACCAGAGACTAAAAGAGAGAGAGAGAGGAGGAAAATTGACTATGGTTATAGATTAAACTTCCTTCCTCATGATCAACATAGGGTGTTTCTAGTATGCTTCAATCCATGTCTCTTAGTGAACAACTATACTGAATGATTAATGACTTGAAAACAACGTGGCATCTTATCACTTCTGGCAAAACAACAGGTACACTTCATTCTAAACTGTTCTGTTGTCTTTTTGCGCCATAAATTAAATTTTCAATCAAAATTTGAAAGTGGACACCCTATATATAGACCCAAAACTCCTCTAGCGACCAACCAAGACCCACACACTTTCCCCTCTTCTCGTCTATATTCTCGCCTCCCCCCCAACCACTGTGCTAGAAAAGTTCACCACAACATCCTTCTGAGTTTTCCAGCCCTCAATAACCCTCTCCCATCTCTGCAAGCCCATCCCTTCCCAGGATAAATCCCCAGCTCCCCAATCCTCAATCGCCCAATCCCCACCTGCCACGTGCCGTTCCCTCCACCACACAAGGCCCTCCCATGCACGTGAAGGACATGGTGAAACCCTAGCCTCCCTCCCCCCGTTTCTCTCTCTCTCTCTCTCTCTCTCTCTCTCGACCACAGAGCCATGAAGGCAGATCTAAGGGGCACCCCCACTTCCATCTCCCTCCCAAACCCTAATCTCTTCCAAACCCCCGAGGGCTCCCTCTCAGGGGCCCTCAAGGGGTGCCTCGGGAACCTAGACGGTGCCTGCATAGAGAAGCTCCTCCTCCACTGCGCCAGCGCCCTGGAATCCAATGATGTAACCCTAGCTCAGCAGATCATGTGGGTCCTCAACAACGTGGCCTCCCCCCACGGAGACCCCAACCAGAGGCTCACCTCCTGGTTCCTCAAGGCCCTCATCGCCCGCGCCTCCAGCCTCTGCCCCACCGCCATGCCCTTGGCCGCGACGGGGCTGGCTCGGGCCCGGCCGATGACCGTGACCGAGCTCGCAGGCTACGTCGACCTCACCCCGTGGCACCGCTTCGGCTTCTCCGCCTCCAACGGCGCCATCCTCAAGGCGGTGCAGGGCAGGGCGAAGGTCCATGTGCTCGACTTTGGCATCACCCATTGCATGCAGTGGCCCACGCTCATCGATGCGCTCGCCAAGCGACCCGGGGGCCCCCCGTCGCTCCGCATCACCGTGCCATCTGCCAGGCCGCCAGTCCCCCCCTTTCTCAATAGCTCGATCGAGGCGGTCGGCCTGAGGCTGGCCAATTTCGCCAAGTTCAGAGACATTCCGTTCGAATTCCATGTGATTAAGGCCAATCCGGCAGCCTCTGCTGACAGTATCGATACCACCTTGACCTTTCGCCAGGAATTGGCATCGGGTCAATTGGATCCTTCATCACTGGGGCTCAGAGACGATGAGACCCTGGTCGTGAATTGCCAGAGCTGGCTCCGTTACTTGCCAGAGGAGTCAGTGGGCGCTGCAAGGGACCCGTCATCGAGAGATGGGTTCTTGGACTTCATACATGGACTTAGTCCTCGGATTGTAACCGTGACCGATGAAGACTCGGACTTGGACTCCCCGAGCCTCACCTCGCGGATCATGGCGTGCTTCAATTATCTATGGATACCGTTTGATGCCCTTGAAACCTTCTTGCCCAAGGACAGCCCTCAGAAGATGGCGTACGAGGCCGACGTCGGGCAGAAGATCGAGAATATCATAGGGTTTGATGGGGCGCAAAGGGTAGAGAGGCTGGAGTCCGGTGCTCGGTTCGTACAACGCATGAAGAGAGCAAGATTTCAAAGCATTCCGTTCGATGAAGAGACGGTGAAGGAGGTGAAGCTTCTTTTGGACGAGCATGCAAGTTGCTGGGGTATGAAGAAAGAAGAAGACATGTTGGTGCTCACATGGAAAGGCCATAGCTCAGTCTTCACCACAGCTTGGGTCCCGGATGGATTTGATGAATAAAATGGTTTGTCTCTTAGGATTGGAGAGAGAAAGAGGGAAAGAGCTGGGCATCTCTTTGTGGTCCTATGGAAGAGCCGTGACAAAAAATCGTGTGTAGGCTTTGCATATGGGTGGAGAGAGTAAAACGGCCGGATTTGTTTGTTCTGCATCAAAGGCCAGCTTTGCAGTAGAGAGAGCATCTTAGCTCGGCGATGCCCATCCGGTCTGTGCCAGTGGGGAATGTATATATTATCGTCATCCATGGTGAGGCCATGCCTTGGTTTTAGGTTAGTTTCTTGCTGACGCCTAGGGAATCACAGTTACAAGAGAGCAACCTGTTCTATGCTTGCAGCCACAGCAAAGGACAGGTCTTTGGAACCAAATACTCAGAAGCTGGCTACTTCTCTTATCATTTATCTACTCTGATGCTTTGAAGATGGTGTCCTACATAAATTATATAGCCGATAAGTTCTTCTTTCGATATATCATAAGTACCCTGGTTGCTCTTGAGGCATCATTTCAATGCATCCCATGTGGTTGTAGGTTTTGCATGAAGAGCTGGCGCACCCAAATACACAGCAAAAGGCATCAAACTTGGCAATTTTGATGGTCTTTTTCCCATTGAAATTTCATTACCCTTCTATTCTGTGGATTTATTATAGTGTTTGCCGATGATATATTATTAATGAATGAGGTTAAGATTGAAGTTAATCAAACGTTAAAATTATGGAGAAATATATTATAATTTAAAGATTTTAGTTTAATAAGATAAAAATAAAATAAATGAAATATAAGTTTATCATAATTAGAAATAAAGATAAAATAGAGTAACAATTAAAGATCATAAATTTTTTTAAAATAATTATTTTTGATATTTAGGTTCAATTATTCATAAAGAATGAGAGATCAAGGATGATGATATCCATAGATTTAAAGTAGGTTGGATAAAATAGAGAAGTGCAACAAAAATATTATGTGACTGTAAAGCATCTATTAAGTTAAAGGAAAAAATTTATAGGACAGCTATAAACTAATTATGCTCTAGATACAAAATATTGAGTAGTTAGAAAATTACATGTATACGAGCTAAATATGACTAAAATGATAATGTTAAGATGGATATATGGTAATATAAGAAAAGATAGAATAAACAATGAACTTATTCGTAAAAAAATAAAAATAGCACCAACTGAAAATAATTTGAGGGAAGAATGACTTAAATGGTTTAAATATGTGCCACATAAACTTATAAGTGTATTTATGCAAAGGAGTGATTTAATATATATAGAGAAAAAATAGGTAAAGATAGATCGAAAATTATATAAAAGGAAGTGGTAAGGAAAGATTTAAAATCTTTGCATTTTATAGAGAAGATTTAGAACCGAGTAGAATAGAAAAAAAGAATTCATGTAGCTGGCTCCAACTAGTTTGAGATCAAGACTTTGTTATTATTCTATTTTATATATTTGTTATGCACCATCCCCATCCACCATATATATCTTTAGGTAGGACTATCACTGGCCCTAAGACAAGCACATCTACATTTCAATCGGCCTAACCCCACCCAACATATCAAAATCACGGCTAGAGGTTGAACATCCCTGTATGTAGGGCCAGAAATAAATCTAAGCTAGGGCCTAAAGATGGCAGAATATAGGTTCTGGTTTAGGCTTCAGGTTCAGGTAGGCTCAAATGAAAGAGAGAGAGAGAGTTGGACTTGGCTGCATTTAAGTTAAGGATATGGCCATTTTCATCACCCTTAGATTTATACGGATCCCAAAGCTATCCTATCTTTTTTTTATTATTTTTGAAATTCGTGAACTATTCGAATCCAAAGATGAAAGACATGATTGGATCTAAACTTGGTTACATTTGAATGTAACTAAGTCTAGCTCTTTCTTTCTCTCTCTCTATATATTATATATAGGATAACTGTGCTAAGACTATAGCCATGTGTTGCATTTCATGGCTCCAATCCACAGCCACGGTTTTGTCATGTTATAGAAACGAAGCAATTCAATCCTATTAACATGTTTCATGAATCTTTATTCCTTTTGACTTAATTTGATTCGATGATGAAAAACTTTCTACTAAGCTCACCCCTCCATCTTCCATGTAATTACTAAGTTGGTATCTGAATTGTTAACTAAGAAAAGACTAGAACAAATGGTAAAAATAATCCATGAAACGCATGGGCATGTCACTTGTGTGCATAAAAACGTGCCACTAGGGGCGGAGCCGATATAAAAGTAGTTGTTCAAGCTTCAAGCTCTCGACTGAAGCGCAAGCTAAGATTCTTATAAAGTTTTCGAGTCGGCACGTCTGACCTTTGGGCTGAGTTGGTGTGCTTGGAGCTTGGAAAAATGTTTGAGCCCATCTTACTTTTCTGCCCGATGAACTTAAACCAGTAAGTAGTGAGCTGTGAGCCTAAGCCGTTCGTGAGCAACTCAATTTGCTTGCATCCCTAGAGAGCCTTCAGTCCAAAATCTAGCAAAGATGCGGGATGACCCAATTTCATGGCTTTTGACTGGCTTACATGACAATGTTCACCAACGGGCTTTGCCTCACCGCTTGTACCAAGAGAAAAGATGAAGTGATAAATGGTCTTGCACTTGACATCCTGAAGCTGAAATAAGGTTATCGTTGGAACGTTGCGCAATTTTATCTTTCAATCTCAGCATCATCTAAACGGTGGTCAATTATTATTATTATTTTTTTTTAATTTCTTGCTTCACCAAGACATATGCAATTGTTTGGGCTCGGAATTTATCCATGCATACGTAAGTCAATAAAAATTAATGGCCTTAAAGGATCAGGTCTATATGGATTTGGAGCACATTGAGTCCATGGATCCGACTGGGCCATATAGCGAGATTTACATCTGGGTGGAGTTTTGGTAGAACTCGGGTAGCAGCGTAAGTTGCTACTACGCCTACCAGCTCACTTTTCTCGCATCATAAGGTGCCCCTCTCCCAAGCTTCTCAAACCCCGTTGATCGTTTTTACTGTCCGTTGAGAGGAGGGGGAAAAAGAAAAAATCAGTATGACATTCTCTTCTTCATGGCGAAGTTCAAAGCCTTTCTTTAAGCCTCAGCATCTACTACCGTTATTAGGATTTGAAAGCCCAGTTACCATGACTTGAAAAAACGTGGGCTGTTTGGGTCGTTGCTGATCATTGGGCTGCAGGAATTCTGGATGCTCAATTGGGCCGAGATGCACCACTCCTCTTACCCATCCCAAAAGTCTCTAGCTGTGGTGTCCAATCCGGTGTACTTCTTCTTGTTCTTTCCCATTTCGTTTTTGCCCCCTCCCCTTTTTCCTTCTTGTTCGTTCTCTCTCTCTCTCTCTCTCTTTCTTTTTTTTTTTTTTTTTTTTTTTTTTTTTGACCTGCAATGTCTTGTTTTCTTAACCAATTAATGATGCCTTTTAGCATCATTTTTTTGAAAAAAGAATTGCAGGAATTGAGGTGATGTGACAATCAGCGGAGGAGATCCAATTTGTGCTTCCTCGGAATTATGTCTTTTATCTGTTTTTAATATCCTTCCAAGGATCTTATTACCTATTTCTAAAAGGCAAATAGAATATTGCTCAGATTATTTGACCCCAACTACGTTTGCGGGTGCAAATCTGGGTACATTCAAATCATTTTTCTTGTTGAAATCCAATCCAAGGTTATGTTTTTCGGGATGGTGATTTAATTATATGAGTTGTTATTTCACTACATCTATTATAATGATTATGATATAGTAATTTTTACTTTCACCCGTGCATAAGATAGAAGAGCATAAAATAATTCATTATATATTTACCTTTTAAAAATCACTCTTCCCATGTATGCCCTTCAAATTATTCTATTTTTCCAATAGTACCTCTTTCATTAGATTTTTAGTTTATAATATCACTAAATCATAATAATTTTTGAAACATAAAATAACTTTATTATCCTTTTACATTAATATCTGTAAAAAAATAATATAATAATGACTCCTTATCTCATGGATCAAAAATTAAATCTTTGTTAGGAATATTAATAAAAAATCAAAAGAATTAGTAAATAGTCATTTATGAATTTCATTAGCCAGAAATTTAATACTATTTGAGAATTGGTATTTGCACATATATTTCTCAAATCATTTTATTTTTATTTTAACATTCTTCCTATTAAATTTTTGGCTAATGATATTAATAAAGGACTATTTACTAAAAATTACTTTTGCCAAATGGACAGCAACATGGTCAAATAATGATTTTTTTTTGTGTTCATTACAAAAGCAAATAAGGTTCCATGTAATGACTATATTTTTATTCTCAAATAAAACTAGCTATGGGCATTGCTAGTATGATAATCTCTGTCATGGTGGGACGACATGTCTGTTTTTTAGGGGATTCCATTTACGACCTAATTAAAACCTTGTACCAGAGGCATCCGCATATTAATTTTGTATGGAAAATAAAGTTGGGCTAGGTTCTCCTTAAAAGAAAAAAGAAAAAGAAAACTCTGACATGTCCCCCAACCGTTAAAGATGAGGAAACCAGCATTGCAGGATGATAGCATCAAAATTTCGCACCATATCCATCCCATCTTGGTCTCTTAACTCATCAAATTTAGATTCTGGGAGAACATTTGGTTGGATCATTTGCCTTAAGGGATTTATTTTTGGATCTTTTTTGATAGTTACGTGAAATCTAATGGCTTGATTGCTGCCTTTCCAAGTAGCAGACATGGAAGATGATATATTTGTTTCTTTGACTGAGATTATTTTCAAGGTTTGGAAGAAACCATGGCTGCTTTCTTCCATTCGATTTACATAGACCATCCAGTCAGAAAGGTATCTCAGTCTCTTTTCCTGTTAAGTCTTTTTATAACTTCAATTGTAAAGGTACCATACAAAGTACAAATATTCTTATGGTTGATTCTAAAAGACAATTCTATACTGAAGAAAAGATAGCAAAAAAAGGCCGAAATGTCAATTTCGGATGTTCTACAGCAGTCTAAAACCTATTTCTTTCTTTCTTGCCTATTTGCTTCTTGGAAAGAAAGAAACTTCTTTGATGGCACAAGTTCTTCTTAAAAAAAATCTTGTGCATCTTTTCTTTCTGAAATCATTTAAACCGAAAGCAAGACAGTCGAAGCCCATTATAATTTGAAAAATATTCTTAGTTCTTCTTAGTCTCTTTCCCTCTTGCACATTCTTCTTCTTATAATTTAATTCATTGATAAAAGCTTGAGATGATCCTCCCGCTCTTCTCCTGATTTCATGCAAAAAAAAATTCTCATCAAAGCGAAGACCTGAGAGCTCTATCAGCATTCCTTCACCGCTACTCACATTTGTAGTCCCACCCGCCCATCAACCGTAACGGCGTTATGTCCAAGGAGAAATGCGACAGGCGGCAGGAACCAAATCTCTGAACGAAAATTTTCCCAGCACGCTGTCCTTCCACATGCGGCTCGCGGTAGCGGATTGGCGCTTGACACCAACAACGCCAGCAACCCTCTCACCAGCCCACCAATCCCCTTGTGCCATGTGGCAGGAAAAACAAAAAAAAAGGGCAATGCTGGTGATGGTTCCTTTGGTCCCCATAGCATTTCTCGTTTCTAGGAACAGGCGGCTAAAGATACGGCTCGACCGCTACGATTGTCATTTCATGGCCCTCCGTTGTTATCCCTCTCACGAGGAGCGCAAGGCAAAGCTAATAAATGAGGGAGGTGGTTCTCATCTTCTCCTCGGCCTTTTGCTCTTCACTCGGATGCCTGAATGTTTGTCTTCACATCAGCGCATCCAGTCAGAAACGTACGGCCAGCCAGCAGTTTAAAGAAGGGTGAAAAAAAAAAGAGAGTAACGCCATGACGCACAGAAATCTGTTTAGTTCACACAGAATTTTTCAATGTCAAATATCATTAGAAAAAAGTTGGTGCAATCAATTGGATTGATGACGAGTTGCCCACCCTATGACATATGTTTGCGAATTTTTTCCATGTGCACCGATGGACACCTCAATTTTTGTTTTGAAAAAAAAAAAAATAAAGCAGATTTCATGAGCCACAAGGATATTGAAACATATATCGGTTTTTTTCTTTGGATTTTTGGTTCCTCTATCGATTGCTAGCTGTTGTCACTATCATTAATGCATCATTCATGCAAATTACAGGGGTGGGCCTAATTCTCGCAATTAGACAAGAGAGAAGGTGAGGCAGCATGACTGCTTTTAGTACCATGAGTTGTAAAGAGGCCCACAAGATATTAAGTATTCCTTTAGAAGGCAGCTTGCTGGATGTAATGCAACCGAAGAATATAGTTCACATATATGATATGAGAAGAAAAATAAAAATTGAAATTATTTATGAGCTAGAGCTTATCGGATGGATGACACGAGTGAAAGCAGGCAAGTTGGGTCTCATAAGTGGTGCTCCTAAAAGTTAGAGATTGGGACTGCCAAACATCCAATGTGAGCTTTAAGTGCAAACGTTGCTAAGGACCAAAGAAGGCTTGGCTGAGGATAGTGAAATATGGCTTGCCACCCTTCATATTTTAACGAAGTTGGATTCACATCAAGATCAATCATGAACTACAGCTCGCATGGTCGAGCTAAACTTTGTGGAGTTGGAATTGGATTCTCTACTTTATCTGCTAGCAATGCGAAGCCATTCTTCGTAGCTCCTCTGAATATTTTTTGCTCGATAAAAGTAACCCCTTTGAATTGTTGAAGCCGTACAATTGAATTCAAAGAAATAGGTTCGCTCTTCTGAGGAAAGATGTGGAACCTTCACGACGCTTCAACTCGTGGTGAACTTTCAATGGATTGAAGAGCCCGAGCAAAGTCGGTACTCGTATGGGATAGGATCATTAAATGCATGCACGTAAGTTTCTTTTGTTGAGGCTTATTTTACTTCTGATGCGCATCCGCTGTAAGCAAATTAATGCGCAAGGGAACATACGTTTAGTGACATTTAAGGCGGCTAAGAAGGCGACAAAATAAAATAAAAAAAAAGTAACCATGTAGGACAAATGATTCCTTCAATCCACGCTCGGTGCATCGGATTAAAGAGGAAGACAGAATTATTTTAATTCTTCCTTATATTTGTTACCAGTAAAAATCAGATAAAATTTCATCCCAAAAAATTATTAATTCAATTATAATAAAAAAATCATTCAAGCAAAATGCTCATTTTTATTGAAATTTTATACAATTAATTCGGTAAATACTAATGAATAATTATAATTTTATTTTATTTTTTTCTTTTATTCTGTTTCCATTCAGTTTGCTGTCCTCCTCCTATATCAAAATATTATGATTTTTATCCTAACCTTTCCGTAGTCATGCTTTACATGACTTCATCCACTTTAGATAATGTCAGCTTTGGTCCAACTTTTGTTTCAAATCAGCAATGCATGCTCCATAGGGCTAAGCCTTAATCAAAATAAACCAAACTTTTTTTTTGGACTCGTAAGAGCTAGGTTGCTCTTCTAAAATGGAACCTAATCGCAGCTTCAAACACGATCCATGGTTCCATTTCAGGTCCCTACTAGAAGTTTAAAGAGAGGGTTAAATGAAACCAGAGCATGTTACAATCACAGGGTAAACATAAACCTAAGAGACGCCCCTTTAGCTGTTCTAATCCTCAGGTACCAATTCTAATGTAAACTGATGCAAAACTCTTCTCTCTCCTCCTTATTCCCGAGGGCATTTTGGGCACCTAGTCGTTCACAGGGGAAAGCATGGCGCTTTAAGAAAGATGTTTGTTGGGCTTGCCATGTTTGTTTATTGTGCAGGGAAGAACTGGGATTTGGCTGCGAGGAAAGCACTAAAGTAGGTGAGAGGTAGGATTTGACTCTCAAGAGAATGCATAAATTTGGTAATGGTTAGCAGAGGCTATCAGAGATGACAGGATTCGCACCACCAACTGAACTGGTCGCGTCGCCCATACTCCTGCCCTCTCTCCACACTCTTCCCATCTGGCTTCTGGGCCTTGGTGTCTCGGAAATGTGGCTCCTTTTTCTTTTGTTTTCCTTCTTTTCCTCCTGTTCACCTGTATTTGACTAGCCAGAAGGGCACTGCCTTCCCTTTGTCTTGTTGCCCCTTCTGAGAATATGGCTTTGTGAGTTCCCTTTTCCTTCCACCTCCTTTCCCGTCTCCATCATTGGAGCCCTTTTCAGTCCTAGAGATTGGTCTAAGAATTTGGAGTACTGTTTACTGTTCCAAAGCTTCCTTTTTTTTTGAAGACCTTTGTGGTGAAATTTGTTTTGGAGGCAATGGAGGTGACTTGTGACCTTGAAGTGGATGTTAATGGGGAGGAGATCTTCTTGGTGAACAAGGTAAGCTCTTTTCACCTATCAATACTAACGGATATTTTGGAATATTTATTTTCAAACGTTAACTTCCCCTTTATCTCCTCAACTAAATTTGGGATTTTGATCGAGTTTTTGAATCGGGTCTATTATATCCGTCATTCAAATATGCATAGGATGGCCTGTCTTCCTGATAAAAAAAAGTTGCATTTTTTTTTTTTTTTTCAAAAAAAGAGGGAGTCAAACAGGATTTGATCGGGAAAGTTCTGTCTCTGAATTTTTAGAGCGTCTTTTTCTTTCATTTTTGCTGGACTCTTTGCTCGATATATGGTTGTCTTTAGGGATTTCATTCTATGAATAAAAAAAATTATATCTTGTTCTGTCTATTGTTTTATTTCAAGCCTTCTTGTTATCTCTTCTGAATTTTGTTTTGGGGGTTAACTGCGGCTTTGAAGTTTGTAGTTATTGGATTATTTTTGAAGTGTTTTTAACTGCTGGTGTAGAAATTCGTTTTTTTTTTCTTTTTAAATTTTGTCCTTTCTTTCAACCAAATTTGTTCTGAGACAATGTTAATGCTCTAGCTGACTTCTTGTTTTGGGTGCCATCTTTGGTTTGTTCACTCTATTCATCTTCTATCGTCCAATCTACTTCGCCCTCTCTTCTTATGGAATGTTGGGTTCAGTGCTCTGCTACCTCTTTTCGATGCCTTCTATTGCTATATATCTCAAGTCATGAGCATTTGTTGGATGTCTTGGTTCTTTTCTGCTCTCATTTATGACTTCTTCATGAGAGGATTAAATGGTGTGCACCTTTATCTCCCTCTCACAGTCCCACCTCTGTCATGAAATAAAGTTGGCCTCATGGGTGGTGTTGTTTCTTCTTTACCTTGTATGAAGAAATGATTTGCATTCTTGCTTCTCCTTATTACATTGTCCCTATTGAATGGCTACAGCTACTGCTCACCTTCTTTGCCTCTTTACTTGCTGGACCTGTGGATTCGTTGTTACCATTTTTTTTTTCAGAAGGTTTATTAGGACCCTTCAATTCTTTTCATGGTAAATTAATAGACTAATTGCTATTCTCATAGCACACTTTTCTGCACAAAGCGTTTACTATAGTTGGATGGATTATTTTGTTGATATGAGTTATTATTCTGTGGCTCCTTCAAGGAAATCCTATCATCATTCTCTGGTAGGCTAAGGAAGTTATTTAACAAACCATCGGTGACAGCAGCGACAAAGACACTGAAAGTCATATTCCATGACTTGCCCGGAGGTGCTGAAGCTTTTGAACTCATGACCAGGTTCTGCTACAACAATGGCAGAACTCAGGTAACTCCCTCTAACACCTGCCTTCTCCACTGCATAGCCCACTTTATGGAGATGACCGAGGATGTCGCTTCCTCGCCAAACTTGATCAAGCTTACTGAAAAATCTCTTGAGGAGATCCTTTATTGGACATGGTCTGAGATCGTGAATGCCATGAAGCAGTGCCAAGATTTCTTTCATACAGCAAATTCCTCAGGAATCTCTGATAAAATCTTAGAGTCTCTAGTAGGAAGGATCATAACAGCCAGTGATACCAGTCCTACAGGTTCATCTCCAGAGAGCTCCACTTTCCGATTTTCATGTGATACAAGGAGTACTGTAAGCACAAAAAACAGCAACCACCGAGCTTGGTGGTTTGAAGATCTTGTGATTTTAAACTCTGAATCTATTGAGAAAATAATCAAGAGCATGATTTCTCAGAAAGTAGACCATGTGACAGTTAGCAGATTCCTCTTTTACTACATCAAATGTAAATTTTCCAATGCCACCTCTGATGAGAAGAAGAAAGCCACCGAAGTTGTTGTCGACCTACTTTACTCTCTCGATAGAAGCTCAATTTCCTGCAAGGGCTTGTTTGGGGTTCTTCGAATGTCTTCAACTCTGAATCTGAGCAAGTGTTGCAAAAGCAGATTGGAGAGTATGATAGGAAGTCAGATTGATCAAGCAAGGCTGGATAATTTACTTGTGCCAGCCCCAGCTGGGATGGATAGTCTTTATGATGTAAATCTAGTCTTAAGGCTTCTAAAATCTTTTCTTGGTGCTGGTGGCCAAGCATTTTTAACTAGATTGAAACAGGTGGGGAGCTTAATGGACTTATACTTGGCAGAAGTTGCTCCAGATTCATGTTTGAAGCCCTCGAAGTTCATTGAACTAACTACCGCTCTACCTGATGCTGCAAGAGATTCTCATGATGCAATTTACCGGGCCATTGACTTATATCTTGAGGTGTGGCATTTACATGATCAAAATTTTCATCTCAGTTATGTTTTATGTTCTAGGTCATCCATATTTAAAATTGAATGAGAATAGTATGTAAGGCTAGTAATCTGCACTCTAAATATTATTAGTCCAATCAGGAAAAGATTAATTAGAATTTGAGAATTTAAGTAACAGTGAACTAATTTGAATTCTTGAAAGCTTTTGGTTGCTCACTTCCAATATGTGGTCTGAAATTTTTCTTTCAATGTCATGCCTGTTATCCTTTGATAAATAATCAGGTTCATGCTCAATTATCCGAGGAAGAGAAGATGAAGATATGTTGTGTCATAAATTACGAGAAGCTTACTTCAGAATCCTGCAAGGACCTTGCACAGAACTCAAAATTTCCTTCAAGGATGGCAATCCAAGCACTAATTTCTCAGCAGTTGAAGCTCAAGAGCCTACTCCATGACACCAACCACTTAAAATCTTTCAGTTATCCTCTTAAGGGAAATGGATGTGAGAAAAATCAATGCAACGATGGTGAGCAGATCATTCTATATGCAAGGAAGCTCGGTTTATCAGAGGACAGTGAGAAGCTCAAAACCCATCTTCAGAGGACGCAGTGGAGGGTGATGGAATTGGAGAAGATTTGCAAAAAGATGCAAACCCAGATGGCAAAGATCATGAAGACCAGGATATCCAGTCCCAGCAGCTCTAGATCACTTCCCAGACTCTGTTCATGATTAAAATCCATGTAGTTCATTTCTTAGTTTTTCATATATATATATATATTTGTACATAGTATTCTTGACAAGTGGGGTTCCACAGTCTCTGCTATGGTGTTTTTGTCTCGTCCTATGGTGAAGTAAAGCTGATTTGTTAGCAGTCCCTTTAGCAGATGAAAATGAGAGATTGTTGGATTGTTTTTTCTTTTCCTGTTTTCCCCCTGAGGGTGATATGTCTATTTGTACAGCTGCTGGTAATTTAGGCTCTTCTTTTGTCATCAGTGCTCTTTGGTACAGTCACTTTTTATGGTCCTCCCTAAAAGACTAACCCGCCATCTGAGCTGAAACAAAACATTGGCATTTAGATTTGACACTGCCTGAAGCTTCCCATTGGTTAGGCCAATCTAAGAACATCTATTCGTATAATGGAACCAATTCAAAAATTGAAGCATGGCAAGTTACTTTGTATTTAAGAGAACTATTGTCAAAAGAATGTGGAGATTCAAGAAAGGCTGGGATGTATGGTTTTGGTACAGTTTCACTTCTTTGCCTTTGGTCTATTTTATAACACTTCCTTTACAAAAGCCAATTCAGTAACAACTCTTCATTCAAGTCTCATAGTTCCAAGTACTATTCTGCGGAAGGGCAATGAATTGAAGGATTCTTTTACCGGTGAGCAGTTCAATTGGTGCTCTTTATGAGTGAGCATTAGACAATTTCCTATGGATCTAAAGAAGTCGCTAGTTTAGTTTTAATTAGTTTGTTGTGGGGTTTGGAGCATGTGGTTGCCCGATGTCACCATTACAATATTGGAAGACTGACACAGAGGTATCAAAGCAACCCATGGTCAGGGAGCAGTTGACAAGTATTGCGATCCTTTAAATAAATAAATGAACAGTGAGATACTGTGATATGATAAGAAGAGATGATGCATGTAAGCCCGCTTTAAATTGTTGCCGTCTTAGCTTTGGATACCCCTTGCTGAGCAAAACTGAGGGGTTTGAGGAGTAGAACGTTGAGATGGAGATCCAGTCATCCTCCAATTTGCTTAAATATTACGTTGACCCTGCGGAAGCTGGCTGGCCAAATGATAAAGGATCTGGTGCATTAGATCCTCCTTTTCTTTGTTAATAGTGATTGAGGTCTTCAAGGGTTTGCCATTGTGTTTATTATACTAATGGGCAGTAAGTGCTGTTTGCAGTATGATCAAAGAGGACCACAGTTAATTAAATGCAAAGTGGAAAGTTCCCAACCATCTCTCTGAAGCTGGGTAAGGAAGAACAAAAATTATATGGAGCTGTCCGTTATGTACTCTACTTTTCTTCTCTGAAATACATTGATGGTAGTAATCGAAGAAAACATAATTCTTTGATGATGATGATGGGTGCACTTACACTAACTCTTTTCCAAGGAAAGAACTCTCCATATTATTTGTTTCTTTTTCATTTTCTTTAAATATATATATTAAAGGAGATGACTTGAACAAGCTTGCAGATTGCACATGTGGCTTGAGTGAAGAGAAGTCGATAATGAACTGCGGTGAGCAATCAAGTGCAATTAACTACTGTGTTCACGAGAATCCTATGATACGACACGAACTAGGAAGTCTGCCAAGTGGAATATATTACTTTTTAACTTTGTGAGTTTGATTTAGATAACTCTACCGTACTAGAATACTATTTTGCTGTGGACCACAAATTTGTCTATTAGAATCATCATTGAGCACGGCATAAGGGAAAACATATGGAAGCAAATCATGCTACATTGTCTCTTCTTCTTCTTCTTCTTCCTTCTTTTGAGCACTATGAAGTAGAAACCAAATTTTGCACTGCATTTTAGCAGTGTGGAAAAGGCCAGCCACCCACAAAAGAATTGTCAAGTAGTTTTTGGCGGGACTCCATCCAATGACAGTACGCCACTAGTGATCGACAAGGACGGTGCTCAAGAAACTCAAAACGAAAGCTACTGACAAAGTCACTCGGCTGGGGTAGTGGAGCGTTGTGTTGTCACTGCTACCTTTTAAACTGGCATGGTGAAATGTGCCGTGAAATGAAGAAAAGTGTTTGGTAAAAGGCTCCTGAGAGTGATTCCTTATGAAGTTACCGTAGCATTGCTCGATTGGTAAACGGCTGCAACCTTGGCAAGCTAGTTTTGACGCTCGTCTTTGTTTATGAGATAGATGCTAATGTTGCCATAATTTAGAGAGAGAGAGCAATCGAGCTTGTGACATAAAGAATGCGAGGCAATTAATGCGTGAAAGGATCTCAAATGGACCCCGAGGCGAGGAACCCGGCGGAGGGCACGCGGAATTGCGAGAACCCACGCCACTGGCACTGCGTTGAGAAACGGAGGTGGGATGCGCACGGCATTGCAAAGTAGAGACATGCAATGCAGTGAATTTAATGACATAAGACATGGATGCGATTACGAGAAAGCAGGCATGGCCGTGGATATTCTTCCCCATGAGAAGCTTCTTTGGATGCTCTCTGTAATTACGACCGCGCAAATTTAATTCGTATTAGAATCCACTCTCAAATCGGCGTGTCTTTAAGCTTCTCACATGTTGTATGTGATCGTATACGAAGAAAGCGGGCACCATTGCTGCTCGTGCTTGCCCCATCGGCGAGGCTTAGTCTCATTCATGCCATTCGGCGAAGAACCATTGCCGTCTACTTCCCGATGGGGAAATGCTCATCGCGTGCGTTCTTTTCTTCTCGGAAACAAATCGCATGCGAGCAGCCACTTCATTTCCTTTGCCTAATTCAATGGGCCTAATTTGGTTAAGCCAATTAATAGGTCTAAGTATGAACCAAATGGAATCCCATACAGCGTATGCTATCACTTTAGCTGGAATCTGGTCGAGCCAATATGAGCCAAATTATGTGCATGTTATTTAGCTTTGGGTTCAGGCACGACCTGAATTATATCAATCTCCATAGGCTATCCAATCACAAGCCAATCAAGCTTGTGACCCAGCATGCATAATTTAGGACATGGATTTAACTTGAATCTAATAGACATGACCTCAATTTGAGACTAATATGACTATATTAGATTGGCCTAATATTTGGACTCAGATACGAATATAAATGTTTAACAAGTAGATAATTTACCATAAGATTTTAATTCATAATCTAAGGGCTACACCATACAAGATTTTGAAATTAATTTGAATGCCACATCTGACATGGATTAAAATTGGGTCCAATGTGTGTGATGCTCAAATTTGACAAGTTAACATTTAAATCTATTTTAATTTGTCACAAGGACCTGTTTAAATTAGATTCAACTTAAATTCTGAATTTGATGTGACCTAACCAAAATTATAACGTGAGTTTGGCACCAATTATGTTGCTCTTAACGTTGACTTAATGTCCAAGTCAAATGTATATAATATATAATAGCTCAACATTAAACCTTGGTGCATAATCCAAGGGTCATGTTTATAAAATTATGCCCTTATGGTAAAATGGATAATTTAATTAAAAATCAATATTTTAAGGGGTTTTGTATAATTCAATAAACATACATAATTGTTATGCCTAATTATCTCAAGATTCTTGAAACATGAATCAAAATCGAGGACACGACATTCATTCTACTTATTTACTCTATGCACTTATATTTTTATGAATTTTTATTGGTTGAAATATACTTTTAGTCCTCAAATTTTCAGTTGTTAAAGTTTAATTTCTTATGCTTTAAAAATATTATATTTTTAATATTCATTACATACAGTTAAAATTAATGAAATAGTTGATGTATCTTCTTAATGCAAACATGCACTCTATCATCAATTTAAACTAACCTTATGTAATTATTATCGTGTGATAGATTAAGTGTTTGCATTAGGATGATTCTCCAACTATTCCATTAATTTTAATTGACTCTATGTAACGAGATGTTAGGAATATAATATTTTTAAAATATGAAAAATTAAACTGTAATAACTAAAAATTTGGGTGCCAAAATTAATTTTGAGCGAAAGTTAAAAGGACCTAAAGTAAATTTTTGCCATTTTATTCTATTATAATATATCATAGATAGGTTATTAATTACTGACAAGCTTAATCTGAAGTTGCTCATGTAGAAGACAATTGGTTATATAAATGATCACAGTTAACTAGGAAACGAAGAGAAGCGTATGAAATATGATTCCCACATTCACTTAATAACATGACAACGTACATATATATCTGATTTTTATGAGGTTGAGTCGTATTAAAGAACTCAAAAGTCGAGGAATTATTAATTGCATGTTACTTCCGTCGTACTTTTGTTAGTTCTCGGAGCAAGTGAGACCCCATGATTAGATAATGACAACATTGCGTGCGTGGGAGCCCACCATGTCATATTGGTGATGGGCTTCCTGTCGATCTCCACAATATTAGTAGGTCTTGGCGCCTGGTTTGACTCCCTTCTTCACAGATCGATGGGCTGCCAAGATCTACAGTCTTTGGTCGGACCTTGTCTGATATAAAAGTATTGGACGTGGGAACTGGGAACGTTGTTGGCAAGAAAAGATATAATATGGAAGTCCAAGTGAGATCCACCTAATCCTCGGTAGCAGTTGTGATTAGAGGCCTGTGCACGAGATCAGTGTTTATTTTATAATTCATACGTGAATGGCTTGCTTATTGGCAGCATAATTTTACAAGGGTGGCGACTGCATGCATGTGACCTAAATCACTCACTAGGTGGCACCTCCCTGCTTTAACTTTTCAAGGGGACGTCCAAAACGATGCCTTTCGGATGATGGATTTGGAATTATGATTTGCCTCTCTTATGCGTTGTGCCATATATAATTTATGCGCACCAACTTCTTCACAGATTTCATGCAGGCTACCTCACCCTTTTTATTTTCTCATTGCAAGAGATGGGAAAGCCATCAAAGCTTTCCGTTCAGGAGACGAAAGAGCGGTTGACTGGGTGTCACAGTGCTTGACCAATTTATTTTCCCAGAAACTGCGACCATACACAGCTAAATCCCTTGTTTTAAAAGCAAGGTTGCAAAGAGAGACATCTTAACCACAAAGGAACGGTGACTAACGCATGAAACCTCGAGTTATAAGACACAAAAGATCCCTTAAACGACACTTACATTCAAAACTTAAGCAGACACGGACAGAACATTTACTTACACTAACAGAGGGCTTAAAATTATTACTTTAACCTACCCAAGGAATCTCATTACCTTCCAAATGACCAACAAATGGTGTTCTATGGACACAAAGCAATCTATAGACACCAAAAGAAAAATAAAAAAGATTATAAGCGTCCACAAAACACAACCATCAAATTACCAAATAAAGGTGTTGATACATAGATATACACAACGAATCCAAAAAAAAAAAAAAAAAACCTATTGGCTTCTGAATTACTTAATGTACCCAACTCTCAAACTACCTGACTCAACATCTGACACATGACCCTCGCCTTGAGCAGGCCTCGATCACATGTTACCCAGAAGGTCAACAGGTCATGGTGCAATCGATAGTAAAATCCTTTTATTTTTATTTTTTCTAACGCCTGGGTAGAGGGAGGGGCATGGCTACCAGCTATATTTTTAGAAGTTTCATGGTGCATGCCGTGGGCTTGAAAACGAGACGATAGGAGGAGAGCAAACATGATATGGGGCTTAGGGAGCAGGAGCATGGGCAAAAGGCCTCGAGATTCTCACACGTGCAGATGACGTGACGTCGGCACGTGAGGAGTCGAGTCGGGTCGCGGCCTCGTGTTTCTCACCGCTTCCACTCGCCTCCGACTCCGAATCCAGAGAAAAGAAGAGTATGGGCTCCTTCGAGAGCTTCGATCCTGTCGTGCGGTCGAAGGTTGGAATCGCCTCCACGGCACCCGAGCGGGCCCCGGTGGACCGACCTTCTTTGTTTCTTTATTTATTTTTTTTTGCCTCTTCCCTCGAAGCAGCGCCGCGACGTTCGATGGAAACCCGCCAGATTTTATAAGGTTTTGCTGCTGATTGGAATGTTTGGATGGACGGAGTTACCCTCTTGGGATTTTTGAAAAAGTGGGTCGCCGCTTGACTGCAGGTGATGGGATCCTTCATCCTTGAGACATTATTTAGAAGAGTATTTTTTTTTTTTAAAAAAAAAATAAGCCACTTGCGTGGCAATTAATGGTTCTTAGAAAGGACTGGGCTTTTGTCCTATTAGTGTGGCCTCTATGTTGGGCCGGACTTTTTACGATGGGTTATTCTATTGATTTTGGGTCTCAAACAAAAAACCCTTTTTTTTCAATACTAATTTCATTTCTTATGAAGCAATGGTTATTGTTATTGTTAATTGCTATTGTTTTCTAATGGCTATTATATAATAAAAAATGAAAGCTATTTAATATTTTTATCCTTTATTATAAATAAAATAGTATTTTAAAATTATATTTTTTCTTTTCAGTTGTTCTTTTTGTTTGCTGATAGTAATTTGAGGAAATAGTAAATTGAGACTTGTTACAACAATCATAGCCCTCTTAACTAAAAATCAAAAGTTTTGGATTCCAATCTTATACAATGGATTTTCAAGTATTTGAACTTGAATAATTAATGTATGGATGGATCTCCCTCTCTTTCTTTTCAAAAAATAATGATTTTAATAAATAATATTATTAATTTTATTCATTAAATATAATTCTATCAATCAATATTTATTAAATATGAGTGACAACTTGGTGAATCAGAGCTTGTCCAAATGGTTAAGCTCAATCATTCTTAGGTGTTGCACTACTAAAAGATTGAACCTTGATAATTATAATACATATAGATCTTCCTCCTTTCCTCTCTCTTTAAACAGATAGTCAAAAATTAAAAATAGCCGGTTGAGCAAATAATATCATAATATTTATTGTAATGGTGGATAATGATTTTAGAATTTTATTTATTTATTTATTTTGACATTTCCTCTTTAAGTTTCATCCCTTTTGCACTTCCTCAACAAGTAGCATGTGAGAAATTATTCATGTAAATCTATCAATCAATTCAAGGAGATCACAAGTTACACCAAAATGTACGGCAAAGTAATTAGCTACATGAAATTGGCAAAGAGAGAATTTGCATTCAAACTACTAAATGTAATTAAAACGAATAAAGACACAATATCTTCATTTCCCATGCGTTTGATTCCAATCGTGCCCAAAGTGTTCGGCCATCCCCAAAATCGACATGTATCCAATGCTGGATTAAAATCCGAAGAATTAGAATTCAGTTCAAATTTCTTTAATTTAAGGGCGTTCGTATGAGATAATGAGAACAACAAACTAGGTTACTCCTGGAATCAGACCACATTTGGTGAATGGTACATTAGGAGTGACACAGGAGGGCCTAAACGGGAGGCCGTAATCGTGGGTCGTAATCCTTTCATGAACAAAGATGGGCAAAGCCCAAACATCTTAGTTAAGGCAAGGGCCGCAACCGAAGCCTCAGTCACCGAAACCTTTACGGCTTCCACGCGGGAACAGCGGGCCCAACAGGACAACACTATGGGCCACCGCCATTTTGCTGTGGAACAAGAACTAAAAGCCCAGCCAGATTACTAATTGAGAGAGCATGGGTGAACAAAGTGAAGCCCATCAAGCAAGCTTCAGCCATGATGAAGCTCAAGCAAGATGGCAGATGGTATTTGTCGAGTTCATAATATGATTTTTATCTTATTTTTATGAAGAGGTTTTATTGGAGGTGGTAGGCCAGCCTGCAAATTTCTCTGGTTGGTGCTCCATGTTACAAAGCTTGGTTTCCAATATGCTTTATAAGTAAGGTTATAGCTTCCAATATTTTGGGGGAGGGAGTAGGATACGAAGGTTGTGTTCGCAGGTATAACCTCCTTATCATTAATTTTATTTTTTCATATTGTTTTAGAAAATATTATAATTGTCATTATTTTTGTTGTTGTTTTGCAGAGCAACCTTTCCTATTTTGGAGTTCTTTTTTATTAGAATTTAAGCTAAAAAAAAAAGTGATGATCAGGTACAACACATGCAACATAATTATTAAGTGATTTGAAGACAAAGAACATAATTTTTTTAATATTTCATTGATCGCATCACTATCATCCATAAAATATTTTTTCTATCAACCTATTTTTTGGTGACTTAATTCTAGAAAAATTATAGTATTACATCATTTGTTAAATCTTTCTCATCAAACTTGGCGCACCTAAAACATGTACATTATGGTCTACCAGATTGGATCAAACGAATTAAATTTAGGTGAGACTCGAAAGTATCCACTCTTAGTCTAATAGTATTCTTGCTTTCATTACAAACGTCTACCTCCCATTATGAGGTAAAACTAATCTTTACTCTTATTTTTCTTCTTCTTTTCTTTACTCTACCTTTTCTCTTCTTTTTGCTTGAATCATTAATATATTTATTTTTATTCATCATTATATTTCATCTAATTTTTGATGTGATATAAATTAGGTAGTTGATCAGAAAGTAATACACTATAATTAACACAAAAATATGTGGTAGCCAATTTGAAGTTGACATGTGTTAACCTTAAAGAAAGAAGTCTTATATAGAAAAGAAATTTTGCCAAGGGCACCATCCACTTCGGAACTTGAGATCATCTAATCATCTGCCATCAAGTGGATTAAATCAGGAGGACTCTCAATATCTCTATATAAATTCCTATGCATACAAGCACAAAACAAAGACTCCAGAGGCTTAATGGAGTCGAATCTCTATTTTTGTTTATTGCTTTTCTCCTCTTTGATCCATATGTTGACTTAGGCATTAGATGATCTTTTCTAGAAAAAATCTCAAGATCTCTCTCTATCAATTTGCAAGAAACTAGTTTTAGGTCGATGACCCATGCTTTGACAAGCAAGTTTCCATCTTCATATCAGTTGGTGTTTAGAAGCCAATTTTGGACATCAATAGATTGGCACCGTCTATTGGAATAGGCAGAAGCCTTTAACCATAATGCTCAAAAGAATGAATTAGGGGAAGATTAATTTAACCATGTAAACCCTCAAAAGAAGAGACTGTGGCTAAAGGTAGAATCCTTTAGCCATGCCGCCCAAAAGAAGAGCAATGCCTAAATCAATTCCAAGAATTCAAGGAGAGATTCAACCAATTTGAAGCCTTTGAGAGATTCAATCAATCTAGAGCCTTAATAACAGTCATCCAAAATCATTTTAATGCTCGTTTGTAATGTATCGAAACCCTAATGAATCTAGTTCAAAATTTGATCCCCCCCCCCCCCCAAAAGGTTGAGTTTTAAAGGCCCTAGGGGACTAACTTGAGGGCTAATTTTGGCCTAAGGAATAATTAACCTCAACTAGAGCCTCATGAGAGTATTCACAACCCCTTGTATTAGCGAGAAGGGGATAAGCATCAAGACAATTGACCTATGGAAGAGCCCCATGATCGATTATCATAATCAAATGAGCAATTAAGCCTAAGGTCTTCTCTAGCTAGCCAACTAAAAGACTAAATAAATTTGTATCTAGAAGAGGCGAATGAGAAGATTGGAATAGTCATTAAGCAAGTCCGAGGTAGGGGCAAGCCTGATGGATGAGTTATTGCCTTTAAAGTTTAAGATGCGCAATTAAGACTATATAATATAACCTTTGATCCTATCAATCATTGGAGAGATTCAAAGTCTTAACATGCTCCATAGAGTTTCCGATGCCATAATGTGCTGAGCTCTCCTGGTATCACTAAAAATGATGGCTTGATCTTGGTACTCAAGCTTTCGACTTGTCTAAATTAGATCATTTAAGCAATTGAGCTAGTAGTTTATTAATCATTTTATTAGTAGTTAAAAGCATTGGAAGACTTCTACAAGCTTGATGGTGATTAAGTAAAGAAAAGAAGAGCTGCTAATAGATTATATTTGGTGGCTCGATGCAGAAGCCCTTGAAGTTCATGATTTGGATTTCTTTATTGTTGTGATATCTTACGAATGATCTAAAAAATTCTCACTTAAGTTTCTCTCTTGTAAAGCACCCCCTTGAAAGACCTAATTAAGCTCTTAGTCTGAGCATAGAAATATATCAATATTGAAGAAGTAGTTGAAGCTCGAAACGAAGATGAAAGATGAGTTGGAAAGAAACGATAGGTGAAAGAACCTCTACCACAGCCCACTTTTTTTAATTTTTTAAATAAAAAAATAATTTCTCATTTCTAATAAATGAACATGCTTTTTAATTTTTTGATAAAAAAGAAAAACCGTAAATAAAGATGAAATCAGAGATGGGAAACAGAAAACATTCTCTACAACTTAATAGGCCCTTAGGTTTTCCACTGAAGCCTCTGCACTATTTTGATAACTCTCTAATAGTTAGCCAAGAGTCCTAAACAATAGTGTCTAAGCCCTCCTCTTTTGTCTATGATACTTCAAATCTAGAGATTTTGGTAGGTCACGCAAGCATAAAATTTGGATTGCACTCTAAAGCAATGGGAATATGATTTGAGGTTGCATTACATAAAGCCTTCTAGAAAGATGCTAAAAAAAGATCATCCCACTTTGAAGATAAGAAAAAACAGTCAAGAAGAGTAAGAGAAGACTATCCTCATCTATTAGACTAGGTAAAGTTTCTGCCCTTAAGATCCAAATCAATTAAGCGCACGTATTCAATAAAGGACACTAAGGTAATATGGTCTTCCTACTAGCCACAGACCTCATAAATCACCTCTAACCTTTGATAATTTAGTAAATAAATTAGTAATCTCGCTACTACTAAGGAGATTTCTAAAATTTTAAGAGGACAAAGGCTTCCTCCATGAACACACATGCCTTTGCCCTCCCTCCTTCCAGGGAGAATACTATCAATCAAACTACAGTTGTGAATAAGGCTAAATAGAGATAAAGTACCATCTAAGCATGGAAACCTAGGGACTACATCACCTCTTGCTTCCCTATTTTTTTTAAAAATTATGGTGTTCACCTATCTCATTCACTTTCTTACTAGGTCTATCGCCTGTAACGTAACCAAAAGGAGAGGATGAAGTTGCACACAGGTGTCAATAAAATTTAAGAGGGATGCGAACCTAAGATCATCGTTGATGGTGCCGGATTATCAGTGATGGTGGGCAGCACCGGTCTTACTTATTTTTGCAACGTAAGCAAGGGAGATGATGGGGTCACGAAATGATTTATTTGGCTAAAACGTTCCGCATGACAACCCTATACGGCTGCACGGTAGACACGGCCTCACACCGAAGACACGTCCGTCTTAGGTACTTATCAAACTATTAATATGTTAAACAGGGTTGATATCGAAGAAAAAAAAAAAAAAAAAAAAAAAAAAACAGATGATAAACAAATCCGTCCTGCAGGCGGAATGGAGGAACGTTCCGCATGACAACCCTATACGGCTGCACGGTAGACACGGCCTCACACCGAAGACACGTCCGTCTTAGGTACTTATCAAACTATTAATATGTTAAACAGGGTTGATATCGAAGAAAAAAAAAAAAAAAAAAAAAAAAAACAGATGATAAACAAATCCGTCCTGCAGGCGGAATGGAGGCAAGGGGGAGCCACAGCTCCAGCAAATCAACAGAGATCCTGTACTACATTGGAAGAAACCACGTCATGTTTGGTTCAGTTAAGGTATTGGTATTGGAAGGGACAAAGCGAAGATGCGTCCGCTAAAGTCGGTATGAAGTTGATTTGTTTCTTAATTTCATGTAAGGAAAACGTATCTGTCAAGTTTGCATACATCATCATATTGATGAGAGATTGGATGATGAATCGGAGCGTCGGTGCCCCCAATTCTAGAAGCCATCCTCATTCATCATTCTTGTTTTATCTATTGATTAGTTAATATATGTAGGTACTGATGGGTATGTCACATTAGACATGTTAATGGTTGATATTTAAATATTGATCATTATATAATGTGAATATTGGTTGCTACGTGGATTTTATGCCATTTTTTTTACGGTTTTATGAAAGTACTTTGGATCTTTTTCATGATCTTGATAATTATTTTTCCAAGTAAATTAAAATATCCTGTTGTCCTGTTGGTTTTTCCCCCTTCCTCGACCCAGGACCAGGAAAAGCGGCCGAAGGGCAAAGCCGTGATTTTAAAATTTTCACTTTTATTATTATTATTATTATTTTAACTATTTACCATTTAAAATATTAAATAATGTTTTTTAAAAGATATTTTTAAAATTGTCATTCTAATCAAGAGTTTTTTTTAAAAAAAAAAATTTAATAAACGACTGGAACAAATCTTCGCGAGGTAGCATCTCTTATGGAACGGTGCAGCGCCGAAGTAATCCTCATCCTTGTCATCAAATTTCGATGAATGAATATCGGTGGGTTTGCCTCCTGAAAAATTAAAAATTTAAAAAAAAAATATCGGTGAATTGGGAACTCATACCTGTGCCTAACACCATCTTTTCAATTCAGGGAATCTTTTAGATAAAATAGGAATTCAATTGTCAAAGGACAATTCGGGCCCGTCATTAGCTTCTGGATACTTTAATCCCCTCTTCTGTCCCAGGATTAACGAGGAGTGCGAAACAGCGTTACGCGCGCATGTCGACGCTGATGCAATGCGTGGGTCGCGGTGATCAGGTCGATCACGCACGTCGAACGTGTGTGCCCGTTAGAGCATCTCACCATCCCCACCCATCAACAACAAGGTAGGTTTAATTATTTAAATCATTTTTCCTTTTGAATTATATAAAGATTACCCGATCGGTATTTTCCCTTGTCTCTTCTATACAAGGATTCTCCAGAGTCTCCCTGGATCATTCATCTGTTCTTTGGGTGCCATTTTACTTCGAGAATTTAGAACCCAATCTTCAGATCATGCAGACTTGGTTACGACCGCAGCATCTCCATTAGAAAGATCCTGGCCCACGCAGATAAAATCATCATAACAAAAAGAACTTCAACGAAGCCAGGGATATGCCGGTGGATGGTAATTTCTGCCAGCCAGTCTATTTTGATTGAAGAAAACAAAGAATTTTTCGGAGCAAAACGCTGACAGCAAGACGGCTCCCAACCTTCCTCCTTTGTCTAGTTACTAGGGTTAGTCTTTTTTTTTTCTTTTCTTTTTGGGTGCACGGTGGTCATCGAGGCAAGTTGGCTTTCCAAGCGATGGTGAGTCCACGTGGTGACTTCTTTTACTTGTTTAATTAAACGTTACTATAAAATTATCTAATACTTCACGTGATGGGAAACAAAAACAAAAAAAAAAAAAAAAAAGAAAAAGACTCAAGTATGAGTCAATGCCAATTCTATTAATGACGTCAAGGATGACTCAACCCAAAACCCTCGCCCCTTATCTTTCTAGAAGATTTGAATTATATAGTTGACCACCCCAATTCTCTAACTTGCAGCCTGGAAGTAGCATCTTTAAGAAGTATTTTATAATTTGAATTATGTCATTCTTTTATGATGGCCCGACATGATTGCTATTGCTTATTATAACACTTACAGCACCTATCATTTATCTCAGATTAGAATTATTTATTATTAATATAAAAAATATTGCTACACCTATTATAATCGTATTATGATAGACAATAGTAGTTATTATTGTCCACATTATTATTTATTTTATAAAAATATTTATTTTAATTGTTACATACTTCTTTGTGAATGAAAATTTTTTAAAATTAATATTTTAGAAAATAATATTCTTAAAAAAATATTTTGTTAAAATAATGTAAATGATAAGTCTTTATTATAATAGGTTTATGTAATACCAAATAGTATAATATAACAACCATTATCTTTTTTTCTAAAGATAAGGTGGGTCCTAGACCGTAGCAAGGGTTGTTGTGGTGTTAGAACAATTGTTATATTGAATATGGGATTATATTAGAGCTGTTTATACTCTGTCTTGATGCTAATCTAAACAGATAGATTGGATCGGTTTATAATTTGATTCGATTAGATTGGATTGGATTAATTTATAATTTGATTCAATTAGATTTGATTCAATTTATATTTAAAAATTTGCGAGCTAAGATGGATTTAAAAATTAGATCCAATATCAATTTTGGGTCAGATTTATATCTTGTATTTTTTTGATCCAACTCATGACCTGATCGATCCAAACTTGATTTGATCTAATCTATATACCTTAATTATATAACTCTTATATTTTTTTACTCTAATTATCTTTATCAATTCGTTAAATGAACTCTCATCTAAACTAATTCTTCTTTTTATCATTAACAACTAAATCTTCTATCATTTTTTTCACTTAATTATATCTAAATATTCATACTTCATTAATTATTTTATTAGATTTTTATTTTTAATATCTTTAAGTATATTAATAGGTGTCTTAAAAATTATAATTTATAAACTTAAAATTAGTTATTTGTTTGGGTAGAAATAAAAGTTTTTAAACAAAAAAAATAAGTTTAAGTTATCTCTTTTTAATTTTATTTAAAGTTTTAATAAATTTATATTTAATTATTAATTATTAAATTTTACTTATAAAATAATAATTATAATATAATCTTAACTTCCTTTCCAACTAAAATATTTTAGGTTTGGCTAAGTTAAAACTTTATTCAAAATTATCTCGAATGGTTTATAAGCTTCAATATTCTTTTCATGATCCAATCCTATCTAAATAGTAAGTAAATGAGTTAATTCAGATTTAAAATTACGATATAAATATAAAATCAGGTCACAACGGATCATGACCCGATTAGATTGGTTGTCCTTGAAGGGGAGACGGAAACTTCACCATTCTGAATTCCCATTCTAACTTTTTTTTAAAAAAAAAAAAAAATTATGTCCGGCGACTTTTCTCCCGCCAGAGATGGTGAGGAGAAGTCTTAACAGCACACGCAACCGCATATATCACGCCTACGCTCCGACTCCCACACCCACAGCCAAAACCGGACACGTTGACTTGAAAGACTGACTGGACCTAATTTAGTAATTTTGCCTCTCTACTCTTCGACCATAACACACCCAAAGCCAGCCCCACTCTCTATTCTTCGAGGCTGTTGGCTTACTTGCTCCAATGGATGCTTATGAAACAACGTTCTACTCGAACCCGTGACGGAGAGTAGTAGAGTACCAAACTCCGTCTTGCCAATTCAGGCAAGCTTTTGGATAAAAAAAGGAATTTAATGCACTTTATTTGCTTCTGGGTACTTTTTTTTTTGTTTTTGTTTTTGGTAAACTCACAGGATTAACGACGAGTACGGAACAGCTGTTACGCGCGCATATCGGCGCTGATGCAAACATGAGTCAAGATCAAGGATGATTTAGACGAGGTCATCCTGTTAATTATCTTTCAATTAGGTTAATAGACAATTATGAGCACTGAAAGAGGAAAGGAGAACACCCTCCACATGATACTGCCAGCAAAGACCGCCGACCATTTCTTTTTCGAGGTATATAGCACCTTTTTGACAGCACCAATTCTCTGGCTAATTAACTGAAGTTGCGTCTTCTTATAGTAAATAGAAGTATTTTATAGCTTCAATTATGACATTATTCTGCTATCATGGACTCACATGATTAATGGGTAATTGCCGTTGCGCATTATTACAGTTTTAGCAGCTATCGTTTATTTAAGTTTCTGGAGATGAGAACTATTTATTATTTTAATATAAAAAAATATAATAATACATGTTATAATAACATTATAATAGATAATAATAGATGTTGTTGTCTATATTATTATTTATTTTATAAAATTATATATTTTAAATATTGCATGCTTCTGTGAATGAAAAATTAAAAAAAATAGTAATTTTAGAAAATAATATATTTTTTTAAAAAAAATTATTTTGTTAAAATAATGTAAATGATAAGCCTTGTTATAAGAGCTGTCCATACTCTCGGTCTCGACGTCAGTCAACCCCGCGTAAGATGACGGCGCTACACGCACTCCGCTACCTTTAGGTGGAGAGATATATATATATTTTTCATTCATTTCCGGCGATTTTTCTCCCCACTGCTCTGGAGAGGGGAAAGCATAACCCCGCAAACGCAACGGCACCCGCACCCACACCCACAGGAGCACGCGGTCGGAGTGGTTATAATTTAGGAATTTTGCTCTTTGTTCTTAAACCTAAGGCTCGCCCACGGCCACCCCATCCCGCCGTGGCTCTAAAGAGGGCGCCCTCTGCCGTCAATCCGGCGTCTAAGCTTTCTTTCCTCCTCTCTAATTTATTTCTTGCTAGAGCTGCAGGGCAGATGTTGAGCCGCCGCGATCTCGTCAACATCCTCTGCATCGCCGCCGGCGGATTCGTGTTCGCATATCCGCCGTCCGGGGACGTCGACCTGACGTCGGCGGCGTCCGTCCTTTTCAGTTTTATCGCTTTCACCGTCGGCATGCTTCTCATGTACGGCACCGTCGCCGGCGTCCGTCTGCCGCCGCTCTACGGCGAATTCCTGACGTCGGTGGCCGTCTCGTCGTCGTTCGCCGTGTTGATCCTCTACCGTTTCCCTACTCACCCTTCGGCGGGACTTCCATCAGCCAACGACGTCGACGAGGATGCGATCGCGGGTTGTCCTGTTCCTTCCTTGGCGAATAATATCTTCTTTCCTCTGTTCTGGAGGAAAACAATTAATAGGGCGGGGTGCTTCTAGGCACTTGATGATTCCTCTGTGACGATGCTTCTGCTTGATTGCATAGTTATAGTTATTGACGTTACAGTAATAGCACAGTTGGGTTTCCTTAGGAAATCATCATATAATTCCATGGGGAAAAGGGGAAAAAATCATCAGATGAAGGACATGTGCAAGACCTGGATGTGAAAAGAAAAAGGGATTATTTGGAACTCTTAATTGTGGTGGTGTGTTTAATGTTTCCTCCTTTTGAGCAATTGATGTAGTATCCATTCATAAGGGCTTTCCCTTTTTTTTTTTTGGGTTTTGTTTTAAAGCATAAGTGAAAAATCTGAAAAGATTTCAATAGTCAAGCAGATGTCCCATGATGAAGCTACATCAACAGATATGGAAAGAGTGTTCAAAGATCAGGGAATTTCTAATGGCTGCAAGCCTTCAGGCCATCGGCTGAAATTAATTGATATAATCCTATAACACAGAATAAATGCATGAGTTATGCCAGTTATAGTTGTTGCCGTCATTGATAAGATAAAGAGCAAAATTCTAGTTGGAATATAAAGAAAAATCAGACCCCAATAAATAATTGTGCATTCACAAAAGTAAATAATGAAACCCAAGAGCTAGATCAATTGTGGTAGATAAACCTGATAAGCCATCAAGATCATCCAATAAGTGATAATACAACAAACCTCTGAATTTGTTGACCACTTCATCAGGAATAGAGTCACATAACAATCACAGCTTAAGCTGATAAGCCATCAAGATCATCCAATAAGTGATAATACAACAAACCTCTGAATTTGTTGACCACTTCATTAGGAATAGAGTCACATAACAATCACAGCTTAAGCTGGCAGATATCCCCCTCCCAAATTTTATTCTTGGTCTTATGTGGCTATTGAGAATTGATGTCAAAATTAAAAAAAAAGAGGGAATGGATGAGTGTCAACTAGGGTTTGTAAATAGTTCACCTATTCTGTAGATGCCAATTTATAAACCAATTTATCTAACAATGCTTGTTTTTCCTAATTGTCACTCGGCTTTATGTTTCTTTGATGAATATGTACCTGCCCAAACTGCCACATATACAAATAGCAGTGTATAAACAAAACCTTTATTAAAATAATAGACTCACTTTAGGCCCAAAAAAATGTAAAATAACATTAATCTCTTATTGACTCTACACTTATTCCTGGATGTGCAAGGGAAAGGCACAGGGGACACCTTCTGTTTTTTCAATTAGCAGTTTTCTTAAACCATTTCATCAGCTCTATACTCATCCATCTCCTGCTTATTTTCTCCATGTTCATCACTCTAGTTCTTATGTATAATCTTTTCCGGTTGCAAACAATTAACTCTATGTATTATAAATGCATAGTTTATCAAAATATTTAGAATTCTAATCTTTGCAAACTTTTGTCTTCTCATTTATGCTCGTTGTCTTAAATAATATCCATGACTACTGCCAAAACGCACAATAACCTTCACAATAACCTTTACAAGAACTCTAAAATTCAAAAGATCTCTTTATACTCTTATAAGAGACGAATACTATTATATGCGTTGACCTTATGTATATTTTTTATTTTTTTGACGGTAAAGATGAGAAAAAAGTGGGACTCAAATCAAGCCACCAATATCTAACCTCTAATAACTTTGCCGATTTTTTAGTGATTGCGACTTTACATTATTTTTTATGTTGCTTTGCCCGATTGACTTCAACGCCTTTTGTTATATTACTAGGCCACTAAATTATGGGACAAAGATAACTAATTTTTTACGTGCCTAAAATACTGAGTTTAGAATATATATATATATATATATATATATATATATATATATATATATATATATATATATATATATATATATATATATATATAATTTCATAAACAATGAGTCCACCTTCAAACCGACCAAAATCATTGATGATTCAATGGTCTTTATAATATTTATTATTTGATTTGGAAAACTTAGCCAAAAGGCCAGATGGTTACCAATTTACCAGTTGTTATGGTCGAAACGACTGAGGGTTGTTCCATCCCATGTTCACAGCAGCCGAGCGAAGACTTGCTCAACACCGTAGTTCTGGACGGCGCCTGCGCCATCCGTTGTTTTACTTGTGAGGCCCTTCTCAAGGAAAAGGCGCCCTGGAGACGTGGTACCGAAGGAAACGTCGCTGCGAGGTGGAAGTAGGCTGCTTGATGGGTCAAGATTTATCATGATGGGTTAAGTAAGTTGCCTCTCATTTCTCCTAGTTTTAAACGTATGGCATCTTCGTGGCATCGTCGTCGAGGTGGCAGTACGGGAAATAGAAATATCCATGATGGGTCAAGATTTAGCATCAGATAGCATGGCAGTTTCCTTCGACTCTACGTTGATACCGAACAAGCTACACGGCGCTTGAGAAGACCTAACGTATGCTGTCAGGTCACCGGACGCCTCCCGACTTGTGCTGGAGGACTTCAAAATAGATTTTATGGCAGTCTGATGGACTTGGTTTTGGTCCCCACCTTCGTCTCCTCATCCAGGACTGCTGCCATTTGATGGACCCTCTTGATTTCTATCAGGTGGCTCATACTGTAGAGAGACAAACAGGGCAGCGAATTGGATGGCTTCGATTGTAACCTACTACTTTGGCTCTCTGTTTTGGATTTTTTTTTTTTTTTTTTTGATCCTTTTTGACATTTTGTACTCAAGTTTGCTGCCATTAATGTAAAAAAAAGTGACTTCCATGGTTCACTCAACCTACCTTGACCAACCATAGATATCATAGAAGTCAGATGCATATTGATGCATTGATCCTTGATGGTTCTGCCCTTTTCCTGCCGGCCACCTTTCTACGGTTGTAGCACTTAATGAGGTCGCAACATTTTGGCCTCCATAAAGGCAGTACGTTGCAACTCATGCCGCATTGTTACCATCATAATATATTAAATAAGTCAAAGGAGCATGGCCAATAAATCAGTTGGTAGCATATAACTGGCAAAGTAGGGTGAGCACATCTCCTGACCAACCCGCAGAGCTTACCTTTTTTTTCATAAAAAATGCAACCTCATGGTGATATAGTTTCATCAATAAATTTAAACTTAATTATAATAAAAAGATCTGCATGAAGTTAGAGGTATCTCTCTAGCTTTTTTTTTTTTTTTTCATTACTTTTCATTTCTAATTTTTAGTTAGGTTAAACTTGCTACATCTCTTCCATAAGATACATCTTTGATCATTTTACTCTTTTTTTACTAATCTGACCATTGAAGAACCTTTGCCAAAAAATACTTAATAATTCTTACATTTCTTTTTTTTTCTCTATAGAAGATATATGAACCACTTAAATTTACTTTGTTGGGCTCACAATCAACTTCATTTTAATATCATCATCTTCATCATTATTTCATTAGCATTCGAAACCTTGCCAACTCAACTTAGGCGGCAATAATATTTATTTATTTTTTTTCTTCCTAAAGTGGGAGGAAAAATTTAGAGGGCTATATTAAGCTTTTAGCATTCTGCTTATAAAAATTATATTTTTAAGAATTTTAATGTTTTTTTTTTTTTTTTCCTTTTTCAAAGCTAGCTAGGTGTTTTGTGCTTTAGTTTGTTTTAAGTTTTGCAGTTCACCTTCTTGCTCTTTTTTATGAGGTAGAAGTGGTATGATCATTATTATTATTATTTTGGTCTCATCTACAGGCCTCATGAGCTTATTGTACGGTTGCTAATGATTCTGGTGCTAATCAGCAAAATTCTGAAGTATTTTTTAAATTTTTTTTGGCATATTGGTACGCATCTCTAGAACCTTTTTATTCAGAGAAATTCTGATAATATCTTAGTCTGCGGTCATTGAGTTTTTTCTAATTTCGATCGATATTTTTACAGGCGTGGAAAAATATTTCGCCGATATTTTGATATCATCATAGCCAATATATCGATATTTATTGGTTTATATATTTTTGAGCTGAGCCTGGAAAATTGAGACAAACTGAGATATCGACTGATAAGCAGATCCGATTCGGAGAATTCACTCGATCCGATCTGATGACTGACAGTGCGAGTCGATTGGGAAACCAGTAGCGGTGGCAGAAATCTCGCCTAATGTGTGAATCCGATTCAGACCCATCTGAACGTAGGATTAAAATTTTATTTTTTTAAAATTCGTATCTGAAATGATTAACGACGGGTTACCCATCGCGTTAAAAATGCCAGATTCATTGGCCGCGGTGCCGCGCACATCAGCTGCTACGGTGGCAAGGGGATCACCTCAGGCGTCCGTTCAAAGAGTTTCGTGATGCCGAACATCGCGCAGCTCTCGCCTCGCCGGCGTGTCCTCTCGAGCCCTCGAGCGGCCAGGGTTTCAAGAATCCGGTCTCGCAGACATCTTTCAGGTGCGGATGCGGTTCCCTTTTCGCTTCCGGATTGTAGGTTTTTTTTTTTTTTTTCTTGGTTTTTCGATTTAATCATCGGTCCATCGATTCGAACTCTCGTTTCTCTTCTGTCATCGAGGAAAAAATTTATTGGATTCGAGAGGTTTTCCCACTGTTTGATTTTCTGTTGCATGCGATCTTGTTTCCCACAGCGATTACGCCCGATTAATCTTTGTTTTCGGTTTTTCTTCGCGTTGTTTTTATGTTTGGTTTGCTCTGGAAGAGGCTTCAGCTGTCAGAGGAATTCTCCCGAATGTTTTACTCAACCAACATAGGATTCGAGCAGTCCAATACAGAATGCCATCACTTTTCTCATCTAGACGTGAGGTCCGTGGTTTACTGTTAAAAGGAGTCGTGATCTCTATTAATTGTGCATCAATTGGGCATCACTTTTCTTTTGTGATTTTGAACTAAAATCAAATAAAGCAGCATGCTGGTCGTTGTCTTTTCTTCTTGAAAACATAGTTAGAGTTGGAAAAGGTAGCTGACCATGAACATCTGTTCATAAGTTCAGATAATCTCTATGATCGTTATCTTGAAATTCTGATTATTGTTTTAATGTGTCGTAATTGTTAAATGTGGGTGATGCCTGCTGTAGTCAATGTTATTAACACTGATTAAGCCTCGGTTTGAGGCCCGCAGATCACAGGTTTGGAAATCTAAGATCCTTGAATCGCATGACAGTTCTCCCAAATGGTTTTGCATTGGTAGTAAAGAAGTTGGTGAATTCGTAAAATGGAACTCTGAGATCCTGCAAAATATGGCCTAATTTATATAGGGTAAAGTGTGGTAATGCATCCCTTATAAGCCTAAAGTCGTCCTATTCTTTTTACTTGGAACCATGTTCTGCTTGAGGGAACTTTCAGTCAAAACAGTTCCTCTTTTACTGTAAGACACCAGAGCTACTTAATTCTGTATGATAAAAATGTGCACACTCATGGTGTAGGCCCATTGGGATGTCTATGAAATAGTTCATTGTGGTGGACAGGGGTTTCAATAAGGGCCTTTGTTTTGCAACTTTAGATCCCCTTCAGTTTCATCATTTTATATTTTTGTTGATTAATTCAATCTCGAATGTTCGTTATTTCTGAAAGTCCTTTTCTTCTTTTGGACTTTTCCAGGTGGGAGGAGGTGGAATTGTGCGAGATACTTTAGTATATCAAGAAGTATGTAGTCTGACCTTAAAAAAATTATATTCGAAATTAGGATGAAAAACCACAGTTGTTACCTTAAACTGTAATCTGACCTGCTCCTGGCAGCTGCCTGTGCTATTTTACTACATTCACTGCTCTTTTAAATCTTTTTCATCCTTCTGCACGCCAATATATTCGAAAGTAGAACTAAAAAATATTGTCACCTCTCAACTAGCTGGTGTTTGAATTGAGTCTTGCTGCAGCAAGCTAAACTGGGTGGTTTTTGAATTCTTTTAAAAGACTTTCTTATATGAAATTTCCGGAAATTGGGTGCACCAGCTTCTGGCAATCCTTCAAAATTCTCTTTACCTGATCCTATCTGCTTACCAACAAACAATGGTGGGAGGTGATAGCAAACAGATCTGTGGTTGTGCTTCCAAATAGCTAAACTGTTGCCATGTTTTATTTGGTACAAATTATTTTCATGTTTTTGATAGCTGTGTCTTGACAGGTACAAAGAATCTCATCATCTCAGCAAACGGACCTTTTGATCTGGCTCCTTACTATAGGTTCTTGAGAGGATAATAAGCCAATTTGAAGTGACCTATGGGTTGATCCTAACCCAATCATTTAGGGTTAGGATTTAGCTTTAATGACCCAAACCAAAAATGATCCAATTTGATTGCCTCCTCTACTTTCCAAGGTTTTATAAGAAAGAGGTTTAACCATATCCTTCAATGGCCATCCGAGCCCTCTTTAGAGTGAAAATCCTCAATTTCTCTCCATCGATCCATGGAATCCTCACAAAACCCACACATCAATCCTTTCTTCTTTTCCATCCCCAAGCTTCTGTCCGAGAACCTCATCCGAGTGAACCAATTTTCGAGCTCAGGCACCTTTACTACGATGGGAGGCCATGAGGGCCCCTTTGAAGGGGCAAGAAGCTGATAGGAAAGGAGGCACTCTTCGTAATCCTCGGTCTCAAGAGAGTTAAGGATGATGAGGAGAAGCTTGAGAAGTTCATCAAGGTGAACGTATTGAGGCTGCTCAAGATGGACAAGATCACCGTTCTCAGTGAGTTAGAACGACAGGAGGAGGTGGATTTGGCGCTCAAGGTACGATCTTTTTTGCTCGGAATTGGATTTTGTTCCGGTCTCTTCATGTGGGTATTTGGGATTTTGATGGGTTTGAATGTATTTAAGTTAGAGAAAAGATGGAGCTGAGTGGGAGTTTGGTGTTAAAGATAAGATTTTGCTACGAGATTTTGCGGAAGAGATGTGGGATTATAATTGGATTAGAAATTTTGTGGTGTTGGCCTGTTTAAAGGACCGATCATTCTATGTTTCATGACTCCAAAAATAAGTCCATCAGGTGTCAAGCTTTAAATTTTTTTTCCGGGACAAAAAAAGGAATTTTTCATGATTTTAAATTCCAATTTCACTTAGGCTTCTTTTTTTACTAATTGGAAAGCAGTGGACCAACTGTTTCCCAAAATGAAGCATTTGGTGGATTTCTATTGGAGACTTGATGATAACTAGTTTTTCTTTGTATTTAAAATGGGCTCAAGACATGCTAAAGGCAAGAGAGAGGTTGAAAGTGAAAGGTCCGGTGGTTGGAGGAAGAAGAAGGCATAGAAAAAGATTAAGCGAGAAGGCATTTCTCAAGATGATTTATTTTAGATAGTCTTTTCTGTAGCCAGGTTTGCAAAACAGGTTCATTGCCTAGGTTTACTGTCTTGGTTAAGAGAGGAAAAATCTGTCATTCTTTGTAAAAAAAAAAAAAAGGAATTTAGGGTTCAAAAACTCCCCTTATACTGTTTCCTGTGCAGCTGAACATTTTTCATGTTTGTCAAACGTGTATCCCAGCTTAGGATATGCTGCCTAAAATCCCCGTTCATGCTCTGGTTTTACCATGTGGACTTTTATTCATTTTCTTTGTGAGTTTCAAGGCAGATTTGATGGGTTTAAGTTGCAGTAGGCCATCACATCGAAGATGCATGTATGCCTAATTGTAGTTCATTGTGTTAAAAATTTCCGTGCCAGTCTATAAATGACTTCCTTGTCACTGTGGATTGCCTCTGCTGAATTCATCAGTTTTAGTAATGTTTTTCTTCTTCTCCTCCATCTTTCCCTTTGCAGATGCTCAGGATAATACAAAAGGAGGACTGGTATAAGCCAGATGCGTATATGTACAAGGATTTGATTATTGCTTTGTCAAAGAGTAAAAAGATGGAAGAGTTCATGCAAGTGTGGGAGAGCATGCGGAAAGAGGGGCTATTCCCTGATTCACAGACATATGCTGAAGTTGTCAGGGGATTCCTGAGATCGCCGGCAGATGCAATGAACATCTATGAAGACATGAAGAAGTCTCCTGATCCTCCTGGAGAATTGCCTTTCAGAATTTTGTTGAAAGGGCTTCTACCACACCCTTTGTTGAGGAATAGAGTGAAACAAGATTTTGAGGAGTTGTTTCCAGAAAGACATATCTATGATCCCCCAGAAGAGATCTTTGGTATTCGCTGCGATATGTTTTGTTGTTTAATTCCTTGCCATTTCTTTCCTTAAATTCTGTGCTTATTGCACATTTTAGCAGTTTTTAATGAAACTGAACTGTGTTATTCTTGGTTTCATGAGAGCACATTATTTTTGTTAACTGACATTTTGATTTCAGAGCTGTGCAAATGTTTGAATCAATTTCATATCCAGAATATCCTAAGATCAGTACTTACTAATATATGAAAAAATGCTTCCTTCTTTTTTCCTCTTGTAAAATCAAAATAGAGTATTTCAGTTTGTTTGATCTCCAAAGTATCAATAAGAGTACCAGAGGGTTGCCATGCCTCTTTCTTAACAAAAGAATAAAAGAACCAGGAGGTTGCTACACTTTCTCAGCTATAGCCCCATGGCCATGCCTTATCTTAGCATCTTTTGCACGATATGGTCTTGTCTGCCATGCAAACTTTCATAACTGCATCTGCTTTAAATGGGTGTGTCAGTGATCAACTTATGACAAGTGCCATATGCATATCTTTGCAGTATTCCTCTAGTTTGATATCACAGATGAGAGAAATAGTTGAAAATTTAACAAGGATTTCAATAGGAAGCTCAATTTAGTGTGATAATGAGGCCAGAAAGGTTAACGAATCGATTTCTACATTTTTTGCTGACTTGATACATAAATTCCAGAAAGTATTGATAGGAAGTTGAACTGAATTGTCGTCAAGCACAAAATTGTACAGTCTCATTATTTCTACTTTTGAGAATATTGGAGGGGAAAGCGGTTGTTGTTTCTTTCCTATCTATCATAAAATTTTCGCTGTAATTATTATGATTAAAACTTTTTATTATTTACAAGATTAAATAATATCTTAAAAAAATATTTTTAAAATTGTCATACTAATCAAGAGTTTTTTTTTTTTAAAAAAAAAAAAATCATAGGGGAAGAGAACGTCGCAACACCGAAGTAATGCTCACACTTGTCGTCACATTTCGATGAATGGCTATCGGGAGTTGCTTCCAGAGCAAGAAAAGAAAAGGGGTCAAAAAAAAAAAAAAAAAAAAAAAAAAAAAAAAAAAAAAAGAAGAAGAAAAAGACGACGAGTATTAAGGGGGATGCACCGGCCAGGCCCTCCCCCGGCGTGGCCTGTATTAAGAGGGATCCCTCTGCTCTCAATCCGGCATCTCTCATTTTTTTCTTTCCTCCTCTCTAATTAATTTCTTGCTAGAGCCACAGGGGAGAGGCATGCCACGCAACCCACGTCGACAGCTGCCCATGGCCGTGCTCCCGGCGATCGGCTGCCGCGATATCGCCACCATCCTCTCCATCGCCGTCGGCGGATTTGTGTTATCATATCCGCCGTCCGGCGACCTCGACCTGACGTCGGCGGCGTCCGTCCTTTTCAGTTTTTTCGCTTTCACCGCGGGCATGCTTCTCATGTACGTCACCGTCGCCGGCCTCCGTATGCCGCCGCTCTACGTCGAATTCCTGACGTCGGTGGCCGTCTCATCGTCGTTCGCCGTGCTGATCTTCTACAGTTTCCCTACTCACCCTTCGGCGGGACTTCCATCAGCCAACGACGTCAACGAGGATGCGGTCGCGGGTTGCCCTGTTCCTTCCCTGGCGAATAATATCTTCTTTCCTCTGTTCTGGGGGAAAACTGTTAATAGGGCTGGGTACTTCTAGGTTCTTGTATCTTTTTTTTTTTTTTTAGGCTTGGTGATTCATGTCTCGTTCTTCTTCGGGTTCAAGGGCATGTACCAGGCCTATTTGTGAAAAGAAAAAGGAACTATTTAGAGCTCTGTAAGACATGTTTAATGTTTCCTCCTTTTCAGCAATGGATATACTATCTATTCATAAGACCTTTCCCCCTTTTTCTTTTTTCCTTTGTTTGTTTAAAGCAAGAGTGAAAGATCTTTTCACAAAGAATTCTTAACAATCAGGAGTCTGTCGAAGGTGGGGGAATTTCCAGTAGCTGCAAGGTTTCACTCTATCAGCTGAAATTAATTGATATAAATCCGATAACACATAGAATAAATGCATGAGTTATGTCAGAACTCAGCTATAGCTGTTGCCATCATCTGATAAAATTGAGCAAACATCTAGCTGGAATATAAAGAAAGATCAGACCCTATATACGCTGCAGGCATCAAATCAACCAATGAGTGAATATATGACGGACCTCTGAATTGTTAACCACTTAGTTAGCAATAGAGTAATACAACAATCATTGCGTGAACTGGCAGAGATCCCTTTTCTTGGTCTCATGTCGAAATTGGGAATTGATGCAAAAATACGAGGGTATGGATGAGTGTCAACTAGGAATCTGTAGATGCCAATTTATAATCCAATTTATCTAACAATACTTGTTTTTACTACTCTCCTGACTTTGCGTTTCTTTCATGAATACGTACGTTTCCGGTTAAAATTAGGAATTTTATATCGCGAGTCACAATGTTGATACTTCGGCTGCCAACCTTGGGGAACGCCTGACAGCTAATAGCACTTTTTTTTTTTTTTTTTTCCTGCCTCTTTCTAGAAGGAAAAAGTTAGCAGGGCTGCCAGCTATAGCAATTTTTTTTCCCCTCTACTCTGGAAGCAAAAAGTTAACAGGGCTGTATTAAACGCTAAGCCTTCCGATTATAAAAGTTATAGATAAAAATATACTTCCTATCCTTAAATTTTCACTCAAAATTCATTTCTTAAATTTTTAATTATTATAATTTAATTTTTTATATTTTAAAAATATTATATTTTTAATTTTATTATGAAAAGCCGGTTAAAATTAATAAAGCATCTAATGTATTGATGAAAAAAAATTATATATATATATTTTTTTAGATAATATATTAATTGTTAAGTCAATTTTAATAGGTTTGATTTAACAAAATATTAGAAGCGTAATATTTTTAGAAAGTTAAGGAACTGAAGTATAACAATAAAAGATTTAAGAATTAAAATAAATTTTCAATGAAAGTTTAAATATAAAAATATATTTTAGCAAAAATTGTATTGCTAGGAATTTTGATGCCTTTTTTTGTTTTAGCCAGGTGTTATGTGCTTTAGCTTTAGTCTGTGATTAATCTTCTTATTCTTCTTCTGTGGTTGGACCGTCATGAAATTTTATTTTATTTTATTTTATTTTTTTCCGACCGACAGGCCTCGCTAACTTGTTACAGGATACTGACGATTCTGATGTTAATCAGAATAATTCTGAGGGCTTTTTAAAATATTTTTGACATGCTTGCATGCGTTTCTGGGAGCTTGCTATTGCATTCTCACTGGTGTAACGTCCAGGAGATCATTCGGTTTTATTTATTCAGAGACATTTTTATAGTTTGTTTCACTGCTGTCATTGAATTTATTTTAATCTTCATCAATATTTTTACTAACTTTGCTGAATATGTCGTTGCGATGTTCATCTCATCACAGCCGATATATCGGAATTTATAGGTTTATATAAAGTGCCGTGACAAACCGAGATCTCGGCCGATTAACAGGTCAGAAGCAGAGAACTCTCCCGAACCGATCCGATTGCCAGCAGGGCAAGGCGATTGGGAAAAACAATCTTTCTAGGGTTTTAGCAGGAAGAGGTTCAATCATCTCCTTCAATGGCGATCCGAGCCCTCTCCAGAGTGAAAATCGTCAATTTCTCTCCGTTGATATCTGGAATCCTCGCAAAACCCTCACATCAATCCTCTCTTCGTTTCCATCCCCAAGCTACGGTCCGAGAACCCCATCCGAGCGAACCAATTTTCGAGCTCAGGCACCTCTACCACGATGGGAGGCCGCGAGGGCCCCTTTGGAGGGGCAAGAAGCTGATAGGAAAGGAGGCGCTCTTCGTGATCCTCGGTCTCAAGAGAGTTAAGGATGATGAGGAGAAGCTTGAGAAGTTCATCAAGACGAACGTATTGAGGCTGCTCAAGATGGACAAGATCGCCGTTCTCACTGAGCTAGAACGACAGGAGGAGGTGGATTTGGCGCTCAAGGTACGATCTTTTTGCTCGGAATTGGATTTTGTTCCGGTTTCTTCATGTGGGCATTTGGGATTTTGATGGGTTTGAATGTATTTAAGTTAGAGAAAAGATGGAGCTGAGTGGAAGTTTGGTGTTAAAGATAAGATTTTGCTACGAGATTTTGTGGAAGAGATGGGGGATTATAATTGGATTAGAAATTTTGAGGAGTTGGCCTGTTTAAAGGACCGATCATTCTATGTTTCATGACTCCAAGAATAAGTCCATCAGGTGTCAAGCTTCATTTTTTTTTTTTTTTTTGGGACAAAAAAAGGAATTTTTCATGATTTTAAATCCCCAATTTCACTTAGGCTTCTTTGTCTACTAATTGGAAAGCAGTGGACCAACTGTTTCCCAAAATGAAGGATTTGGTGGATTTCTATTGGAGACTTGATGATAACTCGTTTTTGTTGGTATTTAAAATGGGCTCAAGACACGATAGAGGCAAGAGAGAGGTTGAAAGTGAAAGGTCAGGTGGTTGGAGGAAGAAGAAGGCATAGAAAAAGATTAAGCGAGAAGGCATTTTTCAAGATGATTTATTTTAGATAGTCTTTTCTGTAGCCAGGTTCGCAAAACAGGTTCATTACCTAGGTTTATTGTCTTGGTTAAAAGAGGAAAAATCTGTCATTCTTTGTAAAAATAAATGGAATTTAGGGTTCAAAATCTCCCCTTATACTGTTTCCTGTGCAGCTAAACATCTTCATGTTTGTCGAACGTGTATCCCAGCTTAGGATGTGCTGCCTAAAATCCCCGTTCATGCTCTGGTTTTCTTTACCATGTGGACTTTCATTCATTTTCTTTGTGAGTTTCAAGGCAGATTTGATGGGTTTAAGTTCCAGTGGGCTATCATCATCGAAGATGCATCTATGCCTAATTGTAATTCATTGTGTTAAAAATTTCCATGCCGGTCTATAAATGACTTCCTTGTTACTGTGGATTGCCTCAGCCTGAGTACTGTTTCTCTTCTTCTCCTCCATCTTTCCCTTTGCAGATGCTCAGGATAATACAAAAGGAGGACTGGTATAAGCCAGATGTGTTTATGTACAAGGATTTGATTATTGCTTTGTCAAAGAGTAAAAGGATGGACGAGGTCATGCAAGTGTGGGAGAGCATGAGGAAAGAGGGGCTATTCCCTGATTCACAGACATATGCTGAAGTTATCAGGGGATTCCTGAGACATGGATCACCAGCAGATGCAATGAACATCTATGAAGACATGAAGAAGTCTTCTGATCCTCCTGGAGAATTGCCCTTCAGAATTTTGTTGAAAGGGCTTCTACCACACCCTTTGTTGAGGAATAGAGTGAAACAAGATTTTGAGGAGTTGTTTCCAGAAAGACATATCTATGATCCCCCAGAAGAGATCTTTGGTATGCGCTGAGATATGTTTTGTTGTTTAATTCCTTTCCATTTCTTTCCTTAAATTCTGTGCTTATTGCACATTTTAGCAGTTTTTAATGAAACCGAACTGTGTTATTCTTGGTTTCATGAGAGCACTTTATTTTTGTTAACTGACATTTTGATTTCAGAGCTGTGCAAATGTTTGAATCAATTTCATATCCAGAATATCCTAAGATCAGTACTTACTAATATATGAAAAAATGTTTCCTTATTTTTTCCTCTTGTACAATCAAAATGGAGTATTTCAGTTTGTTTGATCTCCAAGTATCAATAAGAGTACAAGGAGGTTGCCACACTTTCTCAGCTACGGCCGATGGCCATGCCTGTTTCTTAGCAAAAGAAACAAAGAACCCGGAGGTTGCTATGCTACACTCTCTCAGCTACAACCCCATGGCCATGCCTGTATCTTAGCATCTTGTGCACGATATGGTCTTGTCTGCCATGCAAAATTTCATAACTGCATCTGCTTTAAATGGGTGTGCCTGTGATCAACCTATGACAAGTGCCAAATGCATATCTTTGCAGTATTCCTCTAAGTTTAATATCACAGATAACAGAAATAGCTGAAAATTTAACAGGGATTTCAATGTGATAATGAAACCAAAAGGGGTTAATGAATCTATTTCTACGTTTTTTGCTGACTTGATACAGAACTTAAACAGAAAGAATTGATAGGAAGTTGAGCGAATTCTTTTCAAGCACAAAATTGTACAATCTCATTTGTTAAAGAATCTATGCCTTATCACCAGATTTGGATTGGATTAGTTATTATCAATCTGGAGATTCCATGTTGCTAAAGAAAAAGTGATATGGCCTTCAGAAAATGAAGTCTAGCATCCACTTTACCTATTCTTTTAGTTTGTTTAAATCCATGAACTCATAATATTTTCTTTAAAAAGTGTTGAATGTAAAAGATTTTGTTATAATTTATTCTAAAAATAAAATACGACAAGATTTTCATTCTGTAAAGCTGTTGTGAGTGATCATTTAGAAGACGCTAGTTACACCGTATGTATTAATTTTAGATGAGTGATCATTTAGAAGACGCTATGTATTAATTTTGGATGCCCATTCCCTTACCTGGTTTCAGGTGGAGTTAGTGGTAGGTGCAAGACAGTTCTTGAAAGATCTTAGATGTTATATAGTGCAAGACAGTTCTTGAAAGATCTTAGATGTTATATAGCAGATAAATCTGAAGTTGGATTTTTTATTTCGGGTCTTCCTAAGGGACTTAAGTTGCGCTGACCAATTCAAAATCACTATGCACTGGCTCAGCCTCATTCGCCCTCGCCTTTTGTTTGTATGCATACTAGTTAGGCATTCCTTTCCGACGAAAGCTTCTTTTGCTTATACAATATTCGAGATATTTGTCGTCCTTCTCTTGCTCCTATGGATGAAATCATTACATTTGCTTTCCACGAGCATTACCGTGCCCCATACTGAACGATCTCCAACTTCGTTCCCTTATGAAACTCACGGGAGAGGGGCGGTCCCCTTTGTCTCCCCATCTTTCTTTTCTTGTGGAAAGAGAGACTCAAGATCAGAGGAAAAAGGAAAACAATAGAAGAATATTTCTTAATCTACCAATTTTGATAAAATAGATATTTCCAAGTCTATATATTGTATTGTCATTTCCATGCTACCTTATAATGACCACCTTTGAATCAAGAAACACTTTTCAAAAGTTTCAAACCTTGACAGCAAGCAAGTGACAATGACATAAATAAAAACCAAGCAAAAGTGCAAATGAGTAGCAGCATAGCAGCAGGAAGTTTAAGTTTTCTTTCCCTAGTTGAAAATAATAATAATAATAAGAAAAACTAAGAAAAACAGATAAGAGCTAGTGACATTTCCAACAGAGTGTTGTTTTGATTTATCCTCGCTTAAGCAGAATCACCAATATCGTTGCGATTGCCAATGCAACGAATGATTGCCAAACCACGGGATGGTGAGGGTGGTGAGCCTCAATGCCCATCGTGCTATGACCCCCAGTTGAAGTCCCCATATAATCTCGAAAGAAATCAGACAGATTGCCTACCATCTTTAACACTTTCAATTTGAAGTTTTGCATAAAATCAGTGAACCTAGTCGAATCCTGTGAAGAATGAGCTTCAGAGCTTTCCAAAGAATTGATAGGCTCTACAACAGTTTCAGTAGGGAAAGCTCCTGCAGGGAAAAACACTGAATCAGATTTCAGACTTAGTGTAATCATCCTAAACAAAGGATAAGACTATTAGCCAGATAAAATGATGCTTACTAGACTGTTGAGTCCCATAGAACTCCTTAACTTTAGGATTGTTCATCACAGCATTCCAGACATTTTCATCAGAGGCAATAGAAGCAACAATATTCTGCAAGGCAGACCAAGATGGTTAGGAAAATATCTTACATGATGAATAACAAATAAAATATATTTGAACACTATTAACCTCATGATACAAGGAAAGTTTTGGGATTACCAGTAGGACTCGGTTATATTGAATAGGATAAAGACATTAATTTAATTTAATAAGATAATCATAGAACAGAGCCAAATGGAAACTCTTGCCATGGCATGCATGTTTATGCCCGCCAGAAGAGACAGAGTTGTCCAATAATCCTAGCGCACCTCATTCTATATAAACAAGTGTGAGCTAAGATGCGCTTGAGTGTATATGGCACCAAATGTTTGCCAATAGAAATCAAAGATGCAGTGCATAACATGCCTAAAGCCAGAATCATTCATTTTATAAATCTGTCACCACCAAATAAGCTATTGTAGCAATTCAGCTTCACACAGTAATAATCCTTATTTTTATTACATCACAGTTGCAATAACTTAACTATTTTGTATTAAAGGTGGGTTTCTACTGTATGAGCGCTTTTCTTTTATTATATGAGATAAAACCATAAGACAAATAAGGTAGGTTTCCACCATTAACAGGCTTCACAGGTTTTACCATTGACCCTCATTCATTCATATTCCCAACCAAGAATTCAGCAACAAGTATTAGGGGTTTGACAATAGCTCAATAAGTCATTAGCATCCTCAAAATTATAATATTTGAGGTAGTGTGTAGGGTCTATAAGATTGCATGTTTACAGAAGTCATGAAAGTGAGAGAAGAAATGAATGTTCAAGTTGACCTCCATTAGATTATCCTCCGGCACAAATCTTCAATTTCACCATCCACTCTTAGAGATCCAAGAAACTATGATATATACCATGTATTGTATTTAAAAGCCAAGCAGTAATACTGCTACTATCATGATCTAGCTGACCAATATCCCATATTTTATTGCATTATGCTGAAAATCCCCATGTTCTTAAGAAATTTCTCAAATAATTTTCAAATGTTCATCTAAAGTTATTTTAAATACTTAGTTTCATATTTATAAAAAAAAATGCAGTTGATTAAATTAGTGCTAGTTTTAGACATAAAAAAACAATTCCTTGAGATATTTTTAATAATAACTGATCAAGAATTTAAATATGCAGAGAGAGAGTTTAAATATGAGAGAAAGAGAGAGAGAAATAAAAGCAACCAATCAGAAAAATCATTATCACAAAGTAAAATGTGCAGGTGCTGGAATAAAAACACAGAGCAATTGCTCAGTGCTCATGTTAAATGGCAAATTGCAATATATATATATATATGATCATATGAAAAAATTCATTGACAAGAAACGTGCTTTATAATAATTGAAGGCACAAGTGAAGTTGGAACCTGAGTTTCAGTGTTTCCTCGTAGCCAGGAAAACATCTGAATGACATGATTAGGAGTTGAAGAAATTGCAGAGTTTTCGTTCATGGTGCAACCTTTGATTACTGAACCTTGCAAGCGTACTGGACTTCCCAAGCATACAGGACTTTGCAGGCTGCTTTCTAAATCATCCACTGTGGAATCACTAGGGTAGCTAGAAGAGAAGTATACCCTGAAAAATATCATTACTAGGTAAAATCTAGCAAACCAGGCAGAACATCTAATTAGATCGACTGATATCAAGCAGCAAGGGTCCCCATTTTGTACTATGTATACAATAATTGCATGAAGCATGTGTTTTAGGGGGTTTGACATCAGAGCAAGATAAGGGGTTATTGCTCAAAAGTGAAGGCAATAATGTATTGCATGTTTAAGAAAAAACATCAGATGCTACATCGAAAATCATCAGTCATTCATCACAAGAATAAATACAGAAATTACTTTTCATAAAAGCATACCATAATACAAAATAATGACTTTATTTATAATAAGAAATAAGCAAATATTTTAACATGATCAGTAAAACAAGATAAATTTTTAACTCGATAAGTTTGAACTCAACCTATATGAGTCTCCGTACCTTATTTCACCAAATAATGACCCCAAAACTCTCTCTAGAAAGCACCTACATATACAACATGGCATGTACTTCACCAGGGCCAGGGCTGTTAAGAAGTTATACACATTGTTTATGTTATGCAATTCGAATTTACTACTAAAAATCAGATTGCCAACAACCCCTAAGACAATAAGCAAGTTCTAAAGTAGCACAGAGGGAAGAACAAAGTTTTTCAGAGGTTAGAACAAGCCTTTATCGATCAAAGAAGCAACCGACCGACTATCACAAATCTATTGCTATAGATTCCAGGATTAACTACCTTCCACAACTACCCATAACCAACAATTAGAATACGTCCGCTCGTAACCGTGTACTAAGTTGGAAGGTTAGATGGAAAACTATTTTCCTTTCTGATTCTTCGCAAAAAGTTACTCCTATGTCATCAGTGATCACCACCACATTCAAGATGATATCATCATAATGTACTGCATAACGACATAAAGATTGGTCTAAAAGATCGCAAATGTTTCAACGAAAGAAAAATAATTTACCTGCAGCCAAGACCAAACGAGGGGAAACAAAACTCTTTTCATGTGAAAAATCAAAGCTTTTAAAATCGGATATGGTTTGGAGTTATTTTGTCGTCGAAATAAATCTTAGGAAATGAAGGCATTAAGAAAGAGGATCAAAAGAACTTTTAAAATTAACAGGAACTTTGCTCTCACTTCTCGACGGCCTCTTTGAGTTCCGCGGTTGCGGTCTTGGCCTCCTCGAGGGTCGGGACGGGCCCGGACAGGAGCCTGGCTGCCGGATACATCGGATCATGGAGCTCCTCCTCCTCTCCGGCGAAGATCCACTCGTCAATCTCCCATGCCGGGCGCTGGAAATCGGATACTACCTCCATATCGGTCCGATCGTTCTCGCACGAGAGGGCATTGACCAATGACAACCCGTCGACCGGCGGCACGGCGGAGACGGTGGTGTTGAGGGACCCAGAAGCCCTTCGGGCCGCCGTCACTGCGTCCACGGCAGTCTGGTACCCGCCGAGTACGGTGACCTTCACAGCGGTTCTCATTGGTCCTCCTCCCATCTCTCCTTCTCAGGCTCTCCAACCCGAGCCTAAGAAGCGGAAAGAGATGGAAGGGACGAAAGAAAGTAAAACAGAGGGAAATCCGATATTGGGAGCGCCGAGGATATCGGTGCGTACAAGATCCTATCTAAAGGCGGAGGCGTATATGAACGCAAGATTTCGTTGTATTTGAAAGGTCGCGACTATTTTTTTCGGATAACTCTTCGATTTGTTTTTTTTTTTTTTTTTTTCCTTTTGGACTCGATATTAGAAGAGATGTATATGAGAATGATAACGTAATCTGTTTGTTTTGTGAAAAAAAAAAAAAAAAAATCCCATGATACAGGAGACAGTTCAATATTAAATTTTTTTCTTTTTTTTTTTGGCTCAATATTTAAAAGGATGTAAATGAGAATGATCACGTAATCTCTTTGTTTTATGAAAAAGTCATCCAATAATCTTTTACTTTCATAATATAGTTCATGTACAACTAGGATGAGTGACGCAATAAGAATTTTAAAATTTTAAAATTTATTTGATAGACTTTTTCTTTTTTTTTATGGTTTAACAACCAAATATTTTAAAATCTTTTTTTAAGTAGGATGAGCAACTTAAATCTTTCTATAATAAATACAATCAAAAGCATCAAAGATTTAAAAAATAGCATAGCTACTCTAAAATATATTATGGTATACCCATCAAGAACTGTCCAAGTGATTTGCAACATAAGTGCTCGCTATTAGCTTGTTGAAAGTCATATTTTATATCTATGAAAACCATGGTAGCCGAAAGCCTCTAGGAATTAGTATGCAAAAGAATGTGACTATAAGGTCATGTTTTTTTTAATAAATTTTGTAAGATGATCGAGTCTTGATTTATTGACTTATTATATTTTTATGAAGTCATGCCTTAGAAGGGATTACAGATAGCTTGATTGTTTTGGCACGAAGCCAAGCAGCTGTAATCGAGATAATCAACGAGCAATAAGCCAAATACCCATTTGTGCAGTCAAGTGTGCATATTTGCCACCCCCACAGTGGCAGTGAAACCTTCGGCCATCAACAGAGTTGTCTCCCTTACATGCCATGGGAACTGAAACTGCATCCTCGATTTGAGGCAGTAATTCCAGAGACTGATTTGTTCTCTCAAGGAAAATCTTTGGGATTACATACAATGGAGAGAGTATGATTTCTTATTCTATTCCCGTTGAAGCTTTAACCTGTTACCTTACCCTAAAAAGTTTAGTAGAACTAATTGAGTGTAGTTTGAATTTATCTAACTTATATTTCAAAGCATGTTTAGATTTTTGAGGATCCATAAATCCAGCCCCATCAATTGGAAAAGGCTGGATGACTATGATTATGATTTTTCATAGCATAGTTAATTGAACTAATCAAAGCCTACAATTGTGAGAAAAAACATCACTTTAATCAGTTACGAATCAGTTACCTGGACACCAATATTCTAATATATCATTGTTTGTAATAAACATTGTAATAAAAGCCAAAAGCCATATATAAAATCTACAATGCCAATGAATAGTCGTTTCCTTCCTGTCTTGGAAATGCAAGGGGAAAAAAGTAATTACCCAATAGGAATCATTCTGTCAAACTGTGATCATAAAAAGCTACCTTGACATTGAACTAGCAGGCTTCATACATACAGGACCCCTATATTATATGCATCAAGCCATTTAATGGCATGCCGATATAGAGTGGTAAGCATATGATATCAAATATCCTGTGATTCTAGACAATAAATGACGTTAAGCTCTATCATCCACCATATAATTGTGTAGCGGTGAATACATAGAAGCAGCGCACTTGGCCATAAAAATAAATGCTCATTCAGTTTGATGATATTTACATTTATTGGCACGCATGCAGGGGACCGATACTTGAAGCCATGGATTATTCCAGTACCAGAAGCGACAATTGTTCCTCGAACAAAGGAAGATGATTGCCTTATTCTAGCTAGTGATGGCTTACGGTTAGCTTTTTAGAAAACCACATGATACGGAGCTTAAGCCTGGCCAGAAAATTAGTGCCTTATATGCATGACCTTGCCCATCTGTTTTATTATTCGGGCTTTAAGGGTTGCACTGTGTATTTATTATAAAACCTTTTTCAAACTAGGGTTTATAATTTTGATCCAGGTGGCCATAATCTTGTGGTTTCTTTTGTCTTCAGCTGGGCCCTGCGCTGGCAATGTAAATTTGAGCTATTGTAGGTAAAGAAATGGTGGTGGCAAGTATTCTATACCACCCTCAAGACACTGTTTATCTGCTTTATTGTCTTTGTTTGTTTCCACCTCCGAGTGTAATGCTCTGTGAGGTTCTTCTCATTTTGGTTTGTGTAATGCTCTGTGAGGTTCTTTTCATCTTGGTTTTGCTCTTTTTTTTTTTTCCTTCATAATGCTTTTTTCCTTGCTCTGTATATGGATCCTCCATGAGTGAGATACAAGGATTAAAAGATGAAATCTGTGATTGATGGTCTACTGTCCTACTTACTAGTTGTTATCGGTGCTTTGTTTCTCTAGAAACTTGACCTGTTTTATTGATTTTATTTTACTAAACACATTAAAAGCTGTAACCTTATTCACTTGACTGACATTATTTTTCTCACTGCAGAACCCTAGATCCAATACAATAGTTCTAGTTTAACGGCTTCTTTGCTTAAAATACTGCGTTTCCCTATCAAGTTCAAAATTGTGCATCGTTAAAGATGAGTGGTTGATGGTTCAAGATGCAGTCTTCCAATGAGAGTTTCTACAGCCATGGTTTGGCGCTTAACATAGTCTATCTGACATTAATTTATTTCTGCTCAGATAGGAGGTAAGGTTATAAGAAGACTGTCCTGAATTAACAGAACCAGAATGGAGCATGGAACCAAGCCGATTTTTCTGAGGCCAAGGAAAACACACCACAAATTAAACAAATATCGACTCTGTTATTGGTAAAGTTGTAAATTAAAATAAATTTTTATTATGCAAGGCTTCAAACGAGGTTTCTAAAATAAAATAATAATAGAGTCTTATGAGTCTTCACTTAATAAGTAACATAAAGCATAAATTAGTGGATCAAGCAAGTGAAAATTTATAAAACTTTTTATGATACAAAGCATATCATTAATTAAAAAATAAAAAACTTCAGTTCATAATTTTATATATCATTGATATATTAATATTTTAAATTTCAAGATATTTTTAACTAGTACACAAAATTTTTCATATAATATCTTTCATGTTATCATATTCAAAACTTTTCAATTGTCAATCAATAATTTTCATGTCATCATTCATTAATTAGTGTACATGTCATTACTTATTAACTATGTCATGTCATTAGCACTATATTTAACCCTATAGATGGAGGCTATAACAGCATATTTAACCTTGTGAATAAGGGCCATAGCACTACATTTAACCCTATGGATGAAGTGTATCCTTCATATATATCTTCTATAGAAGTGGATCCCAGTATTGGTCATTAGTCATCGGTCATTACATAGTGGACTGGGATCTACATATTTTCAAACATATTTTATTATCAATAATTCTGTATTTATTAAGATTTACTTATTCATATCATAAAATTCTCGTAATAACAATAATTCTCTAGTATTTGTAATAAATAGCTATGCAAAAATAACTATATAACCTACTTAATCCAGATTTGTAATAAACATGTTATGCAGAATTTAAACCTTTAATAACATTTTAGAAATAATTACAAAATCTCATTATTTTAAATCAACTGATTATATGAAAGTTTAGCAATTATTACAATTCAAATAATCATTCATTATCTATAAAATAAATTTTTAGCAATCTTGCAATACTATAAAAATCTTAATTTATGGTCAAGTTACTTATCAAAATTTGAAATCCTTTTAATAAACATGAATAATTTATAAAATACTCTAACTTATGATTAGATTATTTACCAAGGTTTGAAATCCTTTTTACAACCATAAATAACTTATAAAATATTTAACTTATAATTAGGTTACCTATCAGCTTCAAATAAAATTGAAGAGAAGAAATAAAATTGAAAGAAACTAATTCTCATGCTTTAGAGCTTTATCAACCTTCTTGATCCTTCAACCTTCATGTTCTTCACCTTTTTGAACTATTGATTTATCATTAAAAGGTCTCAATTAAGACCTATTTACAGAGAAATTTCCTAAATTCCTACTCTTCATAGGATTCTAATCTTCTAAAACTAATAAACTTCAAGATAATAATTTCTTTAAGAAAACTAAAGAGATAAATATCTATTAAATATTTAAAAATAGATTCTTAATTTAAAACTAATTTCTGAGTCATTCAATATAATTTTAAAATATAAAAATTTGGATAAAACATCAAAAATCATTCCTATCTCACTCAATGGCAATTTGGTAATTTTTTTGAAGTTCATCATATATGTCATTAAATTGCTTTTAACTTCCTCAATAGACCTCCAATTTAAGTGATTTAAAATGCGCTAAAAAGTTAACTCAATACCGAACGTCGTGAATATAGATTCAATCAAAAAATTTTAATTATATTATTTTTTATATTTTTTTAATTAAATTTAATTAAATTATATTTTAATTTAAAGTAAAATGCGCTAGAAAGTTAACTCAATACCGAACGTCATGAATATAGATTCAATCAAAAAATTTTAATTATATTATTTTTTATATTTTTTTAATTAAATTTAATTAAATTATATTTTAAACTAAAGTAAACTAATCAAAAGAGCTCGATCTCACATATGCACGGAAGAAGAGATTGCATATACTTCATAGGGGGTTTTCTAGATATGGTTAACATTTTTATAGTTCAATGAAGCAACAATTATTGCAATAACCAAGTAGAAAGAGAGATAAGGAACTCTTCTAAGTATTCATAATAATCCTAATAGAAGGACCCATTTGCCTATTGTATCCCTTTCTAGTTTTGGATTGGTATAGTTTTGGATAGGTACCATTACGAGAGAACAGGAAAAGTTTAACAAGGGCAGGAGCTTCGTACCAAGAAGTTTGTCCTATGTAAACATCAATGCCACACTATCTTTATTAATTTATTTCCTATGGTTGTAAGAACGAAAATTTCCAACCAATATAATTAACTAAAAAGAAGGTGCAGCTAGATATAAATCATGGCAGAAAATGCAAACAAGTTGATGCCAGAAAAAGTTTCATTCAACAAGAGGAGCTAAATACTTTGACATAAGCTTAAAAAAGGATGCCTACAATACTGAGAATTTATTTGGATTAGCTGTTGATTTTAAGTAGCTAAGTAGCTATTGATAGATAACTGCCATTAATAGTTAATCCAAATAAGCTTTAAATACTGATTCTCCATAATAACATAAACAAGCCCCACAATCCAAAATAAAAGAGGGATCTTTTATTTTAACTAGTGGCTATCTGTGGCTAGATGGAGTAGTTTGGCTTGTGGAGCAATGGCATTCAAGCTTCATGAACCCAGAGAAAAGTTTAGTGGTTGTGCGTCCCCTTGTAGGTTATTATCACATAGCGCGAGTCATCTTTGTCCCTTTGTACCCACTTCTTCGCCGAGCAACCCTCAGTTGCGCAACGGTAGTATTTCCTGCCACAATCGCCATCACTCAATTAACAGAGAGCTACCATTTAATTAGAGATGCTCTATTTCTCAAAGTAAAGGCAACACATTCAAGAGAGAGAGAGAAAGAGAGAATGTGTGTTTATAACCAATATCTTACGCATATACTGAGGCTTAGAGTTCCATGGAAAGGCTAAGACTACATTTAGTTTTCAAAAACATTTTTTTTATTTTTATTTTTTATTTTTTATTTTTATTTTTTAAAAATAATTTTTATTTTCTATTTTGTAATCTTTAAAGAATATGTTTGCTAAGTAAAAATAAAAATTATTTTTATTTTTTAATTTCATTATAAATAATATCTTCTAAAAGTGTAAATAAAAAATTAAAAAAAACCATCAACTTGTATGACATAATAATATAATATATTATAATATATTTTAGTATGATATATAATAATATAATATTATATAATATATAAATTACATATTATAATAAAGATTAATAATATTATAAATATATATTATATATTTATACTATATAGACTTTATATTATATGTAATATATTGTATAATATATTATACATTATAATATTATACTGTAATAATAATTAATATTTTAATCTATGATATATCATTTATTATTGATATAATATATAATATATAATTCATATTAATATAATATTAATAATATGTTATATATTATAATAATTAGTGTTATATGATTACAATATATTAATAATATATATCATTATTATTTTAAAAAAGTATCTTGGGCTATAAAAACATTACTTTTAAAAGTAAAAATAAGAAATAAAAGTAAAACCAAATTAATTCTTTGTTTTATACTTTCTACTTTTTTTTAATGGAAGATAGTGAAAATATTTCTAAATTATTTTTTATTTTCTTTCAAAATATTTTGAAACTATGTTTTTAGAAAACTATTTTTATTTTTATCCAGTAAATATATTTTTATAAGTATTTTTTTGCTTCTATAGAAATTAAACATAAAAAATAGGGCTCTTCTTGAAAACCAAACATGCCTAATTCTTTTAAATTAAGAGCACTGAAATTAGTTTAATTTTTTTAAATTAAGAGCACTGAAACTTTTTAGTAGAAGCAAAAATTAGTTCTCTTTTTATGTCTACTTCTCCCTATGCTTCTCATCTTGCATACCTTGGAAAGGGGCTGCTCTTCACGGTCTTCTTCCCATTCCTACGCCACTTGTACTGGTCGATCGGGATCTCCACATCTGTCATCTCCCTGATTGTTCCCTCCACTCCACTCCTACGTTTCCATACCATCAACATGATCGCAATTAACCACGAGCGCATATGCATCAAAATTAATGGAAAAAGGCCCAGCGCATATGCATCAAAATTAATGGAAAAAGGCCCAGTACAAAACTCAGCAGTGTCATAAAAACAACAGTTGAATCTCGTACTTACCCCCTGGTACTACCACCAGCTAAGTTGCTTCCACTTAGCTGGATAGCAGTCTCACCGGGATCTACCATTGGAGGAACTGCACTTTCTGGTTGCCATGAAGTCGGCGCCGGCGCCAAGCTCTCGTCCAACAAGTTGTGGTCGAAAGCCCAAATGAAACCGGCATCTACCATTGGACCAACTGCACTTTCTGGTTGCCCAAATGAAGCCGGCGCCAAGTTCTCATCCAACAAGTTGTGGTCGGAGTGATCGACTACACCGAATGAAGCCGGCGCCAAGCCCTCATCCAACAAGTTGTGGTCGGAGTGATCCAACAAGTTGTGGTCGGAGTGATCGAAAGCTGCCGGTTGATCAGGTTGGAGGTCATTAGGAGAGCCACTCCCCTGGCCTAGGTCGGAGTGATCGAAAGCCGCCGGTTGATCAGGTTGGAGGCCACTCCCCTGGAGGTAGGCCATATTGGCCGGGCCATGCAACGGTTTTCGATGCAAGAATAGACTATAAAAGATAGCTAGAGAAGTGAAACCAAATATGATCCAAAGGAAGATGTACCAGGGCAGAGGCATCATTCGTGGCCGCGCAGAAAATGCGGTGCGCAGAGTTTCTAACGCCTTGCAGCTTGAAACCTGATTGCAGCTTGAAACCTGATTGGCTCCTCACTTCTCCTTGAAACCTCCTCGCTCCCTCACTTCTCTTTTTCCTTCTTTTTCCTTGAGTTTCAAGGAGCGAGGAGTGTGGGATTTTATAGAGTTCACTACTCCTTGAAACCTCCTCACTTCTCTTTCTCCTTGAAACTCAAGTTTCAAGGAGCTTCTCTCTCCTCACTTCTCTTACTCCAGCTTCTCTTTCTCCTTGAGTTTCAAGTCGCCGATAAGGTTGGTCTTGGTAGAATTGATATGACCGTTATAGATGGTCAATTTGAGTTTCAAGTCGTCGATAAGGTTGGTCTTGGTAGAATTGATATGACCGTTATAGATGGTCAATTTGATAAAAATTTTGACTTTGGTGAAAATCCTGAGGATCGTTCTCGTGCAATTCCCCGCCAACTTAATTACGTGTCCCACTGTTTTCTCTTATATTTTTATCTCCCACCAACTTTGTTTTCTCTTATATTTTTATCTCCCACCAACTTAATTACGTCTGCCAACGTAATTAAGACGTGTCCCGCCAACTTAATTACGTATTTTCTCTTTTACCTATGTATGTCTTAATTACGTATTTTCTCTTTTACCTATCTATGTCTTAATTATGTCTTAATTACGTGTCCCGCCAACTTAATTACGTATTTTCTCTTATATTTTTATCTATCTATATATGAATATATGAATTTGAGTTCCCTTATATTCTATATGAATATATGGATATAGAATATATGGATTTGATTTAACTATAGGTCACACTAAACAAATTGATCTTAATAGAATTGATATTACCGCGTCATACTAAACAAATTGATCTTGATAGAATTGATATTACCGCTAAATTGATCCTAAATTGATCTCTCGCTAAATCGATAGAATTGATATTAGATGGTCCGACACGCAAATGTTCAGACTTTTTATAAGTAATGGCCGGTTATATAATATCCGATTGTCCGGTTGTAGGGAATGTTAAAAATATGATTCACTTGGGTTAGAGATCTGAGTTAGAGATCTATGGGTTGTAAGAAATGTTAAAAATATAATTCACTTGGGTTGGGTTAGAGATCTGGGTTAGAGGAGATCTATGGGTTAGAATATGGGTTAGAATATGGGTTAGAGATCTCTAAGGCTCAGCTCATTTGGGAAAGAGATCTGTCTCTAAAGGGAAGTAATGGAGAATGGCCGGTTATATAATATCCGATTGTCCGGTATTGTCCGGTCCGGTTGTAGGGAATGTTAAAAATATGATTCACTTGGGTTAGAGATCTGAGTTAGAGATCTATGGGTTGTAGGGAATGTTAAAAATATAATTCACTTGGGTTGGGTTAGAGATCTGGGTTAGAGGAGATCTATGGGTTAGAATATGGGTTAGAGATCTCTAAGGCTCAGCTCATTTGGGAAAGAGATCTGTCTCCAAGGGGAAGTAATGGAGAAGAGGATGGGTTGTCAAGATTATAGAAGATGTTTGCCTATGTTGTTTGCCTTTTGAAGATATTGTTTTATATTATAGAAGATGTTCCTATTATTATATTATAGAAGATGTTCCTATTATTATATTATAGAAGATGTTCCTATTATTATATTATAGAAGATGTTCCTTCCTCTCAACTACTACGCTGCACTGTTTGCATAACATCATGATAATTAAATTATGTTACATAACACATCATGATAATTAAATTATGTTAAATGCATGACCAAGCAAAAGTGCAAATGAATAGCACAAATGAATAGCAAACAGAAAAGAGCTAGTGACATTTCCACAGAGTGTTGTTTTGACTTCGCTTAAGCAGAATCACCCGCGGGGATGGTGAGGGTGGTGTGCTATTACCCAAAGAAATCGGACAGATTACCTACCATCTTTTAACACTCTCAATTGGAAGTTCTGTATAAAATCCGTGAACCTAGCCGAATCCTGTGAAGAACGAGGATCAGAGCTTTCCGAAGAATTGATAAGCTTTCTGAAGAATCGATAGGCTCTACAACAGTTTCAGTAGGGAAAGCTCCTGAAACGAAAAACACTGATAATCAGATTTCAAACTTAGTGTAATCTAGACAGATAAAATGATGCTTACTGGACTGTTGAGTCCCATAGAACTCCTTCACTTTAGGATTGTTCATCACAGCATTCCAGACATTTTCATCAATAGAAGCAACAATATTACATGATGAATAACAAATAAAATATATTTGAACACTGTTAACGTCATGATACAAGGTAAGCTTTGGGAGTACCAGTAGCACTCGCGGTTATATTGAATAGGATAAAGACATTAATTTAATTTAATGAGATAATCATAGAATTAAAAGAGCCAAATGGAAACTCTTGCCATGGCATGATGTTTATGCCCGCAAGAAGAGACAAAGTTGTCCAATAATCCTAGTGCACCTCATTCTATATATTAATGAAGCATGCTAGCAGACAAGTGTGAGCTAAGATGCGCTTGAGTGTATATGGCCTCAAATGTTTGCCAATAGAAATCAAAGATGCAGTGAATCATTAACCTATTGTAGCGATTCAGCTTCACACAGTAATAATCCTTATTTTTATTACATCACAGTTGCAATAACTTAACTATTTTGTAATAAAGGTGGGTTTCTATTATCATATGAGATAAGACCATAAGACAAATAAGGTAGGTTTCCACCAATAACACGCTTCACAGGTTTTATCATTAACCCTCATTCATTCATAATTTCCAACCAAGAATTCAGCAACAAGTATTAGGGGTTTGACAATAGCTCAATAAGTCATTATCATCCTCAAAATTATAATATTTGAGGTAGTGTGTAGGGTGTATAAGATTGCATGTTTACAGAAGTCATGAAACTGAGAGAAGAAATGAATGTTCAAGTTGACCTCCATTAGATTATCCTCCAGCACAAATCTTCAATTTCAGCACAAATCTTCAATTTCACCATCCACTCTTAGAGATCCAAGAAACTATGATATATATCATGTATCGTATTTAAAAGCCAAGCAGTAATACTACCACTATCATGATCTAGCTGACCAATATCTCATATTTTATTGCATTATGCTGAAAATCCCCATGTTCTTAAGAAATTTCTCAAATAATTTTCAAATGTTCATCTAAAGTTATTTTAAATACTTAGTTTCATATTTATAAAAAAAAAATGCAGTTGATTAAATTAGTGATAGTTTTAGACATAAAAAAATAATTCCTTGAGATATTTTTAATAATAACTGATCAAGAATTTAAATATGCAGAGAGAGAGAGAGAGTTTAAATATGAGAGAAAGAGAGAGAGAGAAATAAAAGCAAGCAATCAGACAAATCATTATCACAAAGTAAAATGTGCAGGTGCTGGAATAAAAATAATTGCCTGCACAGAGCACTTGCTCAGTGCTCATGTTAAAGGGCAAATTGCAATATATATATATATATATATATATATATATATATATATATATATATATATGATTATATGAAAGAATTCATTGATAAGAAACGTGCTTTATAATAATTGAAGGCACAAGTGAAGTTGGAACCTGAGTTTCAGTGTTTCCTCGCAGCCAGGAAAACATCTGAATGACATGATTAGGAGTCGAAGAAATTGCAGAGTTTTCGTTCATGGTGCAACCTTTGGTTACTGAACCTTCTAAGCATACTGAATCTTCCTGGACTTTTTGAAAGAGTTATATCCTAAAAGCCAATCATAATCTATATTATGATAGGATCTCTTTTATTCTTTCAAATTATATACATGACATTTTGATTATAAATAGAAGGCATTATGTTTCATCATTTGCTACTTTTTATAATTATGATGAATCCTATATATTAGGGCAATGATTTTAGGGCTATGATGAGATCATGCCATGAGACCTAAAACCCTAAAACCTTAATCGAAAACATTCCCAGTCGTTGGTACATTAAGTCGGGGATCAATGTTACCGGAAAGACTGTCACATCTTATGTATGGTCGATGCAGAGGATGATTAATCTCACAATCACTTGTGTGAGACACTAATATAAAGATGTGGGTGCTCATTAGAGGAATGAGTTCACTGAATTGACCTACCAAGAGAATATCTTATGGATACTTACTTATTTGTCAAAAGATGATTCTCTAAGTGAGAGTTGTGCAAATGACCTTAGACCTGAGATCACCATAGTATCTTATGCACATGAATCCATGTTTTGGTTTACACTCATTCACGACATTAAGTTGTGTACGAGGTATTCTGGATATGGTGGATTGTGTATGAAGATTGTGAGTAGATCAATAAGGAATCAATCACTTCTAGTAAGAGAAGACCACATCCTACTTGCTCTAATCTTATGATGATTCGGGAAGTCTTTGATCAAAGCAGAATGAAAAATTAGAAAGAGTTTCTAATGTTTCATTAATTGAATTATCATTAGAAGATTAAGAGAGACATGAATAAGTAATTAAGTTTGACATTAATCCATACTCATATACTTATTCAGGATGCAGTATGATTGAATGATTGAATTGCACGGTAACTTACCACTGAAGGATATGTTTAGTATATCCACCAAATTTCATATCTTCCGGGTAGACATGATACATTGCTAGATGTCAATCTTGTCTTGTAGGTTTGATTGAATTAAAGAGTTTAATTTGATCAATAATTAGAAAGGGTTCTAATTATCAAGTTCGGGATCGCACTGATTGAACCTATAAGGATTAGAAATATTCTAATCATGATAGCTCAACTTGCATCCACACCTACTGCTGGCTAGATGTGGAACCCAATGGGTCATACACAAAAGGAACTGATCAAGGGTCTAATTGGATTTGATCATGTTTGCAGGATAAACATACTAGCACGTGTTGCAAACCCCTAGCTCCTAATTCAAATTAGATTCGAATATGATTAGGTTAATCTAATATGATTGGATCATAACTTAATGTGGGTTGGCCAAGAGTTGAAACCAAATTGGCTTTATTTGGACCATTGGATGGCTCTTTGAATAATGGATCTGGACCATTGGTCAGCGGCTCGATCTGGACCATTGGATGGCTCCCTGGATGAAGGATCTGGACTATTGGTTGTTGCCTGAATCTGGACCATTAGTTGGTGCCTGAATCTGGACCATAGGTGATGGGTGACTTGCTTTTGGACCATTGGATGGTGTCTTAATCTGAACCATTGGATTATCATAAAATAAGTGTGGGGTGAGGTTATCAGCGTGAGAAGGTTGATAGCGCATGGATAAGGCGAGCGGATATGTCTTTCCGCTCTCTTAGATGCGTCCCTCCCCTTAACGCTACCCTTGGGACACGCCTCATCATGATGAGGCACCACCCTTGGGACACGCCTCATCATGATGAGCCGTATGGATGCGATGCATTCCTTGGTGATCCATCACCATCCTTGGGACACGCCTCATCATGATGAGCCGTGTGGATGCGATGCATTCCTTGGTGATCCCTTGGTGATGCATCCCTCTGTCTCTTATAAATAGGAGTGCATTTCGAGTTCAAAGATAATAGATGAATCCATTCGAAGAGAAATCAATTCCCTCTCTTTCTTATTTTATTTCTCTTATATGTCTTGTCCTAAATCAAGACAAGGAAGTCTTCTTCAGGACAAGAGGTTGTCTTGTCCTAAACCAGGACAAGGAGGTCTTCTTCAGGACAAGACCTAAACCAGGACAATGAGGTCTTCAGGACAAGAGGCTTTGAAGGGTTTTTTTTGTAAGAGAAAGAAAATTAGAATGGAAATAAAACAAGCCAATCAAATCCTTTGGAAGGATTAAGCATCAAGGATCAAAGTTTTGAAGGAGTTAGAGTTTTGAACCCAGTTCTTGTGTGGATCAACGTTAGAGGGTGAACACTTGTGTACCTTGTGGATATTCCAACATATTGGATTTAGCGTTACAGATATTCTTGTTATCCTATATTTACTATTTATTCATTTGATTGTTACCATTAAGGAGATCTTGGCTATTAAGAGTTTCATGTAAATAGATCTTATTAAGAAATTTATGAAATCTATTTACTTTTACTGTACTCTTAGGCATGCACATGAAACCCTAATACTTTCCAAGCATACTGGACTTTGTAGGCTACCTTCTAAATCATCCACTGTAGAATCGCTAGGGTAGCTAGAAGAGAAGTATACCCTGAAAAATATCTTTACTAGGTAAAATCTAGCAAACATGGCAGAACATCTAATTAGATCGACTGATATCAAGCAGCAAGGGTCCCCATTTTGTACTATGTATACAATAATTGCATGAAGCATGTGTTTTAGGGGGTTTGACATCAGAGCAAGATGAGCAAGATAAGGGGTTATTGCTCAAAAGTGAAGGCAATAATATATTGCATGTTTAAGAAAAAACATGAGATGCTACATCGAAAATTAGCATCGAAAATCAGCCATTCATCACAAGAATAAATACAGAAATTACTTTTCATAAAAGCATACCATAATGCAAAATAATGACTTTATTTATAATAAGAAATAAGCAAATATTTTAACATGATCAGTAAAACAAGATAAATTTTTAACTCGATAAGTTTGAACTCAACCTATATGAGTCTCCGTGCCTTATTTCACCAAATAATGACCCCAAAACTCTCTCTAGAAAGCACCTACATATACAACATGGCATGTACTTCACCAGGGCCAGGGCTGTTAAGAAGTTATACACATTGTTTATGTTATGCAATTCGAATTTACTACTAAAACTCAGATTGCCAACAACCCCTAATAAGCAAGTTCTAAAGCAGCACAGAGGGAAGAACAAAATTTCTCAGAGGTTAGAACAAACCTTTATCCATCAAAGAAGCAACCGACCGACTATCACAAATCTATTACTATAGATTCCAGGAATAACTACCTTCCACAACTACCCATAACCAACAATTAGAATGCGTCCGCTCGTAACCGTTTACTAAGTAGGAAGGTTAGATGGAAAACTATTTTCCTTTCTGATTCTTCGCAAAAAGTTACTCCTATGTCATCCACTCTTGAGTGATCAACACCACATTCAAGAATATCATCATAATGTACTGCATAACGACATAAAGATTGGTCTAAAAGATCGCATATGTTTCAACGAAAGAAAAATAATTTGCCTGCAGCCAAGACCAAACGAGGGGAAACAAAACTCTTTTCATGTGAAAAATCAAAGCTTTTAAAATCGGATATGGTTTGGAGTTATTTTGTCGCCGAAATAAATCTTAGGAAATAAAGGCATTAAGAAAGAGGATCAAAAGAACTTTTAAAATTAACAGGAACTTTGCTCTCACTTCTCGACGGCCTCTTTGAGTTCCGCGGTTGCGGCCTTGGCCTCCTCGAGGGTCGGGACGGGCCCGGACAGGAGCCTGGCCGCCGGATACATCGGATCATGGAGCTCCTCCTCCTCTCCGGCGAAGATCCACTCGTCAATCTCCCATACCGGTCGCTGGAAATCGGATACTACCTCCATATCGGTCCGATCGTTCTCGCGAGAGGGCATTGACCAATGACAACCCGTCGACCGGCGGCGCGGCGGAGACGGTGCCGTTGAGGAACCCAGAAGCCCTCTGGGCCGCCGTCACGGCGTCCGCGGCAGTCCGGCACCCGCCGAGTGCGGTGACCTTCACAGCAGTTCTCATTGGTCCTCCCATCTCTCCTTCTCAGGCTCCAACCCGAGCCTAAGAAACGGAAAGAGACGGAAGGGACGAAAGAAAGTAAAACAGAGGGAAATCCGATATTGGGAGCGCCGAGGATATCGGTGCGTACAAGATCCTATATAAAGACGGAGGCGTATATTAACGCCGGATAACTCTTCGATTTTTTTTTTTTTTTTTTTTTTTTTTTTTTTTTTTTTTTTTGCGTTTTCTTTTTGGATTGATATTAGAAGGGATGTATATGAGAATGTTCACGTAATTTGTTTGTTTCGTAAAAAAAAAAAATCCCATAATACGAGGAGGCAATTCAATATTAATTTTTTTTCTTTCTTTTTTGACTCGATATTTAAAAGGATGTAAATAAGAATGATCATGTAATCTCTTTATTTTGTGAAAAAGTTATCCAGTAATCTTTTACTTTCATAATATAGTTCATGCACAACTGGGATGAGCGACGCAATAAGAATTTTAAAATTTTAAAATTTATTTGATAGACTTTTTCTTTTTTTCTTTTGACAATCAAATATTTAAAAAATTTTTTTTGGTAGAACGAACAACTTAAATTCTTCTATAATAAATACAATCAAAAACATCAAAGATTAAAATAATAGCATAGCTAGTATGAAATATATTATGGTACACTTATCAAGTGTTGCCCAAGTCATATTTTATATCGATGGAAATTAAGGTAGTCAGAAGCTTGTAGGAATCATGAGGGAGTAGGAAGCTCTTTCGAGTTTTTATAATTTTGAATAATCGTATCCATCATCCAACACGCTCCTGTTAAACTTAATTTTGAGGAAGCATCAGAAGATTGGGGCCTCATCAATGGCAGGCAATAAGGGTGCTTTTATAATTTTGAATAATAAACCCTGAACCCTTAGGGCATCCATCATTCAATGAGAGTGGAGATGTAGGAAAATGGCTCATCTTTTCTCATTCCTTCGATTTCTTTTTCTTTTTGGATTTTATGAAAAGAAATGGCTACATTTAGAAGAGGAGCTAAATTGGGCTAAACTTGAGACTTGCTTAGTTGCCTAGCATTTTAGGGTCATATGAGTTATTATTATTATTATTATTATTATTATTATTATTATCATCGTTTCAGAAGGAGGGGACACGATTCACAATGAGTGCTCTTCCTTTCTCATTAACATTTCCATTATGCATATTTTTATTTTAAAATTTAAATATAATAATATAAAATTAAAAAATAACTCTATTTTTTAATTTTATCCTATTAATCGTATATCCGATCACGGTTCGATTGATCCTCTTTTCATTGGTACTGGCTGATATCTTTGCCGCTGTTGCAATGGCTCGGCTTTTTCCAGTGGTAGTCCGAGCTGATGCCGTCGAGCTCATTGGCCCCATTGTGGCCATGCCCCCTTTCTCCAGTTTGTCTCCAGATGGTTCAGTGCTAGGACTTGCAGGTGCACCGAAGAATTCATGACGTCGAAAGCATTGTAGGGCGTTTGATAAGTCGTTTGCTGGCGAAGTTATGCTTGGTGGGCTCACAACTGCAATTTTTGCAGCGATTTTCTGCTATATTCGTGTCACTAGCCAAAGAGTTGAAGAGGATAAACCTTGAGATTTGGCGTTGTCTGAACAAATCACACCCACTCCAAATTTATGGACTTTAAATTATGGATTCTAGCAACATACGGTGAAATTTTATTACTTTTTCGTTATTTCTCTCAAAAACAACAAAGGTTCTTTGGCAATCGTGGTTTCACAAGTTCTTTTCTTTTCCGTAAATATATTGGGAATCGGAGTTTGTTTTCTAATTTGACTGCCGGTGCCATCTTTTATATGAGAGAGAGAGAGCAGCAGCGAGCAAGCGTGATACTTCAATACTTGTTCAGCCCATCATTTTCTTTGGAGCATAGCGTAAGAAAATCTACCATGCTATACATTTTAGGGTGTAACTGGCTTAGTAAAAATGCAGAAGTACTCCAGCAACAAATTATAAGACCATAAGTCATTGTGATGCAAGCAGAAAGGCACACTTGATTTCTTTAATTCTCTCGATAGAATCTGGGAGCACCCTAATCCTAATTCGGCTGGACCTGTAACTACTGCTCTTATTTCTTGTTATCTCTCACTCTTCATATAGCTTAATTTAAATTTTGATGACTATATGCATTCGCTCACATTTAGCAAGAGCTAGCTATGTTATTCAAGATGACCATGAGAAATTCATCACAACATGCTCCATTTCAATCATGACTACTTATTACTGCATGGCATGGTGTGAAATAGCTCTGCTCAACCAGAATAGCGATAGTATATATTATTGAAGAACACTCCTCTATAGTTATTGGTTGGATTTGTAATTCTACTCGTTATTTTCATCCTATTCTTCAATTTATCAAGAAGCTGCTATTTTTTCTTAAAAATATTATATTTATTAGATATATCTTTAGAAAAGCCAATCAAGCTGCTGATTGCTTGGCTAGTAAAGCAAATACCCTCCCTTAAAGTTCTTATGGAAGTGATCATCCCCCAACAAGTTGGTCCACATCTTGGATGTTGATGCTAGGAGTGTCTAAGTTCCTAGACACTACTTCTACTCTATCTCCATTACCAAAAAAAATGAGAGAGCAAGGGGTTTGAATTATTTATGGGTTATTTTTTCGAGCACAGCACTTCTATAGTTCAAGCTTGTACTACAGAGTTTTATGCATATTTAATAGCTATCATATATCATGTTTTAGGTACAATTATGATATATTTAAAAAATAGAGAAGAATTTATTAGGTACTACATATACAGCCATGGACTGTGGATTACGATTAGTCATGTGTTAGAGAGAGAACATGTAATGGCCATTTAAACATGCATACTATTATATGATATAAAGCTTTTAAAGAAAAGGATCATGTTCTTTTTTTAGTGAGAGATGTTTGTAGAGTGACTGACCGTATGACTAAGTAAAGGACCAAATGGATTTTAATTTGGCATAACATGAATATTTTTGGAAATGATCATAATAAACATAATAAATCCCTTGAAAAAAATGAATTTGTTATGTAGAAAACTTATTTCCTTTGCAGCCCCATATAAAGAGAGCTTTTTTTTTTCTTTTATGAAAAAAACCTGAAGGAATCCATAAATTCATTTCAAAAGTAATGAAATGAATACAACGAAAGAAGAGAAGGAAGCACTCCCAGCACCTTAGAAGGTGCCATTGTGATCCATCTAATCCAATAAAAGGTGCCATGATAACATTTTCAGCACAATCTGCTTACTTTCTTGATTACTTCCTTAATTGAACATCGAGCCAAATTAAACATTCTTCTATATTCCTCCCTTTAGTTCTGTTGTCAAGATGTCACAAGGATGATGTCCGCTCCAGTAGATTTATGCAATTCTCCAACTTTGATACATTGCTCTTGAATGGTATTTGGTATATTATAATACAACATGATAAAAAATACTATACTTTTGATAATCTTACAATTGATAATTAGATTATTAAAAAATAATAATTAAATTATTAAAAAATAATAACTTTAGTAAACTCAGATACTCACCTTTTATATGAGATCCGATTATTATAGTTTTTGATAATTTTAAATTACCAAGAATCAAATATTATCGCCTATATTATCATGTCCAATTATCAAATATAATAATTTTCAATTGCTAAGATGAATTATTACTAACCAAATGCCCAACCATTTAGGCCATCATTTGAGTTGTAATATGATTTTAAAAAGTCTCCAAATAAACCTAAAAGATAGACAATAGCATAACAAATGGAGAGTGGTAATCAGGTTGGATTGAATTGGATAAAAGATAGTTTAAAAATTTATCAACCTAAACCCAATCTAAACGTTAAATAGGTCGAAAGCCTAAAAATAAACCTAATAATTTTATTAAATAGATATCTTAATCTAATTTATAATGGATCAAAATAAGTTAAACAGTTCAAATATTACCACTCCTAGTCAAGCTGAATTGAAGGCAAAATGTAAAATAGTAGGCCAAAATCTCTCTGATAAAAATGATTACTCACTAAACCTAACTTGACAAACATATTGCATTGGTACTCCAACGCTTTCACACATATTGCATTGGTTCTCCAATGCTTTAAATTCACTCTCCATGTAATCATATTCTATACTAATAGAAATGGGTAAAGGGATTTCTTTTTTACCCTCACCTTTCTCTTTAAAAAAGAAAAACAAACATAGGGCATGCAGCACAGTTCCCAAATGGCAACAATAAGAGAAGGCAGTTGAGCCTGTCAAGGAGCATATTAATCGAGGACTCTTTACTGTGCTAGATATCATCACTCAGGGCTCAAAGCTTGAAAGCAAGAAAGTGTGACCACCAAGATTGAAAGTAAATTCATTTCTTTTTCTTTTCATAGGAGCCAATTAGTTTTGCAACGAGGATCAGCCTTATGTATTATCAAAAAGGTTTCTTACTGCATTTCAATTGTTTTAATCACTCAATCCTAGGAACACATTTATTCTTTGATTAAATGGAGATCAAACAATTTGTGGAGAAGAGGATGGTCTTGTTAAGCAACATTATCTCATAAATTTCATGTATGATAGAGACTTATCAATTTAGAATAGAGTTTACCATTGCGATGGTACATTAAGAGTCGCTATTGAAGAACTGAAGCTCCTTATACAAAAAAATAATTTTCTCTTTTATTTTAATTTCTCTACTCAAATAATGAATGAGAGAGAGAGAGAGAGAGCGCGCACTACCTATGACAAGGAAACTCAACAAAATAGGAGCCTTGCAACTCATACAATCATTGAATTTATTATTCCCATCAATTACAAGGTACATGCATGCTAACATCACACTACAAAATTTGGTCTTTACAGCAGTTATATGTATTAGCTCAGCAAGTATACATTTTAAGTGAACTTTTTATTTAACATGCGGCAGTATTCTTTTCTATTATGTAACGGTATTAATTAAAAAAATTAAGTTTTTTTAGCTTTTACAAGAAGATATCTCTTCTTTCTTCGTAAATAATCTCTAATTCCCTTTTCATTTTCTCCTCATCCTTTTCTTCTTTTATACTCCTTTTTCTTTCTTACTTCTTAGTTAGTTTGGATATGATTAGAGCTAACAATGACTAGAATAAATAAAGGCCATAAAGAGGCATAAACTCTCTCACTCTACTGCGATAAATTTTTTTTTATTTTTTCTTTCGTCAGCCTTACTTGTTTCAATAAAATCTCCTTTGTCTAGCTGACCCTCTGACCAATTAATTCAAGAAATCAAACCATAAGTGTTTCTATATTACATAACATGAAGCTAATATACATATGATTATAAGAAAAAAATATCTTTTCAAAAATATTACAAAGATGAAAATCAATTTAGATATTTTTAATGATAATCATCCAATGCATATATGGCTAGTGTGTGTATATATATATATATATATATATATAATATAGCCATCCTCCTTTTTTATCTTTTTTATCTTTTGGACCTATGAACTATGTAAATTCAATAATAAGGATATCTATACACACACACACACACACATATACATATACATATATATATATATATATATAGTAATCTTGGAAGAGTTTACGCTTTTGTTGCCATAGGTCTAATTGTAATAGAGTTTTCTACTTCTCTTAAATGTATCTTTCATTATGACCTTGTGTTAGGGTATTTAGTATCACTTCTATGGCTACTACGTGCCGCTTAAGAATGCCTTATTGAAAAGTTATAAAGAAATAACTTTTATTAAATATTTTGTTTAATATAGATATATGTGTGTGTTGGTATATATGTATACATTAAAAGAAATATGTTAACATGGAATGAGAAATTTTTTAACATAAAAAATATACTTCAAAACCTTTTTACATTGGATAGGCAGTATGAAAGGAATTTTATGGCTTTACTATATATATTTTTTAAGTTAAAACATTATAAATTGATTGAAATATATTTTTTAATTAAAAAATTATCTATTTTTTATCTATAGTTTCAGATTATTTTTTTTAATTTTAAAAATATATTTATCTGCATTTTTACATTTTTTATGTTAGGAAATTATGTAATATATAATAATAATAATACAAAATCAAAAAAAAAATTATAATTTTCCATCTTATTTTATTTCAAATTATAATATATATTTATTTTAACTTTCACCAATTTAAATCGCAATAGTCCGTCCATTACACGATCGGGTACCTACTATTTTTCTCTTCGTTTGATTCGCGAAATAAGGACTTTGAAATTGGTTCATGAAATATTTGCACGCTAAACGTTTTGCTCATTTGGTTTGTTTGCAGTCATTTTGCTTATTTGGTTTCTTTGTAATTAGTGCATATAATTTATTTGAGTGGGATTGAAATTTGGTTTCAATTTTATAGCTATTCTTTGTCGCTTGCTTTTTTTTTTATTTTTGTCTTCCCTTTTTCCTCACCCAATGTCCACCCATCAACCCAAACGATAGAAATATATACTATAAATGTACATTAAAAAAATAAAATTATAATTAAACCTAGAAACTCGATGGCCTCCCTCTAAAAGAACCAAGAAGGTGGTTTCATTGTGCTCATAAAATCAATTTCAATTCCGAAAGCCGATGCAATGGAAGCCCAAAGCCGAAGCTTGGAAGACGTAGAAAGCGAGTCAGAAGATAAGAAAGAACAAAGGGAAGAAAAGCAGTGAAGGAAATCGATCAGATCCCTCACTCGAATTTGTGTTAATGGTCGATGTTCTTTAGATCACGGTGAACTCGATCTCCGATTTATCTTGTTTTTCATTTTACGTGTCTTGTGTTGCGAACCCTGATCGCAATGATAGATATAATAGGGGATTTAGGATAATTGTGATCGCTTCGAGGGTATCACGCCTCCGGATGACCGCTTCAAGGGGGTCAGACCTCCTGATAACCACTTCAAGGGGGTTGAGCCTCCAAAGAAAATAAGCTAATAATATTATTTCACCATACTAAGCCAGAAGGGCTATTACATATTTATAAGGTGAAACCTTAGTTATTCAAGGAAAGCTAAATACAATTGTAAAAGAGACCTTCTAATGGAACTATTGCATAACTTAAGGAAATAATTATTGTGTATGATTAGGATTTTCCCTTAGTAGTTAGATCCTTCAAATCAAGAGAATTTTATGGATTTGAAAACATCTTCAAAATTAGGGAATCCTATCATTCCACCCTCCTTAAAATCAACCTTATCCTCAACCTTATCCTCAAGGTTGGAATTCAAAAAACTTCTCATAAAAGTACTCACATGTGGCATCATCACCATGCAGTATCTTTTGCTAACCAGGATCAAAAGTAAATCCATATGAGAACCAATCTGTTGTTTGTATTAAACCAGAAGTATCATCCAATTTTATAGTATCAGCACCACCATGCATTAATGAGTCTTGCAATAATGGATGATTGTTTTGTGACATATTAGCTTGTTGTGCTTCTAATGGCTTCATTGTAATTTGTGAGGACTGATAAAGCTTAGATGCTGATGTCGAATTCCCTGAGCTATTTGAGAAGAAGTTGCTGCATTAATAGATGCTTGTAGAAGAGCAAATTTTATACCAAAAAAAGAATTAAAAATTTGGTACTACTGATTTTCTTTAAATACGCCATCAACTTCTTCAGTTTGCAGGTTTGAGTAATGCAGATCTTGGCCATCTAGTGTAAGAATATTATGGTGATCATCCCATTCACTAGGTGGTTCAAATCCCATATGGCTCACACTATCAGGAGATGAAATAATTGCTGTATTGGGTTCCAAACTAGTATAAAAAATTATGTGTATCTCTTTAGATATGGGTTTAGAGCCAACTTGCTTCTCTGTACTAAAACAGCTATCTTCTTCCTTGCATAAAGCAAGCAATTGCTCTTCCTTGAGCCTAGCCAACCCAATAGCCTCAGTCATATTGGTTGCTTGGAACATATGAATTGCATGCTTGATTTTTTCTTTAAGTTCATCAACAAAGCAGCTTACAAAAAATTCTTCAGTTAATCCTATAGTAATGCTAATGAGTTGTTCAAATTGAGACTAATACTCACGCACCATGGAGGTTTGGCACAACTTGATAAGCTTTTCATCAGAACAGGAAACTTCATGGCATGAGGTTCGTATTGGATCATTCCTTCCATTTCTGTATAGTGATCAAATCCTTGTTATCGGATCTGGTGGCTGCTACTTGAAGATTCATCAAAATTTTTTTTTTTTCATGCCCATAATCATCTTTTTTAAATTAGCTAAAGTATCAATTAGCTGCTTATTAGATTCCCGTATCTCAAATATACATGCTTTTGTTGTTTCTCTTAAACTTTTTATAACACTTTCTATACGCTTCTCCCACCGTTGTCGATGAGTTCCTTCTGCTATATTTTTACAGATCTTGGCAACAAAACTCTTTGAAAATAAGAAAGAACTTTTCTCTTTCCTTTTTTTTTCTTTTTTTTCTCCAACTTTCTCTTCCCTTCTTTTTCTCTCTTCCTTTTTTTCTTCGCTTCTTTTTTTTTCTCTCTCTTTCCTTTTTTTTTTTCTTTCTTTTTTTTTCAAACTTTCTCTTCCCTTCTTTTTCTCTCTTCCTTTTTTTCTCCTCTTCTTTCTTTTTTCTCTTTTTTCCTCTTTCTTCTTTTTTTGTTTTTCTCCCTCATTTTCTTTTTTTTTTTAACTAGATTTTCTTTTGCAGATGGGTTATAAACCCACCTCGCTTTTTATGCGGTCGGATGCGGGACAAGTGGCTCTGGTTGCTCAACGGAGGCACGATGGAGGCATGATCAAAAGGTTAATGAAAAAGACCAACGATGATAGAGAGGCGAGCCGGTGAAAAGAATATCGGGTTCTTTTTTATGGGAAAAAGCAGAAAATAAGGTTGAGGTTTTTTTTTTGTGATAAGATCTGTACTGGTTTTGAGAGTAGCAATAAGAAACAAAGATTTTTTTTTTAATTTTTTTTTTAACAAGAGCTAGATGATTTTGGGATGGTAACAAGAAGCAAGGATTTTTTTTTTTTTAATACTAGGATTTTGTATATGGAAGAAAATAGAAGAAATAAGATGAAGGATAGAAGAGTACCAAGTTATCGATACTAAGCTCTGATACCAACTATTCTGATACCAACTCTTACGAACCCCGATCGCAACGATAGATATAATAGGGGATTTGGGATAATTGTGATCGCTTCGAGGGAATCACGCCTCCAGATGACCGCTTCAAGGGGATAACCACTTCGAGGGGTTGAGCCTTCAAAGAAAACAAGCTAATAATATTTTTTTATCATACTAAGCCAGCCAGAAGGACTATTACATATTTATAAGGTGAAACCTAGTTATTTAAGAAAAGCTAAATATAATTGTAAAAAAGACCTTCTAATGAAACTATTGCATAACTTAAGAAAATAAATTATTATGTATGATTAGAATTTTTTCTTAGTTAAATCTTTCAAATCAAAAAAATTTTATAAATTAAAAAAAAAATTTAAAATTAAAAAATCCTAACATCCTGGTTCATGAAACCCTCGCTAAGCCTAAGGTATTTGTCTCTTGTTTTTCCTAGGATTGCAGTCGTCTATTAATATACTCCCATCCGATTATACTCATCACGTGCCAGAATCCACGGACCACTTCTGAAGTTCGGTGGCATCGCTCTCCTCAGCCTTTGGCGGTAAGAAGTGTGCCCTAAGAAAGCCCCTCCAACCCTCCAAGAATCTCGGTAAAGAGAAGAACCGGAACCTTAACGGAGCAAGAACGAGAGGTCTATGGAGAGCGCGGTAATGGCGGTCATCAGGGCTTCCCGCCCTTCCTTCCGTAACCCCTACGACAAGGTCGCCTTCGCCGTTCACGCCTCTTTCCTCGCCGCCGGCTTCTCCCTCGCCGCCACCGGCAAAAACGCCTTATCTGATATGCCTCCGATCGGTGAGTCTCTCTTTCATCCTATACCTCTACCAAAAAAAAGCGCGTTTTTCTTTTTCTTTTTTTCCCTGTTTTCTAAATTTGGGAAACACGTTCCTTTGATCCCGTACATCTTAAACTAGAATAACTTTGAACGAAAAGATTGATTCGTTCTATTCTTTTCTTTCTTTTTTTTTTATTGGGGATAAATTTTAGGGGGGAAAGAGGTTGGGATCGAGGGCTGGAACGAGCTGGAGGACAGCTATGGTTTTTTGTACTCCAAGACCGAGAAGGGTCAAAGAAGGAATGTCTTGGTGAGGTGCCTGGTGATCGGAGGTATCCTTGCGATTGATGTCTTGGATCATGCGGGAGAGCAGAAGGAGCCCCTTCACCTCCAAATCAAGTATTATTATTATTTTTTTAAGATTTTCAACTATTAAAGATTGTAACTTGTTTGGTTTCTGGGTTGGATCGTTAATTTTGTTTGGTTGCTACATATTTTGAAGGGTGAATGATTACTTGTCTGAGGGTGATAATCAGACAAGCAATTACGGGGAGTTGTACAAGGATTTGAAGGGCCTTGTCAAGAACTTGAATTCAAGTATTTTGGACAAATTGGAACCCAAGGTTGGGAGCAGGTTTGTGAATACTATTCCTTTTTGCTCTTCCCATGTTTGATAGATAACTGGTGAAAATACAATCCATATGAATAACCACTTAGGCTGAACTGTGACTAGTTCTAATTGCCCCATGGATAGACCTAGTTGTTACCATATGCTAAAGCAGGGCTAGATTCTGGTTGCCACTAAAGGCAGAACTGGTTGTGGTTGCGTACCATGGGCTGAAGCATGAACATGAATAGTCTAATAATGCCTACCTAAATAAGAAATTATAAAATTAAGTAAATTACTATTTATAACTTGATGAATTTGTTTGAAATTATAAAATTGACTAAATTACTGCTGATAAATTGATGGATTTGTTTAAAATCTTAGGGTGTGACATCGATTATGTTGTGATGAGTATATGTGTTGATGATGTGATATACTGTTGATCATGATGTTGTGATGATGCGATGAGTACATCTATTGATATTGTCTACTGTTGATTATGATAAGTGGATTATTAGTTGTTAGTTGAATATGTCTAAGTCACCTATATTTAGATATGATTGTGATATTGGGATATGATCTTGATTATGCTGCGATAAATTCATGTATTGTTGATGTTATCCATTATAAGCTGATTATTATTTAACTGAACATGATTAAGTTATCAGTATTTGGATATGCTGGTTTTATTGTTTATTATTACTTGTGTTCATGATATTATATATTGCGTGTTAATGATCATGAATCATGTTGCATGCGGGTATGTGGGTGGCTTATTGAGATGTGGCTCATTCCAATTTATTTATATGTTTTTCAGAGTCTCAAGATGCATTAGGATTCATGCCAGAGTGCGAAGCAAGAAAAATCAAATGTATTAGATTTTTGATATTAGTATATTTGTAATAAAATTTACCTATTAATTGTAATTGTAGTAAATTTAGAAAATGTTTAACATTTAACTAATATTGATATTTTTATTAAATGAAAATTTGATAAATTTTCAGGCCTTGCGTAATTTTTAAGGTTACACTTAGGAGTTATGCAACCTGTATCACGTGTCTTAGCCCAATTAGTGGTTTGGGGTGTAACAGGATGTTCTGTCAGATTGATAGAACTGTCATAGTTGTACTTAGAAATGTTAGAGCTGTATTAAGATCCAAGTGTACAACCCTGCAATGAATCTCAACTTTTAATTCTTTTACACCTTTGACAGTAATGAAGGTTTGCATATAAGTACTGCCGAACCTACAGTTGGAATTCCAGTTGAGCATCAACCTCAAAGTTCAGTGTATGTACTAGCACTGTGTTATTTTTTGGTTTCCATTAATCCTTTTCTGCACTGTGCTTTCTTGTTAATGAAATCTAGCTCTTTAAAACATTTTAAGTGATTTTGCTGGTGTTGTTGATTACTAAAGCATAAACTTAGATTTGATATCACAAACAAAAGTTGGTTCTATTGAAATTACTCAGTTAGGAATTTGATTAGGCATTATATTCTGGCTGAACTGCTTGGTGATCTTTTTTTATTTACAATGAACAACATTTTTTTTAACATATTCAAAATGGTCGACGAAATCTTCTCTAGCTTTCTTTGTGCAAGTGATACAGCCTATTGGATGGTTAAATTGTTAACCTTGCAGTGCATAGGCCAGCGGTAACTATAGAGTTGGCCAAGGAGGACATGGATGAGAATATTGATAAAAGGATTGCACACTTACAATTTGAAAACATTGATTGGAAACTAATTTGATTTACAAAGCTGGCACTAACTTTCTATGAGAGAAGCATTACTGCTTATGTTTATGTTGCCTGAGTGTTGCTTTTTTAACTTGGTGTTTAATGGCCATGGTTCTCTCTATTCTTGATATAACATGAAGAAACAAAATTATAGGGCTCATACTATCTTTTATTGGCCCCCTTCAAAGGTCTTATTTAACTATTACTTGCTAACTAAGGCCTAAATTTTTAATCAGGAAGCACGTTTGATTTACTTGTCACTGCATTTTGACATCCATCCTATATGTATTTTCATCAAGACCATCTCAAGCTGATGCTAGATCTCCTTAATTCATTGCCTAACATTCCGATCAATAATACAACATGAGAAGCTAGTCTAATGATCAAGGCTGTCAAACTGGTTGCGTTGATCTTTGGTTGTGAAACCCTTTGCACATCCTTACTTTGATAAGTTTATACTCTTGGTTTGTCATCTGCTGTTCAAATCTGTACTGTGGAGAGCTAGATAATGAGTCATGATTTATCTACCTGGGAGGGTCCTTGACAGCAACCTCTCAAAGGCCTAGGCAGCCAAGTAGGCTGCTAATTTAAAAATTACCTGATAATTTATTAAATTTATATATAGATATTGCAACTTAAACCTAGACCTGCCCTCTGAAAGCATGTTTATGAATGAAGGATAATATATTTGTAGATTTTCTGAAAAACAACTACAATATCTCGAGACATAAAGATATGAACTAACCATACTATCAGTTTCGGAAATACATGTTACTAAGTGCCTAGATGCCTTCCTGGATGCTAGCTTGGGCATTGAAGTGGTTGCTCTCTGACAACACCACTAATATTTATTTAGGATTCTCATTATGGTTGTTCTTGGGTGAAAGAAATGCATGAAACCTAGTTCATGTTCGTAGTGTTAGTCTTTCTTGTTTCAAAAGAAATGTGTTGTTTTTGGCGTGTCGCAAAAATTGTTGAAAACACAAAACTAGGAAATCCCGGAATGGATTAAAGAGTTGCGTTGAATTGGTAATGATGGATTAAAGAGCTTTTATTCTTGGAAATACTTGGTCCATAATCTGGGTATTTAGCATCCAAAATTTGAAAAAGAAAGCTGTGTATTACAATGTCCTATTTTTTATTTTTTATTTTTGCATAAATATTTGGGTTTGCATTTGCATAAATATTTATTTGGACATCAGTATTGCAAATTGTGAGTCAAGCTAAAATATGTAGAGAGTAAGATCCCACATCAGGGGCCGCGGTAGTGAAGGGGCTGGGCCTGGGTTCGGTCCAGCCCAGTGAGCCCGATTGGGCCCCAAATTGGGCCGGGCCCAACAAAAGAAAAATGGGGTTTGGATCAATTTGGATCTTAGTTTCTTGAAAAATTTTTATTTTTCTATTTGGACTGATATATTTGAAGATATTTAAACCCTAAGTTGGGCCCAGGATTAGATTGAATTGAGTGTAAGAGTCATTTTAACATCTTGATTTTGGAATTAAAATTTGAAAAAAATTATTTATAGGTACATAGGAGTCCAAACAGCTGATTTGCGCTTTTGGATTAGCGCTAAGATGTAAAGTAAGCCAGTTACAATGATTTTCATAAATTATTATTAAATTATGCCATTATTGGAATAATGAAATTTATTTATAGTATTATTTGAAAAATAGTATTTGTGGTATCCCATTCATGCAAATGATTATTTGACTTGATTATTTTGAAATTGCTAAATATTTGCTATTTTATACATGCAATGGATTATGGACATGATTATTTGAAATTACCAATTTTGTAAAATGCGAAAAGTATGTTGATTATATGTTTGCAGTAATACATAAAAATGATATTTTGAGAATATGCTATTATGTGCCACCACGGTCCACTATGACATGATATGCTACATGACTTCGGAACTCATCTCCACAGGGGTCATATGTCGAGAACATACGTCCCTAGGGTGTGCTGTGACAGGATATGACATGATATGGTACATGACTTTGGGACTCACCTCCATAGGGGGAATATGTGGAGGACACAACACTCCTAGGGTGTGCTGTGATAGGATATGACATTGGTAGCAGGACCCTTCCTTCATAGGGGATGTATAGGAAGGATACATCTTTGAGATGTTTTGTTACGTGGACGTAGTGTATGTCCGTGAGACATTAGTATAAAATAAGATTTACATGTCGATTACAGTGATACAGTGGATTTGATTTGAAATAGTAGTTTTGAAATATTATATAGCATCTGCTTTCAAATTATTTTGAGCATATGATATATATAATTTAATAATATGATGAGATGTATTTGAATTATGGAAGCATGACATGCATTTGATTTGTTAAAATCTTGAAATGGCTATATTATGTTACAATAGGCTTACTTACTGAGTGTGAGTTCATTTAAATCTTACAATATTTTTTAGAGCCACAAAACTAACGAGGGCAACAACTGGGGTAGTTTGGAGCTATATTGTGTAAATAGATCACATTTTGTTACATGTAACCCCAACTTGATTTTGTAATTTTGGCTTGTTGCCCAACGCTACATGACTTGTATTAAGAAGGTTTTGAATTTTGAATGACATATAGTTATTATCCCTTCTTGTATTAATAATACTGTATTGGATATCTTGCATGCCTGGTATGCGGCGGGTTGTCATCCCTAGGCCACCACCACCGGATCTGAGGCGTGACAGCTCATGGATTATCTGAATTCAAGATCTGAACATAATCTACATGGTTAAAAATGCCTAGAACCAAAATTCATGGTTTTTTTTGGTAGTCTCTAACCTAATCATCAAGTAGGCATCAAAATGGGCTGTTTTAATTGTATGATGCTATATTTTATTATGATCTAATCATAAAAACTTAGTAAATTTAAATGTACCAATGTTTCCAGATGTGTAGATTACTTTTCATAAAATGAATTTTCAATATATGTTCCCTACCATGCTTATCATATATTTTACAATATTAGTACAATCAATATTGATCATTTTTGTACGAACTTGATGTATAGGTTAGACGTTTATTAAAGTATAGATGTTGTGCTACGGGTTGGATCATCAATCTGGATAGTCCATCATTTATTTTAAAATTGCCAACTCCTTTTCTTCAAGGAGTTAATGCAAAGTGTGTAATCCAACATAATATTGCATATGTGAAAATCTACATTTTTCTTTCTGCCTAAATATTTGGTTTCTAGTGAACTTAACAGCTAACTACAAAACACAATTAGAAGTAGGTTGTGACACTGGTTTGCCTGCAAACATGTATCTGATGGTGCCCTTATATGTTGGTGTTGCATCTTCAGTTTGCACCTTGTTTCATCCTATACAGGACATCCACAGATTTGGTTGATTCCATTTGTCTGAAGTGAATTCTCATTTTCTGTGTGTTAGTTTGGCACATGCATTGACCTCTGTGATGCTTGAATAACGCTTAGATTCTAACTCGTCTATTCTTTTTGTTCTTTTTTTTTTGTGTGCATAGAAATGTATATCCTCCTGTTCCACCATTTGAATTTAATGATGCTTTTCCTGGGCCCGGCAGTGGCTTCTATCCTGACAGGTTTTTTCTCCCTAGTCCCACCATGATCATTTTGTATCTTTAACTTGGTTTTTGATACTTAGTTTGTGCTTTTTCCCAGGTCCCCTGGCATTGGTGGTGGCATGCTTGTAGGTATGTCAGATAATTTTTTTAAAAAGTCATTTATTGGTAGGCTTATTGTTTTTCTAGTGTTGCTTAGTCTTTGCACCTAATGATGCAGGGCCAAATGATCCACGCTGGTTTGGTTCTGGTGAATTTCCCGGTTCTCTTGGTGGAGTTCCGTGAGTGCACAATCTCTGTGCTAATCAAAAGAACACAAACATTTTTTGTTTTCATTAGTAGCTCATGACACATAAGAACTTGAAAACTCTAATCATATACAATTAAAACAGGGCCGTGCCACCGGGTGCTCGTTTTGATCCATATGGTCCTCCTGGTGTCCCTGGTTTTGAGCCTGGTCGTTTTGCAAGGTATGAGTGTTGCTTGTCTATAATTAGACGCTATAGCTAGTTATTTATGTTCTGACTTTAGCTGGCATATAGAAAGGGATTGGAAAACTAATAATGTAATCATCTGTTGTAAAGCAATTAAGTTGTTTGTATTCTTGTAGTTGAAATTCATTGTTGAATATGTTAAACAAGCACCTAATTTCTTGAATTTTTAAAGAGAGCATCATGCATTGTGGAATAAAGATGTAGCATTCAATCACAAGATTTTTAACAAGGCCCTCAAAGTGGCACCGGTTATCCATTTCTTCACCTGAAGCTCTTTACTTATCAGATGTTGCTATTCATGGTTCCACAAAAATTCCCTTGTTGGGCTGGCGTTTGGAAGTTGGCTAAAGCTGTTTTATCTCTAAGAGGAAACTATCCTTTGTGTGTGTGTGTTTTTTTGTTTTTTTTGACGTGAAAATGGGAGTGAGGGAGAACCTTCCCCCCAAGCCTGAAACTATGCTTTGTTAAAGAGAGCCAGAAACCATTCAGGAGGTGCTCAGCTAATTGGGCCTTAAGGATGTTTAGCTTTAAATAACTGTTTGCATGATTTAATTGGATAAGGCATCCTGGACCAGTGAGTTTAACTCTCCTGTTGCAAATCTCCAACTTCATGTGACTAATTGTTTGTTATGCTGCGTCCACTGGTGGGATTTATACCTCATGTGCTAATTTTCTTATGGTGTATTTTTATAGGCGGCCGCGGATGCCTGGGAGTGGTTCTCATCCAGATGTTCAATTTTTTCAAAGAGATCATGATTTTATATAGGCAAATGATGGAGCATCATGCCCTTTTTCAAATTTCCGCTCAACGTACCGAACAGTTACGGGTCGTTTGTAAATATAACCGACGTTTGATAGATGTTTTGTGACTTGATGATCATACAAGCTTCTGTTTTGGTTTGACTTTTTATGGGTGGTTTATAGGTGAAATAGATATCTGGGCGACCAGTCAAGGAACTGGAATATGATGTGCATTTGAGCTATGAATTTGGTTTTACTATTGTGCAAAATTTTTATCCCTTCTCATTTTCTTCCCCTTTTTCTTTTCTTTTCTTGCGGCACTGTGCTGTTTGAGATTATGTATTAGTCTGAACAAGCAGCGTAATCATAAATGTCTTGCTATATGGTGGTAGTTTATGTGTTCCGATGTACTTTGTCATTGTCATTGATCGGGCTTCGAAGCTTTGAATTGTCTGTAATGTTGGAATTAATGTGACATCTGTAGGAGGACTGGCATGATATCCTTATGATATCCTTGTTTTGATGAAGGAATTGGAAATGCCAGCGTAATCAGGGATCCCGTCCTTGCAAATCGATGATAATTGTATTGTGGTGGTGTGAAAGCGCCATCGGAACCTGGTTCTCCATTTTTTTTAATATTAATATTGATATTATTTTTTCGTACACATTAATATTGCACTTTTATAAACTTTTGTTAAAGTTTGTTCACGTTGCCGTGCCTCGTATGGACTTTGCTGGTGGAGGTTCGTGGTGGAGGTTCAAGCCTGGCGTTCGGTGTCGTTCACGTTTTATGACAAAATTATAAGGGCTCCTTTTCTTATTTTTAATAAATTTCTTCTTCGTTTTAATCACGCGATTATTATCGCATCCACCTCTTATTGCAAAATAATTATCGATCCTCTTTCTTTATTTCTTTTTCAAATAAATTCCATTTTTTTAACTCGGCTATTATTGCTCCTCTTCCTTTATTTTTTTAAAATTAAGTTTTCTTCTCTCTTAATATGGGATCGTTTGGTAACTCAATTATTATCACTTCTCTTTCCCTTTTTTTTCCAAAATAAATTCTTCCTTTCTTTTAATCTAGCACATGTAATAAGTTTTTTTTTTATTATTATTTGCTGGTTTCTCTTGGTAATCCACGTGTGTTTTACAATAGATGGCAACGGGCAACAAGGGGCCTTTCATAATATCCCTTGATAATTTATACGTTTGAGGTAGGTGAAAATTCAGAGTTGTGGGAGGGTAGTCTCCTCACAATAACGGAAACTATGCAGTTCACAAGATGTGTGTGGGCTTTTTTTTTTTATTTCCCCCTTAAATTTCTCAATTCACAAGATGTTTTATAATTTCAGACAATAGAGATAGACCCCATGGCCATCAAATCTATTTATCTAAGTTAATGTTATTGTTTAATTAATTATTATTTTATGATTATTATTATATGCTTATGTAAGGATTTTACGCTCATCTTTTTTTTTTTTCCTAAATGAAAAAAATTTTGTTCATACTTTTAGTTATGATTTTTAATATATAAAGTGAATTGGTATTAAACATGTTATATAGGTTATATGGGTTATATAGATTTTATACCAATTATATGAGTTACATAAGTTATATGGGTTATATGGGTCACATGGGTCACATGGATTACTTAGGTTAAACGGGCTATACCGGTCATATCATGTAACTCATGTAAAACATAGGTCATGTTCGAAACTGATTAATAATGGGTCGAATTCGAATTGGTTTATTTGTCATTATATTTTGAAATTGATCCGATTTATTTTGAATGGATTGATATGATTTTCCATTCCTATCTAATTCATACCCTTGGGATAAATTTAGGTATTCAACAAGCAATATCAACTTGAGCAATGGCATAGCGAATTAATAAAAAGAGAAAAACCTAGCCATTGCAAATGAACACGGAATAAGCAGAGGCACGCAACTTTCCATGCTACTAGAAACATACAATCACAAAAGAAGTAGAAGAAGAAGAAAAAAGGAATACTATGCATGATTAACAAAAATATAACAGATTCTACACAGAAGAGCGACTTCTCCTGAGCAAGGCAAAGAGAGATATTCTTACCACCAGTCATGCTTTGAAGAGCTTCCTAGTAGGAAGCACTACATGCGATTATGAGGGATGTTTTAGAAATCAAAATCAGAAATTTCGAAATAATAGGGCAAATCTTCATCAAGGAAGTCATACACTCCACTGTCCTGGTCATAGGCATAATCGAATCCATCACTCTTGTGCGTATGATCTCCCATGCCGACAAATAGATGGGTGTGCTCAAATCGATTGATGAAGATATCAAAAAATAGTCGCTCTGATCAATTCCCAAGTCATCACAATAGTCACTGTCATTATCATCATCGCATTCACCATCGTCATCATCATAATGATCACCATGATCATCTTCAAAGTCATCATCTCTATCCTGTTCTTCTCCTTCTTCCTCTTCAAAAGAGCCAAACTCATCACCGCTTGCATTTGGGGTGAAATCTTCATCATCATAACGATCGTCATTATCGCTGCCAAAATATTCCAGGAAATCTTCATCATAATCATCGAAGAAATAAGCTCCGTCTGGTTCTTCCATGCTTGGAGATGAGAAAAAGAACTGAGAGAGAACGATAATGGAGAGAATTTTGAGGATTAGGAGACACCGCCTATGCCCCGATCCTCTAATCTTCGGGATGACATATTTGAATCAAAAGTGGTTTATATTTTCTTGAAATCTAAAAATTACGTATCCGAAGATCGGTGGAACAGTTAAATTTTAATCTTATCCAACTTCTTCACCTATACATATACTCTACAAAGATTTGCAACAAGAATAGTATTTTTTTGATAAAGCCGATATCCTCTTCAATTTGAGCGTGGATTGAAGAGGTCCCATTGTTTAATCACCAACCATACATGCACCGAGGAAAGGTTGTTAATCGAGTGGGCTTCAATTATGCATGTCATGCACCTTTCCAATTTGGATTGATCAATAATTCATGAACAAATGGTGTCTGACAATTGGGAATCTCTTATTCAAGTATGAGTTGAAGGAGTCTAAGTTGTTTAAATGTCCAAGGCCCTTTTAATCCATTATAATGATTGTTATTTTCTTTTCATGGTTTAAGGGTCAGATAGCTCAACCTAAACAAAGAGTATGAGAGAAATCTGACTCAACTGTAAAACAAATTTGAAACATAATTTTGGTTTGATTTCAATCAATTTGATTTTCTAGTTTATTCTTGATTTAAAAATTTCTAAAGCCAAAAAAAATCAATTTGATTTTGATTTGAGTTTATAAAATATTTATATAAATCAAGCTATGTGTGTATATATGTTATATGGGATTTTATTTATACTACAGTTAAATTAAGATACTACAAATACACGTGAATAAGTGGGCTTTTATGAAAGTTATGTTTTTTTTATTATGAATAACTAAATTACTATTTGATCACATAAAATTTGTTATTAAAACTAATCTCATTATTATTTAAAGTATATAGCTAAATTTCATTTAATTCGTCAAAACATTCAAATTCAATTTTTTAGTCTTAAGAAATGGACTGAAATATATTTGGTTCTAAAACTATTACTAAACCAATCCAAGCACACTCCTAAATTAGACCGATGATTTTCTTTGAATTCATTTAAAATGAACTCGTTTGAATGGTGATATTTTTAATAAATTGGATTTCAGTTATGCAAGTTATGCAGGACCAACTCTATTATAAATGAGTTTTGTTTTCTTCATTGATTGGACTATTATAGGATACCATGGATGGAAGTTAGTCCTCCAAAAATAAATCTAATCTTATGGCAATAATAGCATAATATATATATATATAACTTTTTTTTTTTTTGAATAAGATCTCAATTTGACCTACAATTCGATTAAATATCTTACAACCAAAATCCTTTTTTTTCCCAATGATATACTATCTATTATTGGTAATTCTTCTCAACACAATTATTGAACAATGTGTGTTTAATATCGATCATATGATTACTAACAACCTTCTGCATGATCAGTCTAGATATGAATGAAAAAATAATATATGTATGTCCCATCTTGCACGTCAAAATGCAAGGAAATTATAAAAGGTTATTTCGTTTCATATAGCCTAATTTTTGTCTTAGCTTACGAAGAAAACACCCTAAAAGAAATTAGAAAGACTCCAGTTGTATTAGAAGAGCTTAAATCTATGCCATCACAATAATAGAGAACCACAATTGTGTTTGTAGAGCCGGGATTGATCAACTTGGAAAAAGCTAGGCCATAACCAGCTTAAATTGCAAACCAATTCTTTTAATTGGCCAGACAGGATCAGAGTCTCATCTTGTGATACCCCAAATTTAGTCCCACATTGAATGGAAAAAAATGTGTTATGTGCTTATAACTCAAGTCCACTTGCTACCCATTAACTTCCACTCGAGTTTTTAGGCCACATGGTTTCGGCCTACTAACAGAGTTATTGAAAACACTCGGATCATAGGTGGGCTTGGAGCGTTACCCCGAATTTAGTCCCACATTGGAAAAATGTGTTTTATTGGGTCATAGGTGGGTTTGGGGCGTTATCCGGATCGTAGGTAGGCTTAAAGTGTTATTCCAAATTTAGTCCCACATTGGATAGAAAAAATGTGTTTTATTGGGTCGTAGGTGGGGATGGGAGCGTTACCTGGATCGTCGGTGGGCTTGGAGCATTGGATAGAAAAAATGTATTATGTGTTTATAACTCAAATTCTCATTAACTTATTGAATCGGGCTGACAGAGTTATTGGGCTTGAAGCGTTACACATCTCTTACACCTAGCCCGCGCTGAACCACCAAGCCTACCAGGAGCTTGCCATGAAGTTAGCTAGGAAATATCTGAGCTCTTTATTATGTCGGATGAGCTCAAGTTCAAACCCATCTTTAATTTTTTTAAGAGCCAGCCGTTTCCTGCACCAAACTCTCAGCCATTCAACTTTCTGAGCCTAAGCGTGCTGCTAATGGATAAGTCTTACAACTTTCGTTGGAGAAGTAAAATGTATACCAGATCGGTAACCCGTCTGAATTGCATTTTTCTAATTACTTAATAAAAATTTTTAGACTTTGGAAGCAAAAATTTATAGCTTTCTAAGATCCATGAACACCGATGTTGGATGAGATTGCTGCAAAATTTAAATCCTTTGTTCATCCCATAGAATTCAAAGTAGAATAGACAACCCATCTCACACGCAAAATCCCAAACATTATCTAATAGTATGTACTATGGTACAATCACTTCTACTAGGATTATCACCAACAAATATCAAATATAAAAATATTTGTGAGAAAAATAATTACCAAAGAAAGGATAAATTTACAAAGAGAAAAAGCCTTTATTAAAAAGAAAAATGGAAATCACACACTCCTACATTGATACATTTTTTAATAAAGAATTTGGCCCACAAGTCATGTTTCAAGATAACAATATATAATTTACTAGTAAAAATTAAGCATTTTTTTCATTTAGGGTTCACAATAGAAATCAACTCAAACACTCAGGCATGTTTGGATCGTCGATTGGATGGGATTGGATTAGATTCTCAATCCAGTTCCATGTATGGAAGCATAAAAAGTGGATTCACATGCCATGAACCTTATTCTTTCATGAATTATCTCTTGGCTCAATGGGGTCTCTCATCATTCTTTCACTAATTATTTCTTGGCTCAATGGAGTCTTTCATCATCCTTTCACTAATTATCTCTTGGCTTAATGGGGTCTTTCATTGTCAGCACCCTCTGCTTCGGGGCTTAAAAGTTTTAATCAATTCAATTTCTTTATTTTCTGCTACCCAAAAAGGTAATTAAATCGTCGATTTTTTAACTAAATAGGCAGCGGTTCATCATGAGTTCAAATGTTGGAGCACAAGTTTTCCCTCTCAATTATCTCAATGGCTATGGCTGATATTGAGGCTGTTCTATATGTGAGGTCTTAGCCTTCTACTTGTTTTTAACAAAAAAAAAAAAAAAGGACAGACAATCATAATTCCATCAAAAGCCTATAGTATTGAATTTGACTCAATCCTAGTAGTGAACTAAATGCCTCCTCATGAAGCCACTGAATGCAATGCTCACCTTCTAGCAGTGAACTAAATGCCTCCTCATAGAGCCACTGAATGCAATGCTCACCTTTAAGGTAGTTGTTATTTACAATACTACCCTATAAACAAACAAAAATATTATAAGCATGGTTTGCCGTACTGATGCATATTATCGAGCAAATTATACCATACTGATATCAAATCGAGACTTTGTACCAGTGTATATCGAGTCTCAGTACATTAAACCAACATGCATAACAGGGGTATTGACATTTTACTAGCATAGCACTAGTATAGGATCTGGTACTGAGATGAAAAACTTTGCTTGTAAGTTACCTAGGAATTTTGTCAAAGATGAAAATGATGAAGTCAATATTCTGCATACTCTAATGGAGTAAAATTATTTAAAATAACAGTAGATCTGCTGGGGTTTCTGCTGGCTTTGCTATTCAGAATTCATGTTTAAAAATTTTACATAACCAAAGTTCTGAAAAAAATGCAATTCTAATGCACCAACATGGTGGGTACATTACCATTCATGTTTTATTTATGGAGTATATCCTACTAGAATTCCCATCAACTGCCCTACTCGTATGTTGTTTATTGTGCAAGCTGGCCTTCAAAATACATTGACATTACCCTAGGTGCTTTCATAATGAAAATCATTGGTACATAGTTGGAATAATTTCTTGTGCATCAAGGAGAGAGAGAAGGGGGCAGTTAATTCAACAAGAACCTAGGATGTATGCTTACCAGTCAGAAATAGAATGTCTTTTAACTTCTCATATTATAAACTTTGAATCTGAAAAAAAAATCTAAGAAGAAGAGGTTTTAAATCACATGTGCTCCAAAATTTCTCTTTTTAGCTCTCGCACAGACTCCCCCACTCTCAAACGAGACTATAACCATCTGCAAAACAAACAGCCAAAGTTGGGGGATTCAGCCAAGAGATTTTCATAGATTCAAAGTTCTTAGGCAGTTAGGTATTTCATGTTGTTGGGGTTTTCAGTTCTTCAAACGAGCCAAAGAAATTTTACAGGGCTTTGGTCCTTCACCTTTTTAATTTTGTGGTTTCATAATTATGTTATTCATGTTCTTCCTACATCAATGACCTTTAGCATCAATCCCCACCATTGCCTTCAAGAGGTGAGGGATTGAACGGGTCTGAGATGTTATTTACTCGGAAAATAGTTTCTTTCAAGCCAAGTCCATGGCAGAGAAAGCAAATGCTCAAGCATAGATGCTTCCAATTGGTGGATCATATGATCCCACTCATCTTTTTTGTCTCTTTTCATTTTTAGGTCTTCAGTTGGAACATAAAAAGGTTCAGGTGTAGATGAGGAATTTATGATATCTTTTGGTTTTTATTACCTCCACTGGTTGCAGGTGGTTGTTGGAAACCTTGATATGTCTCTTAATGACTCTTCTCCTAATCAAAGGATGATGATCTCTATATTTTCTTGTCATGCCAATGCATCACACATGAGCCGTCGGTGTTTAACTACAATGCACAAATCAATTTATTACTTGCTATGCTACTCTTCTTCAGTTATTCAGTAAAAATGGAATAGATGACTTCATTATACTTGCTTAAATATCACCATCCAAATCTACATCATTTATTTCAATCACAAATATCATGTAGATTTAGGACTTGTTTTTTCTAGAGTCTTCTTGAATGTAGCCTAAATGCACCCCATCAATCCCCACTTGCTGTACAAAAAACAAATGTCCTCTCCTCTTGACATCTTCTGGGTAAGTTTTCATGTGATGGAAATTTCTATTGATAATATCACAATGATCATATCTGAACTCTGCAAGCATCTGAGGACCACTGTAACCTGGCCTCTGTAGTTAACCACATTAACCCATTCCAACTTGAGATCTTAGCTGGTCGCTTTCTTTGTTAAGTTTATCAGCTCTCAAATCACTTCTATGCCCCTTCAGCCTCTTCCTCCTTTGGATTTTTCTCATTAGTGATTTATTAAGGAAGTTACGCTTTATAGTTTATTCAAACAATTTAATTTCTATTTTATTCCTAGCTACAATGCATATTTCCTATCTCCCATCATTTTTCTACCATTTGCATTTTAAGATAGTTTCCTTTCAGGTTTCTATGTTTCTTAATGTCAAATGTAGCGCTTGTACATTCAGATAGCCATGACATATATAGTTTATTTCTCATATGTGTTGCATGCACGCATTTACCATCGAATTGAACAGAAATTTTATAATGACTTAGTCTCATCTTTTTTTTTCCTGTTCGCACCATATACTCTATTTTCTTCTATCATGTCAAATTCTAGCAAATATCAATTAAAATGAATTACATTCATAACAGGGTTAGAATAAATATGTCTATAATTATGCCTGTTATGATGGTTGTTTGCATGATCCTACCGAAGCATATCTGCATGATGTGCTGCAGAACTATATGATCTTGTATCCTATATTCCAATTATTTATTGTTGAACCGATCAAACAGCTTTCTATTGCTGTTTATTGATTTATGAATGGTACATACAACTGGGATTGAGTGTTCTCCATACAGATTGTTTCATTGGTTTATATACGTCAAGCCTCTATACAATTTTTCTTGACACACATTGTGCTCTCCTATTCTTGTTTGTAATTCTATCTTGCTGCTGGATTGGATATTTGGATGTTATTAAGCATTGTTAGAAGCACATCGATCTCCACTCTGTGTTGATACATGGCTAGAGCAAAAATTTTGCTAATTGAATCTAACTTGTATTATATGCACTCAGGAATTATAGTACTAGTAACACTTCCTGTGCAATACATGGTGTATCATATACTATAGCCGTTTGAAGATAAAATAAACTCATGAATTTATTTGCAGACATTGTTAGATACAAATGCTGGTGGCTCATTCCATTGCAGGTTTGGGCAATAGACAGGCCTCTCAGTGCTCACCCAAAGAACAAAAAGAAGGGACTTAATACATAAGCATTAATTATGGATAGCTCATTTTTCTAGAATCTTTAGGAGCTTTCCTTATTTTAGGTCTTAAATACCATAACAGAGGATTTCAGAACATATGGCTTAGTAGAAGGTGCATGGAGGGTGCTTTTGTTGTTTATGGTCTATTTGATAAGAAATTACATCAGATAAAACTTTTATACTCTGTTTGTCTTGGTGCTCTGAATTCCTGAAAATTAGTATGCACAAGAATGTGATTTTAAGGTCATGCCTTTTTTAATAAATTTTGTAAGATAAGCGAGTCTTGATTCATTGATTTATTATATTTTTGTGAAGTCATGCCTTAGAAGGGATTACAGATAGCCTGATTGTTTTGGCACGAAGCCAAGCAGCTGTAATCGAGATAATCAACCAGCAATAAGCCAAATACCCATTTGTGCAGTCAAGTGTGCATATTTGCCACCCCCACAGTGGCAGTGAAACCTTCGGCCATCAACAGAGTTGTCTCCCTTACATGCCATGGGAACTGAAACTGCATCCTCGATTTGAGGCAGTAATTCCAGAGACTGATTTGTTCTCTCAAGGAAAATCTTTGGGATTACATACAATGGTGAGAGTATGATTTCTTATTCTATTCCTGTTGAAGCTTTAACCTGTTGCCTTACCCTATAAAGTTTAGTAGAACTAATTGAGTGTAGTTTGAATTTATCTAACTTATATTTCAAAGCATGTTTAGATTTTTGAGGATCCATAAATCCAGCCCCATCAATTGGAAAAGGCTGGATGACTATGATTATGATTTTTCATAGCATACTTAATTGAACTAATCAAAGCCTACAATTGTGAGAAAAAACATCACTTTAATCAGTTACAAATCAGTTACCTGGACACCAATATTCCAATATATCATTGTTTGTAATAAACATTGTAATAAAAGCCAAAAGCCATATATAAAATCTACAATGCCAATGAATAGTCGTTTCCTTCCTGTCTTGGAAATGCAAGGGGAAAAAAGTAATTACCCAATAGGAATCATTCTGTCAAACTGTGATCATAAAAAGCTACCTTGACATTGAACTAGCAGGCTTCATACATACAGGACCCCTATATTATATGCATCAAGCCATTTAATGGCATGCCGATATAGAGTGGTAAGCATATGATATCAAATATCCTGTGATTCTAGACAATAAATGACGTTAAGCTCTATCATCCACCATATAATTGTGTAGCGGTGAATACATAGAAGCAGCGCACTTGGCCATAAAAATAAATGCTCATTCAGTTTGATGATATTTACATTTATTGGCACGCATGCAGGGGACCGATACTTGAAGCCATGGATTATTCCAGTACCAGAAGCGACAATTGTTCCTCGAACAAAGGAAGATGATTGCCTTATTCTAGCTAGTGATGGCTTACGGTTAGCTTTTTAGAAAACCACATGATACGGAGCTTAAGCCTGGCCAGAAAATTAGTGCCTTATATGCATGACCTTGCCCATCTGTTTTATTATTTGGGCTTTAAGGATTGCACTGTGTATTTATTATAAAACCTTTTTCAAACTAGGGTTTATAATTTTGATCCAGGTGGCCATAATCTTGTGGTTTCTTTTGTCTTCAGCTGGGCCCTGCGCTGGCAATGTAAATTTGAGCTATTGTAGGTAAAGAAATGGTGGTGGCAAGTATTCTATACCACCCTCAAGACACTGTTTATCTGCTTTATTGTCTTTGTTTGTTTCCACCTCCGAGTGTAATGCTCTGTGAGGTTCTTCTCATTTTGGTTTGTGTAATGCTCTGTGAGGTTCTTTTCATCTTGGTTTTGCTCTTTTTTTTTTTTTCCTTCATAATGCTTTTTTCCTTGCTCTGTATATGGATCCTCCATGAGTGAGATACAAGGATTAAAAGATGAAATCTGTGATTGATGGTCTACTGTCCTACTTACTAGTTGTTATCAGTGTTTTGTTTCTCTAGAAACTTGACCTGTTTTATTGATTTGATTTTACTAAACACCTTAAAAGCTGTGACCTTATTCACTTGACTGACATTATTTTTCTCACTGCAGAACCCTAGATCCAATACAATAGTTCTAGTTTAACGGCTTCTTTGCTTAAAATACTGCGTTTCCCTGTCAAGTTCAAAATTGTGCATCGTTAAAGATGAGTGGTTGATGGTTCAAGATGCAGTCTTCCAATGAGAGTTTCTACAGCCATGGTTTGGCGCTTAACAAAGTCTATCTGACATTAATTTATTTCTGCTCAGATAGGAGGTAAGGTTATAAGAAGACTGTCCTGAATTAACAGAACCAGGATGGAGCATGGAACCAAGCCGATTTTTCTGAGGCCAAGGAAAACACACCCCAAATTAAACAAATATCGACTTTGTTATTGGTAAAGTTGTAAATTAAAATAAATTTTTAATATGCAAGGCTTCATACGAGGTCTCTAAAATAAAATAATAATAGAGTCTTATGAGTCTTTACTTAGTAAGATAAAGCATAAATTAGTGAATCAAGTAAGTGAAAATTTATAAAACTTTTTAATTAGTGAATCAAGTAATTGAAAATTTATAAAACTTTTTATGATACAAAGCATATCATTAATTAAAAAATAAAAAACTTCAGTTCATAACTTTATATATCATTGATATATTTTTAACCAGTACACAAAACTTTTCATATAATATCTTTCATGTTATCATATTCAAAATTTTTCAATTATCAATCAATAATTTTCATGTCATCATTCATTAATTAGTGTACATGTCATTATTTATTAACCGTATCATGTCATTAATTTGCATGTCATCATTAATTTATTCTTCATGGTCACATACTACGGTCATATTTATCCCTATGATAGGGCCATAACACCATATTTAACCTTGTGAATAATTTAACCTTATGGATGGGATGTATCCTTCACATATATCTTCTATAGAAGTGGATCCCAGTATTGGTCATCAGTCATCAATCATTACATAGTGGACCAGGATTTACATATTTTATTATCAATAATTCTGTATTCATTAATATTTACTTATTCATATCATAAAATTCTCGTAATAACAATAATTCTCTAGTATTTGCAATAAATAGTTATGCAAAAATAACTATATAACCTACTTACTTAATCCAGATTTGTAATAAACATGTTATGCAGAATTTAAACCTTTAATAACATTTTAGAAATAATTATAAAATCTCATTATTTCAAATCAATTAATTATATGAAAGTTTAGCAATTATTACAATTCAAATAATCATTCATTATCTATAAAATAAATTTTTAGCAATATTGCAATACTATAAAAATCTTAATTTATGGTTTACTAATCAAAATTTGAAATCCTTTTAATAAACATGAATAATTTATAAAATACTCTAACTTATGATTAGATTACTTACCAAGGTTTGAAATCCTTTTTACAACCATAAACAACTTATAAAATATCTAACTTATAATTAGGTTACCTATCAGCTTCATAAACAACTTATAAAATATCTAACTTATAATTAGGTTACCTAGCAGCTTCAAATAAAATTGGAAAGAACAAATAAAATTGAAGGAAACTAATCCTCGCGCTTTAGGGCTTCATCAACCTTCTTGATCCTTCAACCTTCATGTTTTTTACCCTTTTGAACTATTGATTTATCATTAAAAGATCTCAATTAAGACATATTTACAGAGAAATTTTCTAAATTCCTATTCTTCATAGGATTCTAATCTCCTAAAACTAATAAACTTCAAGATAATAATTTCTTTAAGAAAACTAAAGAGATAAATATCTATTAAATATTTAAAAATAGATTCTTGATTTAAAACTAATTTTGGAGTCATTCAATATAATTTTAAAATATAAAAATTTGGATAAAACATCAAAAATCATTTTTATCAGCAATGATATATGTCATTAAATTACTTTTAACTTCCTCAATAGACCTTCAATTTGAGTGATTTAAAATGCGATAGAAAGTTAACTCAATACCAAACGTCATGAATATAGATTCAATTAAAAAATTTTAATTATATTATTTTTATATATTTTTTAATTTAATTTAATTATATTATATTTTAATCTAAAGTAAGCTAATTAAAAGAGCTGAAGAAGAGATTGTATATACTTGATGGGGGGTTTTCTAAATATGGTTAACATTTTTATAGTTCAATGAAGCAACAATTATTGCAATAACCAAGCAGAAAGAGAGATAAGGAACTCTTCTAAGTATTCATAACAATCCTAATAGAAGGACCCATTTGCCTATTGTATCCCCTTCTAGTTTTGGATTGGTATAGTTTCGGATAGGTACCGTTACGAGAGAACAGGAAAGTTTAACAAGGGCAGGAGCTTTGTACCAAGAAGTTTGTCCTCTGTAAACATCAATGCCACACTATCCTTATTAATTTATTTCCTATGGTAGCAAGAACGAAAATTTCCAACCAACATAATTAACTAAAAAGAAGGTGCAGCTAGATATAAATCATGACAGAAAATGCAAACAAGTTGATGCCAGAAAAAGTTTCATTCAACAAGAGAAGGAGCTAAATACTTTGACATAAGCTAAAAAAGGATGTCTGTAATACTGAAAATCTGTTTGGATTAGCTGTTGATTTTAAGTAGCTATTGATAGATAACTGCTACTAACAACTGGATTAATAGTTAATCCAAATAAGCTTTAAATACTGATTCTCCATAATAATAGAAACAGGACCTACAATCCAAAATAAAAGAAGGATCTTTTATTTTATAGAGTGGCTATCTGTGGCCAAATGGAGTAGTTTGGCTTGTGGAGCAATGGCATTCAAGTTTCATGAACCCAGAGAAAAGCTTAGTGGTTGTGGGTCCCCTTGTAGGTTATTATCACGTAGCGCGAGTCATCTTTGTCCCTTTGTGCCCACTTCTTCACTGAGCAACCCTTAGTTGCGCAACGATAGTATCTCCTGCCACAACCGCCATCACTCAATTAATAGAGAGCTACCATTTAGTTAAAGATGCTCTAATTCTCAAAGTAAACACATTCAAAAGAGAGAGAGAATGTGTGTTTATATGCTGAGGCTTAGAGTTCCATGGAAAGACTAAGACTACATTTAGTTTTCAAAAATGTTTTTTTATTTCTATTTTTTTTTATTTTTTAAAAATAATTTTTATTTTCTATTTTGTAATCTTTAGAGAATATGTTTATTAAGTAAAAAATAAAAATTATTTTTTATTTTTTAATTTCATTATAAATAATATCTTCTAAAAGTGTAAATAAAAAATAAAAAAAACATCAACTTGTATGACATAATAATATAATATATTATAATATATATTAGTATGATATATAATAATATTATATTATATAATATATAAATTACATATTATAATAAAGATTAATAATATTATAAATATATATTATATATTTATACTATATAGACTTTATATTATATGTAATATATTGTATAATATATTATACATTATAATATTATACTGTAATAATAATTAATATTTTAATCTATGATATATCATTTATTATTGATATAATATATAAAATATAATTCATATTAATATAATATTAATAATATGTTATATATTATAATAATTAGTGTTATATGATTATAATATATTAATAATATATATCATTATTATTTTAAAAAAGTATCTTGGACTGTAAAAACATTACTTTTAAAAGTAAAAATAAGAAATAAAAATAAAACCAAATTAATTCTTTGTTTTATACTTTCTTCTTTTTTTTAATGGAAGATAGTGAAAATATTTTTAAGTTATTTTTTTATTTTTTTTCAAAATATTTTGAAGCTGTATTTTTAGAAAACTATTTTTATTTTTATCCACTAAATATATTTTTATAAGTATTTTTTTGTTTTTATAGAAATTAAACATAAAAAATAAGGTTGTTCTTGAAAATCGAACATGCCTAATTTTTTTTAAATTAAGAGCACTGAAACTTTTTATTAGTAGAAGCAGAAATTAGTTCTCTCTTAATGTCTTGCATACCTTGGAAAGGGGCTGCTCTTCACGGTCTTCTTCCCATTCCTGCGCCACTTGTACTCGTCGACCGGGATTTCCACATCTGTCATCTCCCTGATTGTTCCCTCCACTCCACTCCTACGTTTCCATACCATCAACATGATCGCAATTAAACCACGAGCGCATATACATCAAAATTAATGAAAAAGGCCCAGCACAACTACCATATACATCAAAATTAATGGAAAAAGGCCCAGCACAACCACGAGAGCATATACATCAAAATTAATGGAAAAAGGCCCAGCACAACCACGAGCGCATATACATCAAAATTAATGAAACAAAATAAATAAAAAAAAAGCACAGCAGTGTCATAAAACAACCACGAGCGCATATACATCAAAATTAATGAAACAAAATAAATGAGACAACCACAAGCGCATATACATCAAAATTAATGAAACAAAATAAATGAAAAAAAAGCACAGCAGTGTCATAAAAACAACGGTTGAATCTCGTACTTACCTCCTGGTCCTACCACCAGCTAAGTGGAAGATAGCAGTCTGATCAGGATCTACTATTGGAGAAACTGTACTTTCTGATTGCCATGAAATGGGATCTACCATTGGAGGAACTGCACTTTGTGGTTGCCATGAAGCTGATGGTTGCCATAAAGCCGGAGGAACTGAGCTTTGTTGCCATGAAGCCGGCGCCTCATCCAATAAGTTGTGGTCGAAAGCCCAAATAAAGCCGGCATCTACCATTGGACTAACTGCATTTTCTGGTTGCCCAAATGAAGCCGGCGCCAAGCTCTCATCTAACAAGTTGTAGAAGTTGTAGTCTGAATTTTCTGGTTGCCCAAAGTTGTAGTCTGAATTTTCTGGTTGCCCAAATGAAGCCGGCGCCACATAACAAGTTGTAGTCTGAATTTTCTGGTTGTCCAAAGTTGTAGTCTGAATTTTCTGGTTGCGCAAATGAAGCCGGCGCCAAGCTCTCATCTAACAAGTTGTGGTCGAAGACTTCGAAAACCGGTCGTCGCCTGGGCCATATTGGCCCCGGTTTTCGATGCAAGAATAAACTATAAAAGATAACTAGAAGAGTGAAACCAAAGATGCACCAGGGCAGAGGCATCATTCGAAACGGTAAGCGAATGGAAGCTAAATCTGAAGTTCAGGATTCCTCAGGCCGCGGGCATTATTTATAAGGGTGGGTCTCGTCCTTTTCCGCGATCGGGCATTATTTATAAGCGATCGGGCATTATTTATAAGGGTGGGTCTCGTCCTTTTCCGCCGCGATCGCGGTGGGATCGCCGGGATTGTCAGGTCAGCCGGGCGGTGCCGCGTTTTTCCAGGGTATTAGCCGGGATCAGCCGGGTGAAACCGCGGTGCCGCGTTTTCCCTGGGTATCGTCAGCCGTTTTGGTATCGTCAGCCGGCAGGGTGGGTTACGGTATCGGCAGAGTGCAACCTTTATTTATCTTATTTATCTTATTATTATTTATCTCATTTATCTTATTATCTTATTTTATCTTATTTATTATTTATCTTCGTGCTGCACCCATTCCCATCCCACTCATTCCCACCCCACTCATTCACTTTGAGATGCCTCAAAGACTCAAGCGTGCGTGATGCGCTCACAAAGACAAATCTTTGCGCTGAGCATCTCAAAGACTCAAGCGTGCGTGATGCGCTCACAAAGACAAATCTTTCCGTGAGCATCTCAATCGGCACAGTGCAGCCGTTGATCACGCACGCACATTGACACTCATCGGCACAGTGCAGCCGTTGATCACGCACGCACATTGACACTCATTCACGGCTGCGTGAACACTCGATCGATGCTCGAGGATTTTATTAATTTTATATTATAGACAGTTTGACTCAATCGATGCTCAAGGATTTTATTAATTTTATATTATAGAGCTCACGCTTGCGTGCAGCCGCACAGTTTGACTCGATCGATGCTCAAGGATTTTATTAATTTTATATTATAGAGCTCGTAGGAATGGAAATGAAAATGTTAAGAATGTTGAATGTTAAAATTCTCATCACTTTTTCTTAATTTCTTAATTTCAATCAACCAGAACAGAAAGTAAAAATCCAAACAATTTTTCTTAATTTCAGAATGTTAAAAGAATTCTATCACTTCTTAATTTCTTAATTTCAATCAACCACAACAGTAAAAAGTAAAAATCCAAACAAGAGACTTCTTAATTTCTTAATTTCAATCATTCAGAACAGTAAAAAGTAAAAATCCAAACAAGAGAGAGGAAGAATACGAAAGAAGAAAATAAGGAAATAGGAATAAAAAGCGTTTAATGGATAAGACAGAGAAGATGCAATTTAAACCTTTTGGATGCAATTTATGTGCAATTTATGGATCTTTGAAGACCTCTGGATGCAATTTAAACCTTTGGATGCAATTTATGTGCAATTTATGGGTTATGCCTATGCAATTTAAACCTTTTGGATGCGCAATTTATGAGTTATGCCTCTTCTTATTAAAATTAAAAGATGTTCCTCTCAACCATCTTTAAATTTTCTTTGGGTCATAGCACAGATTGATGAGTTTCTTTGGATCATAGCACAGATTGACTGTCATCTTTAATTTAACTGTCATCTTTAATTTAATTTTTTTTGGGTCATAGCACACATTTTTTTTTGGGTCATAGCACAGATTGACCACCATCTTTAATTTTCTTTGGGTCATAGCACACATTGACCACCATCTTTAATTTTCTTTCAATTTGAATCCATGAATTCCGAAGAATTGCAGTTTCAGTAGGGAAAGCTCTCCTACAGGAAAAAAACAAAGATTTCAGACTTAGTGTAATCATCCTAAACAGATAAAATGATGCTTACTAGACTGTTGTTGAGTCCCATAGAACTCTTTAACTTTAGGATTGTTCATCACAGCATTCCAGACATTTTCATCAATAGAAGCAACAATATTACATGATGAATAACAAATAAAATATATTTGAACACAGTTAACCTCATGATTCAAGGTAAGTTTTGGGATTACCAGTAGCACTCGGTTATATTGAATAGGATAAAGACATTAATTTAATTTAATGAAATAATCATAGAATAGAGCCAAATGGAAACTCTTGACATGGCATGCATGTTTGTCCAATAATCCTAGTACACCTCATTCAATATATTAATGAAGCTTGCAGACAAGTGTGAGCTAAGACCTCATTCAATATATTAATGAAGCTAGCAGACAAGTGTGAGCTAAGATGCGCTTGAGTGTATATGGCCCCAAATGTTTCAGATGCAGTGCATAATGCATCAAGTCAGAGTCAGAATCATTCATTTTATAAATCTATCACCACCAAATAAGCTATTGTAGCGATTCAGCTTCACAAAGTAATAATCCTTATTTCTATTACATCATGACTATTTTGTCATAAAGGTGGGTTTTTCTACTTCTCTTTTATCATTCTACTGTATGAGCGCTTCTCTTTTATCATATGAGATAAAACCATAAGACAAATAAGGTAGGTTTCCACCATTAACAGGCTTCAAAGGTTTTATCATTAACCCTCATTCATTCATAATTCCCAACCAAGAATTCAGCAACAAATATTAGGGGTTTGACAATAGCTCATCCTCAAAATTATAATATTTGAGGTAGTGTGTAGTGTATAAGATTGCATGTTTACAGAAGTCATGAAACTGAGAAAAGAAATGAATGTTCAAGTTGACCTCCATTAGATTATCCTCCAGCACAAATCTTCAATTTCACCATCCACTCTTAGCGATCCAAGAAACTATGGTATATACCATGTATCGTATTTAAAAGCCAAGAAGTAATACTGCTACTATCATGATCTAGCTAGACCAATATCCCATATTTTATTGCATTATGCTGAAAATCCCCATGTTCTTAAAAAATTTCTCAAATAATTTTCAAATGTTCATCTAAAGTTATTTTAAATACTTAGTTTCATATTTATAAAAAAAAAAAAAATGCAGTTGATTAAATTAGTGCTGGTTTTAGACATAAAAATATAAAACATAAAAATATAAAACAACAAGGAAAAAAATGCAGTTGATTAAATTAGTGCTAGTTTTAGACATAAAAATATAAAACAACAATTCCTTAGAGATATTTTTAATAATAACTGATCAAGAATTATATATGCAAAGAGAGAGAGTTTAAATACGAGAGAAAGAGAGAGAGAAAAATAAAAGCAAGCAATCAGACAAATCATTATCACAAAGTAAAATGTAATAATTGCCTGCTCAGTGCTCATGTTGAAGGGCAAATTGCAATATAATATGAAAGAATTCATTGACAAGAAACGTGCTTTATAATAATTGAAGGCACAAGTGAAGTTGGAACCTGAGTTTCAGTGTTTCCTCGTAGCCAGGAAAACATCTGAATGACATGATTAGGAGTTGAAGAAATTGCAGAGTTTTCGTTCATGGTGCAACCTTTGGTTACTGAACCTTCCAAGCATACTGGACTTTCCAAGCATACAGGACTTTGCAGGCTGCCTCCTTTGGTTACTGAACCTTCCAAGCATACTGGACTTTCCAAGCATACAGGACTTTGCAGGCTGCCTTCTAAATCATCCACTGTGGAATCATAGGGTAGCTAGAAGAGAAGTATACCCTGACTAGGTAAAATCTAGCAAACCTGGCAGAACATCTAATTAGATCGACTGATATCAAGCAGCAAGGGTCCCCATTTTGTACTATGTATACAATAATTGCATGAAGCATGTGTTTTAGGGGGTTTGGCATCAGAGCAAGATAAGGGGTTATTGCTCAAAAGTGAAGGCAATAATGTATTGCATGTTTAAGAAAAACCATGAGATGCTACATTGAAAATCAGCCATTCATCACAAGAATAAATACAGAAATTACTTTTCATAAAAGCATACCATAATGCAAAATAATGACTTTATTTATAATAAGAAATAAGCAAATATTTTAACATGATCAGTAAAACAAGATAAATTTTTAACTCGTTAAGTTTGAACTCAACCTATATGAGTCTCCGTACCTTATTTCACGGAATAATGACCCCAAAACTCTCTCCAGAAAGCACCTAGATATACAACATGGCATGTACTTCACCAGGGCTGTTTAGAAGTTGTACACATTGTTTATGTTATGCAATTCGAATTTACTACTAAAAATCAGATTGCCAACAACCCCTAATAAGCAAGTTCTAAAGTAGCACAGAGGGAAGAAGAACAAAATTTTTCAGAGGTTAGAACAAACCTTTATCGATCACAAATCTATTGCTATAGATTCCAGGAATAACTACCTTCCACAACTACCCATAACCAACAATTAGAATACGTCCGCTCGTAACCGTGTACTAAGTAGGAAGGTTAGATGGAAAACTATTTTCCTTTCTGATTCTTCGCAAAAAGTTACTCCTATGTCATCCACTCTTGAGTGATCACCACCAAATTCAAGAATAGCATCATAATGTACTGCATAACGACATAAAGATTGGTCTAAAAGATCGCACATGTTTCAACGAAAGAAAAATAATTTGCCTGCAGCCAAGACCAAACGAGGGGAAACAAAACTCTTTTCATATGAAAAATCAAAGCTTTTAAAATCGGATATGGTTTGGAGTTATTTTGTTGCCAAAATAAATCTTAGGAAATAAAGGCATTAAGAAAGAGGATCAAAAGAACTTTTAAAATTAACAGGAACTTTGCTCTCACTTCTCGACGGCCTCTTTGAGTTCCACGGTTGCGGCCTTGGCCTCCTCGAGGGTCGGGACGGGCCCGGACAGGAGCCTGGCCGCCGGATACATCGGATCATGGAGCTCCTCCTCCTCTCCGGCGAAGATCCACTCGTCAACCTCCCATGCCGGTCGCTGGAAATCGGACACTACCTCCATATCGGTCCGATCGTTCTCGCACGAGAGGGCATTGACCAATGACTACCCGTCGACCGGCGGCGCGGCGGAGACGGTGCCGGTGAGGAACCCAGAAACCCTCTGGGCCGCCGTCACGGCGTCCGCGGCAGTCCGGTACCCGCCGAGTACGGTGACCTTCACAGCGGTTCTCATTGGTCCTCCTCCCATCTCTCCTTCTCAGGCTCTCCAACCCGAGCCTAAGAAGCGGAACGAGACGGAAGGGACGAAAGAAGTAAAACAGAGGGAAATCCGATATTGGGAGCGCCGAGGATATTGGTGCGCACAAGATCCTATATAAAGACGGAGGCGTATATGAACGCAAGATTTCGTTGCATTTGAAAGGCCGCGACTTTTTTTTGTCGGATAACTCTTCGATTTTTTTATTTTTTTATTTTTGTTTTTATTTTTTTTGCGTTTTCTTTTTGGACTCGTTATTAGAAAAGCTGTACAGGAGAATGATCACGTAATCTGTTTGTTTTGTTAAAAAAAAAAAAAAAAAAAATCCCATGATACGATACAAGGAGGTAGTTTAATATTGATTTTTTTTTTACTCGATATTTAAAAAGATGTAAATGAGAATAATCATGTAATCTTTTTGTTTTCTGAAAAAGTTAGCCAATGATCTTTTACTTCTACAGTATAGTTCATGCACAACTGCAATGAGTGGCACAATAAGAATTTTGAAATTTAAAATTTATTTGATAGGCTTCTTTTTTTTGTTTGACAATTAAATATTTTAAAAATCTATTTTTTTTTGGTAGAATGAACAACTTAAATCCTTTTATAATAAATACCATCAAAAGCATCAAAGATTAAAAAAATAGCATATCTACTCTAAATATATTATGGTATACCCATCAAATGCTGCCCAAGTGATTTGCAACATAAGTGTCGGCTTTGTTGAAAGTTATGTTTTATATCAATGAAAATCAAGGTAATCGGAAGCCTCTAGAAACCATGAAATAGAAAGCTTTTTCGAGTTTTTATAATTTTGAATAACCACTTTTTTGAGTTTTTATAATTTTGAATAACTATATCCATCATCCAACATGCTCCTATTAAACTTAATTTTGAGAAAGCACTGAAAGATTGGGGCCTTACCAATGGCAGGCAATAAGGGTGCTTTTATAATTTTGAATAATAAACCTTGAACCATTAGGGCATCCATCATTCAACGAGAGTAGAGATGTAGAAAAATGACTTCTCTTTTCTCATTCCTTCAATTTCCTTTTCTTTCTAGATTCTAAGAAAAGAATGGCTACATTTGGGAGAGGATTTAAATTGGGCTAAACTTGAGACTTGCTTAGTTGCCTAACATTTTAGGGTCATATGAGTTATTATTATTATTATTATTATTATCCTTTCGGAAGGAGGGGACACAATTCACAATGAGTGCTCTTCCTTTCTCATTAACATTTCCATTAAGTATGTTTTTATTTTAAAATTTAAATATAATAATATAAAATTTTAAAAATAACTCTATTTTTTAATTTTATCCTATTAATCGTATATCCGGTCACGGTTCGATTGATCCTCTTTCTATTGGTGCTGGCTGATATCTTTGCTGTTGTTGCAATGGCTCGGCTTTTTCCAGTGGTAGTCCGAGCTGATGCCGTCGAGTTCATTGGCCCCATTGTGGCCATGCCCCCTTCCTCCAGTTTGTCTCTAGATGGTTCAGTGCTAGGACTTGCAAGTGCACCAGAGAATTCACGACGTCGAAAGCATTGTAGGGCGTTTGATAAGTCGATTGCTGGCGAAGTTATGCTTGGTGGGCTCGCAACTGCAATTTTTACAGCGATTTTCTGCTATATTCGTGTAACTAGCCAAAGAGTTGAAGAGGATAAACCTTGAGATTTGGCATTGTCTGAACAAATCACACCCACTCCAAATTTGTGGAGTTTAAATTATGGATTCTAGCAACATACGGTGAAATTTTATTACTTTTTCGTTATTTCTCTCAAAGGCAACAAATGTTCTTTGGCAATCGTGGTTTCATAAGTTCTTTCCGTAAATATATTGGGAATCGGAGTTTGTTTTCTAATTTGACTGCCGGTGCCATCTTTTATATCAGAGAAAGAGAGAGCAACAGCGGTCAAGCGTGATACTTCAATACTTGTTCAGCCCATCCTTTTCTTTGGAGCATAGCGTAAGAAAATCTACTATGCTATACATTTTAGGGTGTAACTGGCTTAGTAAAAATGCAGAAGTACTCCAGCAACAAATTATAAGACCATAAGTCATTGTGATGCAAGCAGAAAGGCGCACTTGATTTCTTTAATTCTCTCGATAGAATCTGGGAGCACCCTAATCCTAATTCGGCTGGACCTGTAGCTATTGCTCTTATTTCTTGGTATCTCTCACTCTTCATATAGCTTAATTTAAATTTTGAAGGCTATATGCATTCGCTCACATTTAGCAGGAGCTAGCTATGTTATTCAAGATGATCATGAGAAATTCATCACAACATGCTTCATTTCAATCATTACTACTTTAGTATTTCCATACTAAACTTATTGCTGCACGGCATGGTGTGAAATAGCTCTGTCAACCAGAATAGCGATACGATATATTATTGAAGAACACTCCTCTATAGTTATTGGTTGGATTTGTAATTTTACTCGTTGCCTTCATTCTATTCTTCGGTTTATCAAGAAGCTTCTATTTTTCCTTAAAAATATTATATTTATTAGATATATCTTTAGAAAAGCCAATCAAGCTGCTGATTGCTTGGCTAGTAAAGCAAATACCCTCCCTTAAAGTTCTTATGGAAGTGATCATCCCCCCAACAAGTTGGTCCACATCTTGGATGTTGATGCTAGGAGTGTTTAGGTTCCTAGGCACTACTACTCTATCTCCATTACCAAAAAAAAAAAAACGAGAAAGAGAGCAAAGGGTTTGAATTATTTATGAGTTATTTTTTTGGGCGCAGCACTTCTATAGTTCAAGCTTGTACTACAGAGTTTCATGTATATTTAAATAGCTATCATATATCATGTTTTAGGTACAATTATAATATATTTAAAAAATAAAGAAGAATTTATTAGGTACTACATATATAGCCATGGGCTGTGGATTATGATTAGTCATGTGTTAGAGAGAGAACATGTAATGGCCATTTAAACATGCATACTATTATGTGATATAAAGCTCTTTAAGAAAAGGATCATGTTCTTTTTTCTGTGAGAGATGTTCGTAGAGTGACTGACCGCATGACTAAGTAAAGAACCAAATGGATGTTAATTTAGTATGACATGAATATTTTTGGAAATGACATAATAAGCATAATAAATCCCTTAAAAAAAAAAGAATTTGCTATGTAAAAAACTTATTTCCTTTGCAGCTCCATGTAAATAGAGCTTTTTTTTTTTCTTTTATGAAAAAAACATGGAGGAATCCATAAATTCATTTCAAGAGTGATGAAATGAATAAAACAAGGAAGAGAAGGAAGCACTCCCAGCACTTTAGAAGGAGCCATGTCATCCATCTAACCCAATAAAAGATGCCCTTATAACATTTTCAGTACAATCTGCTTACTTCCTTGATTACTTTCTTAACTGAACATCGAGCCGAATTAAACATTCTTCTATATTTCTCCCTTTAGTTCTGCCACCAAGATGCCGTAAGAATGATGTCTGCTCCAGTAGATTTATGCAATTCTCCAACTTTGATACATTGCTCTTAGATGGTATTTGGTTTATTATAATATAACATGATAAAAAATTCTATATTTTTGATAATCTTATAATTGATAATTAAATTATTAAAAAATAATAATTATATTATAAAAAAATAACTAGATTATTAAAAAATAATAATTTTAGTAAACTCAGATACTTACCTTTTATATGAGATCCGATTGTTATAATTTTTGATAATTTTAGATTACCAAGAATCAAATATTATCGCCCATATTATCATGTCCAATTATCAAATATAATAATTTTAAATTGCTAAAATGAATTATTACTAACCAAATGCCCAACCATCATCATTTAAGTTGTAATATGATTTTAAAAAGTCTCCAAATAAACCTAAAAGATAGACAATAGCATAACAAATGGAGAGTGGTAATCAGGTTGGATTGAATTGGATAAAAGATAGTTTAAAAATTTATCAACCTAAACCCAACCTAAACGTTAAATAGGTCGAAAGCCTAAAAATAAACCTAATAATTTTATTAAATAGATATCTTAATCTAATTTATAATGGATCAAAATAAGTTAAACAGTTCAAATATTACCACTCCTAGTCAAGCTGAATTGAAGGCAAAATATAAAATAGTAGGCCAAAATCTCTTTGATAAAATATGATTACGCACTAAACCTAATTTGACAAATATATTGCATTGGTACTCCAACGCTTTCACACATATTGCATTGTTACTCCAACACTTTCACACATATTGCATTGGTTCTCCAATGCTTTAAATTCACTCTCCTTGTAATCATATTCTATACTAATAGAAATGGGTAAAGGGATTTCTTTTTTACCCTCACCTTTCTCCTTAAAAAAGAAAAACAAGCATAGGGCATGCAGCAGAGTTCCCAAATGGCACCAATAAGAGAAGGCAGTTGAGCCTGTCAAGGAGCATATTAACCGAGGACTCTTTACTGTTCCAGATATCATCACTCGGGACTCAAAGCTTGAAAGCAAGAAAGTGTGACCACCAAGATTGAAAGTAAATTCATTTCTTTTTCTTTTCATAGGAGCCAATTAGTTTTGCAATGAGGATCAGCCTTATGTATTATCAAAAAGGTTTCTTACTGCACTTCAATTGTTTTAATCACTCAATCCTAAGAACACATTTATTATTTGATTAAATGGAGATCAAACAATTTGTGGAGAAGAGGATGGTCTTGTTAAGCAACATTATCTCATAAATTTCATGTATGATAGAGACTTACCAATTTAAAATAGAGCTTGCCATTGCAATGGTACATTAAGAGTTGCTATTGAAGAACTGAAGCTCCTCGTATAAAAGTTAATTGTGTCTCGATCGATTTTAACATTAAAAGTCTCTGCAAAAAATATTTTTCTTTTTTATTTTAATTTCTCTACTCAAATAATGAATGTGAGAGAGAAAATGCACGCGCGCTAGCCATGGCAAGGAAACTCGACAAAATAGGAGCCTTGCAACTCAAACATCTTAGTACTTCCTGGGTGCATTGCATAAGCTGAACTATGGGCTTCCTCCAAAATTTGCTCTCTCAGGGATTCTACTACTGGCCCATATACTCGGCCCTTGAATAATATCATACCATCATCCCTGATTGAAAATTCTGACTGGGATCCATTCTGAACTAGTTCTTTAGCTTTCTGTAACTGCAGATCCTTCACCTGAGCCTCCCTTATTTCCTCAAGTATCCTTGGTCTAACTCTGAAATTTGCTAGTAAAGCCCCTGAACTATCTGTTGCCAGCTCTGCATCTAACTCTCAATTCTATCATCAGAGGTAGCTGCACTGCTCTAATGGAAGCTAGAGTTGCTGTAGACTTCCTACTCAAAGCATCAGCCACTACATTGGCTTTCCCTGGGTGATACTCTATGGTACAGTCATAATCCTTTATCAATTCAATCTATCTCCTTTGCCTAAGATTCAATTCTTTCTAGGTTAGGATATATTTAAGGCTCTTGTATCAGTAAATATCTGGCATCTCCTCCCATAAAGATAGTGTCTCCATACCTTTAAGGCAAACACTACTGCTGCTAATTCTAGATCATGAGTGGGATAATTCTCTTCATAGGATCTTAGCTGTCTAGAAATGTAGGCAATCACCTTCCCATTCTGCATCAACACACACCCCAACCCTTTAAGAGATGCATCACTATATATCACATAATCACTGCTACTATTTGGAAGTGTAAGTATTGGAGCTGATGTCAACTTCCCTTTCAATTCATTCATACTTTCCTGACACTCACTAGACCATTCAAATCTAGTATTCTTTCTTAGCAGTTTAGTCATGGATGAAGCTATGATAGAGAAATTTTCTATAAATCTTCTATAATATCCTACTAAGCCCAAGAAACTCCTCACCTCTGTTTGATTAGTAGGTGCTTCCCAATTCATTATGGCCTCTACTTTTTGGGGATCTACCATAATACCCTGAACTGAAATTACATGCCCCAAAAAGTTCACTTTATCTAGCCAGAATTCACTCTTACTCAACTTAGCATACAATTGCTTCTCCCTTAAAATCTGCAACACTGTCCTCAGATGCTTCTCATGCTCTTCTTTATTTCTAGAATAAATTAGGATATCATCAATGAACACTATCACAAATTTATCTAAAAATTTCTGAAACACCTGATTCATCAAACCCATAAAAGCAACTGGGGCATTAGTTAAGCCAAAAGGCATCACTAAAAATTCATAATGACCATATCTGGTTCTAAAAGCAGTCTTTGGCACATCCTCCTTCTTTATTTTCAACTGATGATACACAGATCTGAGGTCAATCTTTGAAAACATTGCTGCCCCTTGAAGCTGATCAAACAGATCATCTATCCTTAGCAATGGATAATTATTTCTAATGGTTACCTTATTAAGCTGTCTATAATCTATACACAATCTCAAGGTACCATCCTTTTTCTTTACGAACAACACCGGTGCACCCCAAGGAGAAACACTGAGTCTAATAAACACCTTAGTAAGCAATTCCTGAAGCTGGACTTTTAATTCTTTTAACTCTGCTGGAGCCATTCTATAAGGTGCCCTGGCTATAGGTCTGGCATCTGAGATTAGATCTATACTGAACTCCATCTCTCTATCTGGTGGTAACCCGGGTAATTCCTCAGAAAATACATCTGAAAATTCACATACTACTAGGATATTCACCAACTCTGGGCCATTACCCTCTACATTCACCACACATGCTAGAAAGGCCTCATACCCCTTTCTCAGCATTCTACCAGCTGTCAAAGCTGAAATCATACATGAGGGTAACACTCTTTTCTCACCTATAAAACAGACCTTCTTACCATCTGAGGCATGAAACACTATCTCCTTCTTTGAACAATCTACCTTGGCCCCATACACGGATAGCCAATCCATCCCTAGAATAGCATCAAACTCTTTTAGCTCTAATGAGATCAAATCTGCTGCCAGGTCTTGACCCTCTACTAAAATAATACAGTTTCTATACACTTGGTCTGCAATGAAGGGTTTCCCTACTGGCATAGATACTACTAGCTGACTATCCAACTTATTCACTTCTTTATCTAGATGCTTAGTGAAATCTACTGATATGAATGAGTGTGTGGATCCAGAGTCAATTAAAACATAAGCATTATGATCATAGATGGATAGCATACCTGTCACCACATCTGGGATGACTTGAGCCTCCTGTCTGGTCATCGCAAAGACTCTAGCTTCAGCCCTTGGAGCACTAGGGATTGATCCTTGCCGACTGGCACTGGATCCCAACTGACTGGCTGGAGCTAGTATATTACTATCTCCTCTTCTAACTGACTGAGACTGCCCCCTAAGTGCAACTGATCCCTGAGGATGGTCACTGCTTTGTACTCTCCTAGGGCAATCCCTCTTCATGTGATCTATCTGGCCACAGATATAACATCCTCTAAGGCCCTTTCTACATTCCTCAGAATGCATCTTCCCATAGATACTACACTGAGGAATAGTTCTTCCACTACCAAAAGAGCGGCTTTGGTCTACTCTCTCCCCTGCTATTCTGCTACCCTCAGCCTGAGACACTCCTTCATGAACTGGTTTCCTTTGGACTGGGCTGGACACTGACATAGATACTGATCCCCTCCCAACTTCTACAGGAGCTCTATAGTTGGAACTAAATTGTCCTGCCCTTTGGGGTTAAACTGTTGAGTTCCTCCTGCACCTGAAGGAAAACTGGGTGCACTCCTTTTTGACCTCTCTAGTCTTCTACTGAGGAACTCTTTCTCTATCTCTTCTGCCTTAAGTGCCCCTTGTACCAGCTCTGAATAATTACCATACAATGCATACTGGTCTTAGCCTTTATCTGGAGATTTAGCCCATCTTGAAATAATCTGCTCTTCTCCCTTTCATCCATTACCAGGGCTTCAGCAAAATGGGATAATTCAATAAAAGTAGCTTCATACTCAGCTACTGACATCTTCCCCTGGGTTAGGTTTAGGAATTCCCTCCTCTTCTGATCCCTATATACCTCTGAATAGTATTGCTGATAAAATTTCTTTTTAAAGTCCTCCCAGGTTATTTCTACCCCTTGTGGCTGCCTACTGCTAATAGACTTCCACCAGTTTTGGGCCCTGCCCTCTAACAGAAAGGTTGCAATGCTCAACCTTTGCTCCTCATAACATTTCATCACCTCAAAAACCCTCTCTGTTTTCTGAAGCCATGCATCAGCCTGAATGGGGTCAGTAGTCCCCTGGAACTCTAGAGCCCCCAACTTCCTAGCTCTCTCTACATTTCTTTCTGCCTCAAGATTTCTAGACTGTAAACTGGAACTAGAGGCCACTGCTGCCTTGATTGCCTGGGTAATCATCCCCACTAAGTCTGGCACACTCTGCCCTGGGGTCTGTGCCGAAGATGGTCCCACTGGCACTGGAGTAGTGGACAGTGAAGGAGACTCATGCAAATGCTCTGGAGGTATACCCACCCCTGCATCATCAGATGGTGGATCACTAGAAGATACTTTACTGGGCTGAACTTCCCTATTCATCCATCTGGGTCTACCCCTACCTCTACCTCTCCCTGAGGACTGCTCTCCTTCTTTGCTTGTCCTTGTGTTAACCATCCTACAAAACACAATTCATTTGATCAGATTCATCATTCAGACTACACTTAACTATGCTAGACTCATAGTTATGCCCTTATGACCTAATGACTGCTCTGATACCAAAACCTTATCGGGACCTCTCTCCGACACATGCTAACTTATAGAAATTTGGCTAGAGTTCTACTAGTCTTATGGTATGGACCATAAGGCACAAGTGAACCCTATCAAATTCTCATAAGTTACATGCCTAACATACATAATCCTGTTAATAACATTTAACCTGCTCAGTTTAATCACATTTGTCATCAAACAACAACAGCTAATTTACTTGATCCTGCTCAGTTTAAAAATATCTTATACATATACATCACTATTCATCTCCAAGCTAAGTCTGATATTTACATCATATAATTACAACTTCACAGATATAAATATACATACATCATCATCTCAATCACCACTCTTAACATACAAAAGTACCTTACAATCCCCTTTACATCCACCAACTATCTCTCCAAACACTAATAACACATACAAAAATTTCGGTACTGAAACTAAGATGCTAAGCCCACCTGCTTAGTCATGAATATTTTAAACTCAGCTGCTAGCCCCGAAGAATTTCTAACACTGATCTAAAATAAAAATGTGAACACAAGAAGGGTGAGACCTAAGTCCTAGTGACTAAATACCTATCTAACAATGGAAAGAAATTAAGAACCACATTATAAACTCTTAGGCATATCTACGCAGCGTATCGCGATCGATATATAAATTTTTATAAATGAGATAAGTTAACTTATAAGTTAGCTTATGCTTCCAATAATATAATTTAAATAAAAAATTACCATATTTACAAAATTCCATGATGATGGGTTGGGTGTGTTACCACTAAGGTACATCCTTACAGTCGCCCTCCTGCAGGTGTACTCTCAGTGGGTGAGTGTACTGAGCGCCGAGGATCCCTGCACCACATGGCACCCCTCACATGTTCGGTTCACCCCAGGTGTGAACTTGCCCCTTTTCCCTGGGCCTCCTGGTTGCCCCTCCCTTGGGCTAATATCTCTGAGCCACCTTGGCTCGCATAGTATCCTAGCTCTTTACTGAGCTGTGATTCTTTGCCCCACTGGGCTGCTTACAATCTGCCCCACTGGGCTGATCTAGCTTGTACTCCCCCCTGACCTAGGGATCATAGTACGATCGAGTCGCAAGGAGGTGTCGGCTATAATAGTGTGTGCAATGCTCATTTTATGGCACAGTCTACAGGGTGATCAGCCCCATAGATGCCCCAATACTATTTATGCTGTATGCTGTAAAAATACTCAAGTATAAGTTTATAATCCAATATACAATCAGCTATACTTTCTTTGAAACATTTCTATTCATGCATGCACATGCATTACTTTGAAATATAACTCTGAAGAATAATTTCTATGCTTTACTGAAACATATGTTTTATCCAAGTAATGCTTTTTTATGAAACTCTATACTTTGCTGAAACTCATGTTTTGCTTTAAAACATGCTGTAAATCCATACTTATTCTTTAAACTCATGCCTTGCTTTTAAACATGCTTTACAAATATAATAACATTATAACTAGCTTCTCATTTTCCATATTTGATTTCTGAAGATACTATACTTAGCATAATACATTCATTTTGTAGCAAAATATCACTATACTATTATGAAACATTTCATAAAGATAGATGAGAAACTCACTCACCTGCTATTTCTTCTTCTCTACTGTTGCTACCCTTCTTGAAAAGGCTCCCTTGCTTGATTTCTTTGACCTATATTACCACATATGAATTTATTTAGGCGACAGACACCTAGGTTTTCATGAAACATGCATGCATGCCCCTTAAATGCACACCAATCATTTTCTACGTTTTTCTCTTATCATATGGCTTCATAACTACATGAATTCATCACATAGGTTCATGGTTTCAACACCCTTACATGCTATCATGCTATCTCTTAAACTAGATATGAAATGGTATAAGAAAAGGTTTCATTTTACACATCATATACTAGGTTCTCCACCTTTCCCTCTATCAAACAGAAATCCTCATCATTTTCATAATATAAAATCCTCTCTTATTTCTTTTCCTTTTCTCTCTAACACATGATTTAATCATTTATCTAAAACTTAGAAGGTTTAGGGATTACCTTAAGGATGACAAGAAGAGAAGACAATAAGCTTTCTCCCTTTCTCTTCTTCCTTTCTTCTTCTTCTTCTTCTTCTTCCCCACGGCTGAATTTCCTCTCCTCTTCCACCGCCCTCTCCTCTCTCTTTTCTTAGTTTCATGAAGGGAGGGTATAAATATATATATATATATATATATATGAAGGGATAATGCTTGCCACATTACCCTTTTGTCCTTAACTAAATTTCCATATTACCCTCTCAAAGTCCACATGTCATGCCTCTTCACCATGCATTTTTATCCTTCTCCACTCATGAAAAAGCCCTTGACAAATTCCTTCTTTACTCTTGGAGAAATTTGCGAAAAACAACGGAATCCTTTTACCCACTTTATCCTTAATCAAATTTTCAAATGACTTTGGTATCCTTTCCCTTTATACCCCTCACTGCTCAAATGATATTGATAAAATTTCAAAAGTACCCTTTCATTCATGATAAATTTTTATGCTTCAAGATTAGGATACTGCTTTGAGATTCGGGATGTTACAGCCTGAGTGTATATATGAAGGGATAATGCTTGCCACATTACTCTTTTGCCCTTAACTAAATTTTCATATTACCCTCTCAAAGTCCACATGTCATGCCTCTTTACCATGCATTTTTACCCTTCTCCACTCATGAAAAAGCCCTTAACAAATTCCTTCTTTACCCTTAATCAAATTTTCATATGACTTTGGTATCCTTTCCCTTTATACCCCTCACCAATTGCTCAAATGACATTGATAAAATTTCAAAAGTGCCCTTTCATTCATGATAAATTTTTATGCTTCAAGATTAGGATACTGCTTTGAGATTCGGGATGTTACAACCCTTCCCCCCTTAAAGAAATTTCGTCCCCGAAATTTAGCTATCTTCAAATTAGAATAAATAAGGGTACTTCAATCTTATCTCATTCTCTCTCTCCCATGTAGCTTCCTCCTTCTGTTGATTCTGCCACTGTACTTTAACTAGAGGAATTTTCTTACTACGGAGCTGCTTAACCTTATGACTCAAGATTTGCACTGACTCTACTACATAAGATAGATCTTTTTGCAACTCTACTGGCTTCGACTGAATTACATGAGAAGAATCTGATACATACTTCCGACACATCGAAACATGGAACACATTATGTATCTGAGAGAGTTTTGGTGGCAAGGCTAATCTGTAAGCAAGTGTTCCAACCTTCTTAATGATCTCATAGGGTCCAATGTATCTGGGACTCAACTTTCCCTTCTTTCCAAACCTCATTATTCCCTTCTAAGGGGATACCTTCAAAAATACTCTATCTCCTACTTTAAATTTGACTTCTCTATGCTTCTTATCTGCATAGCTTTTCTGTCTATCCTGAACTGCCTTTAACTTTGCTCTAATAATCTTAACTTGGTCTGCTGTGAGCTGCACTAACTCTGGGCCTAACAGCCTTCTCTCACCTTCCTCATCCCAACACACTGGGGTTCTACATTTCTTCCATACAAAGCTTTATAAGGTGCCATATCAATGCTAGAATGATAACTATTATTATATACAAACTCAATCAATGGTAAGTGTTCATCCCAGCTTCCTGTAAACTTAATGACACATGCTCTCAGCATATCCTCCAGTGTCTGGATGGTCCTCTCCGACTGCCCATCAGTTTGGGGGTGAAAAACTGTACTAAATCTCAGCTAGTGCCTAAAGCTTTCTGCAGCTCTACCCAAAAATGAGAGGTAAACCTTGGATCTCTATTTGATACAATAGATACTGGTACCCCATGTCTACTTATAATTTCATTTACATATAGTTTTGCTAATCCATCCAAGGTAAATAAAATCTGGATAGGCAAAAAGTGAGCAGACTTAGTCAGCCTATTTACTATCACCCAAATAGAATCATTGCCTCTCCTTGTCTTTGGGAGACCTATAACAAAGTCCATAGTAATGTACTCCCACTTCCATTCCGGCACAAATAATGGTTGCATTTTGCCAGCTGGGCTCTGATGTTCTGCTTTAATTTGCTGGCATACTAAACATTTAGAAACAAACCCAGCTATCTCCTTTTTCATCCCATTCCAGCAATAACTTTTGCTTAATAGTCCTATACATCTTAGTACTTCTGGGTGCATTGCATAGGCTGAACTATGGGCTTCCTTCAAAATTTTCTCTCTTAGGGATTCTGCTGCAGGCACACATACTCGGCCCTTGAATAATATCATACCATCATTCCTAATTGAAAATTCTAACTGGGATCCATTCTGAACTAGTTCCTTAGCTTTCTATAACTGCGGATCCTTCACCTGAGCCTCCCTTATTTCCTCAAGTATCCTTGATCTAACTCTGAAATTTGCTAGTAAAGCCCCTGAACTATTTGTTGTCAGCTCTGCATCTAACTCTCTCAATTCTATCATCAGAGGTAGCTGCACTGCTCTAATGGAAGCTAGAGTTGCTGTAAACTTCCTACTCAAAGCATCAGCCACTACATTGGCTTTCCCTGGGTGATACTCTATAGTACAGTCATAATCCTTTATCAATTCAATCCATCTCCTTTGCCTAAGATTCAGTTCTTTCTGGGTTAGGATATACTTAAGGCTCTTGTGATCAGTAAATATCTAGCATCTCCTCCCATAAAGATAGTGTCTCCATACCTTTAAGGCAAACACTACTGCTGCTAATTCTAGATCATGAGTGGGATAATTCTCTTCATGGGATCTTAGCTGTCTAGAAATGTAGGCAATCACCTTCCCATTCTGCATCAACACACACCCCAACCCTTTAAGAGATGCATCACTATATATCACATAATCACTGCTACTGTCTGGAAGTGTAAGTACTGGAGCTGATGTCAACTTCCCTTTCAATTCATTCATACTTTCTTGATACTCACTAGATCATTCAAATCTGGTATTCTTTCTTAGCCGTTTAGTCATGGGTGAAGCTATGATAGAGAAATTTTCTATAAATCTTCTATAATATCCTGCTAAGCCCAAGAAACTCCTCACCTCTGTTTGATTAGTAGGTGCTTCCCAATTCATTATGGCCTCTACTTTTTGGGGATCTACCATAATACCCTGAACTGAAATTACATGCCCCAAAAAGTTTACTTTATCTAGCCAGAATTCACTCTTACTCAACTTAGCATACAATTGCTTCTCCCTTAAAATCTGCAACACTGTCCTTAGATGCTGCTCATGCTCTTCTTTATTTATAGAATAAATTAGGATATCATCAATGAACACTATCACAAATTTATCTAGAAATTTTTGAAACACCTGATTCATCAAACCCATAAAAGCAGCTGGGGCATTAGTTAAGCCAAAAGGCATCACTAAAAATTCATAATGACCATATCTAGTTCTAAAAGCAGTCTTTGGCACATCCTCCTTTATTTTCAACTGATGATACCCAGATCTGAGGTCAATCTTTGAAAACACTGCTGCCCCCTGAAGCTGATCAAACAGATCATCTATCCTTAGCAATGGATAATTATTTCTAATGGTTACCTTGTTAAGCTGTCTATAATCTATACACAATCTCAAGGTACCATCCTTCTTCTTTACAAATAATACTGGTGCATCCCAAGGAAAAACACTGGGTCTAATAAACCCCTTAGTAAGCAATTCCTGAAGCTGGACTTTTAATTCTTTTAACTCTGTTGGAGCCATTCTATAAGGTGCCCTGGCTATAGTTCTGGCATCTAAGATTAGATCTATACTGAACTCCATCTCTTTATCTGGTGGTAACCCGGGAAATTCCTCAGAAAATACATCTGTGAATTTACATGCTATTGCGATATTCACCAACTCTGGGCCATTACCCTCTATATTCACCACACACCTCTATATTCACCACACATGCTAGAAAGGCCTCATACCCCTTTCTCAGCATTCTACCAGCTGTCAAAGCTAAAATCATACATGAGGGTAACACTCTTCTCTCACCTATAAAACAGACCTTCTTACCATCTGAGGCATGAAACACTACCTTCTTCTTTGAACAATCTACCTTGGCCCTATGCACGGATAGCCAATCCATCCCCAGAATAGCATCAAACTCTTTTAGCTCTAATCGGATCAAATCTGTTGCCATGTCTTAACCCTCTACTAAAATAGCACAGTTTCTATACACTTGGTCTGCAATGAAGGGTTTCCCTACTGGCATAGATACTACTAGCTGACTATCCAACTTATTCACTTCTTTATCTAGTTGCTTAGTGAAATCTACTGATATGAATGAGTGTGTGGATCCAGAGTCAATTAAAACATAAGCATTATGATCATAGATGGATAGCATGCCTGTCACCACATCTGGGATGACCTGAGCCTCCTATCTGATCATCGCAAAGACTCTAGCTTCAGCCCTTGGAGCACTAGGGATTGATCCCTGCCGACTGACACTAGATCACAACTGACTGGCTGGAGCTAGTATATTACTATCTCCTGTTCTGACTAACTGAGACTGCCCCCTAAGTGCAATTGATCCCTGAAGATGGTCACTGCTCTGTACTCTCCTAGGGCAATCCCTCTTCATGTGATCCATCTGGCCACAGATATAACATCCTCTGAGGCCCTTTCTACATTCCCCAGAATGCATCTTCCCACAGATACTACACTGAGGAATAGTTCTTCCACTACCAAAAGAGCGGCTCTGGTCCACTCTCTCCCCTTCTATTCTGCTACCCCCAGCCTGAGACACTCCTTCCTGAGCTGCTTTCCTCTAGACTGGGCTGGACACTGACATAGATACTGATCCCCTCCCAACTTTTACAGGAGCTCTATAGTTGGAACTAAATTATCCTACCCTTTGGGGTTTCTTAAACTGTTGAGTTCCTCCTGCACCTGAAGGAAAACTGGGTGCACTCCTTTTTGACCTCTCTAGTCTTCTACTGAGGAACTCTTTCTCTATCTCTTCTGCCTTGAGTGCCCCTTGTACCAGTTCTGAATAATTACCATAACAATGCATACTGGTCTTAGCCTTTATCTGGAGATTTAGTCCACCTTGAAATAATTTGCTCTTCTCCCTTTCATCCATTACCAGGGCTTCAGCAAAATGGGATAATTCAATAAAAGTAGCTTCATACTCAGCTACTGACATCTTCCCCTGGGTTAGGTTTAGGAATTCCCTCATCTTCTGATCCCTATATACCTCTGAATAGTATTGCTGATAAAATTTCTTTTTAAAGTCCTCCCAGGTTATTTTTACCCCTTATGGCTGCCTACTGCTGATAGACTTCCACCAGTTTTGGGCCCTGCCCTCTAACAGAAAGGTTGCAATGCTCAACCTTTGCTCCTCATAACATTTCATTACCTCAAAGACCCTCTCTATTTTCTGAAGCCATGCATAAGCCTGAATGGGGTCAGTAGTCCCCTGAAACTCTAGAGCCCTCAACTTCCTAGCTCTCTCTACATTTCTTTCTGCCTCAAGATTTCTAGACTGTAAACTGGAACTAGAGGCCACTGCTGCCATGACTGCCTGGGTAATCATCCCCACTAAGTCTGGCACACTCTGCCCTGGGGTCTGTGCCGAAGATGGTCCCACTGGCACTGGAGTAGTGGACAGTGAAGGAGACTCATGCAAATGCTCTGGAGGTATACCCACCCCTGCATCATCAGATGGTGGATCACTAGAAGATACTCTACTGGGTTGAACTCCCCTACTCACCCATCTGGGTCTACCCCTACCTCTACCTCTCCCTGAGGACTGTTCTCCTTCTTTGCTTGTCCTTGTGTTAACCATCCTACAAAACACAATTCATTTGATGAGATTCATCATTCAGACTACAGTCAACTATGCTAGACTCATACTTATGCCCTTAAGACCTAATGACTGCTCTGATACCAAAACCTTGTCGGGACCTCTTCCCGACACATGCCAACTTATAGAAATTTGACTAGAGTTCTACTAGTCTTATGGTATGGACCATAAGGCACAAGTGAACCCTATCAAATTCCCATAAGTTACATGCCTAACATACATAATCCTATCAATAACATTTAACCTGCTCAGTTTAATCACATATGTCATCAAACAACAACAGCTAATTTACTTGATCCTGCTCAGTTTAAAAACATCTTATACATACACATCACTATTCATCTCCAAGCTAAGTCTGATATTTACATCATATAATTACAACTTCACAGATATAAATATACATACATCATCATCTTAATCACCACTCTTAACATACAAAAGTACCTTACAATCCCCTTTACATCCACCAACTCCCTCTCCAAACACTAATAACACATACAAAAATTTTGGTACTGAAACTAAGATGCTAAGCCCACCTGCTTAGTATTTGAATATTTTAAACTCAGCTGCTAGCCCCGAAGAATTTCTAACACTGATCTGAAATAAAAATGTAAACACAAGAAGGGTGAGACCTAAGTCCCAGTGACTGAATACCCATCTAACAATGGAAAGAAATTAAGAACCACATTATAAACTCTTAGGCATATTTACGCAGCGTATCGCGATCGATACATAAATTTTTATAAATGAAATAAATTAACTTATAAGTTAGCTTATGCTTCCAATAATATAATTTAAATAAAGAATTACCACATTTACAAAATTTCATGATGATGGGTTGGGTCTGCTACCACTAAGGTACATCCCTACAGTCGCCCTCCTGCAGGTGTACTCTCAATGGGTGAGTGTACTGAGCGCCGAGGATCCCTGCACCATATGGCACCCCTCACATGTGCGGTTCACCCAGGTGTGAACTTGCCCCTTTTCCCTGGGCCTCCTGGTTGCCCCTCCCTTGGGCTAATATCTCTGAGCCACCTTGGCTCGCATAGTATCCTAGCTCTTTACTGAGCTGTGTTCTTTGCCCCACTGGGCTGCTTACAATCTACCCCACTGGGCTGATCTAGCTTGTACTCTCCCTGACCTAGGGATCATAGTACGATCGAGTCGCAAGGAGGTGCCGGCTATAATAGTGTGTGCAATGCTCATGCTATGGCACAGTCTACAGGGTGATCAGCCCCATAGATGCCCCAATGCTATTTATGTTGTATGCTATAAAAATACTCAAGTATAAGTTTATAATCCAATTATAATCAGCTATACTTTCTTTGAAACATTTCTATTCATGCATGCCCATGCATTACTTTGAAATATAACTCTAAAGGATAATTTCCATGCTTTACTGAAACATATGTTTTATCCAAGTAATGCTTTTTCATGAAACTCTATACTTTGCTGAAACTCATGCTTTGTCTGAAACTCATGTTTTGCTTTAAAACATGCTGTAAATCCATACTTATTCTTTAAACTCATGCCTTGCTTTTAAACATGCTTTACAAATATAATAACATTATAACCGGTTTCTCATTTCCCATATTTAATTTCTGAAGATACTATACTTAGTATAATACATTCATTTTGTAGCAAAATATCACTATACTATTATGAAACATTTTACAAAGATAGATGAGAAACCTACTCACCTGCTATTTCTTCTTCTCTACTGTTGCTACCTTTCTTGAAAAGGCTTCCTTGCTTGATTTTCTTGACCTATATTACCACATATAAATTTATTTAGGCGACAGACACCTAGGTTTTCATGAAACATGCATGCATGCCCCTTAAATGCATACCAATCATTTTTTACGTTTTTCTCTTATCATATGGCTTCATAACTACATGAATTCATCACATAGGTTCATGGTTTCAACACCCTTACATGCTATCATGCTATCTCTTAAACTAGATATGAAATGGTATAAGAAAAGGTTTCATTTTACACATCATATACTAGGTTCTCCACCTTTTCCTCTATCAAACATAAATCCTCATCATTTTCATAAATGAAATCCTCTCTTATTTCTTTTCCTTTTCTCTCTAATACATGATTTAATCATTTATCTAAAACTTAGAAGGTTTAGGAATTACCTTAAGGATGACAAGAAGAGAAGACACTAAGCTTTCTCCCTTTCTCTTCTTCCTTTCTTCTTCTTCTTCTTCTTCTTCCCCACGGCTGAATTTCCTCTCCTCTTCCACCGCCCTCTCCTCTCTCTTTTCTTAGTTTCATAAAGGGAGGGTATAAATATATATATATATATGTGAAGGGATAATGCTTGTCACATTACCCTTTTGCCCTTAACTAAATTTTCATATTACCCTCTCAAAGTCCACATGTCATGCCTCTTCACCATGCATTTTCTCCACTCATGAAAAAGCCTCTTCACCATGCATTTTCTCCACTCATGAAAAAGCCCTTGACAAATTTCTTAGAGAAATTTGCGAATGACAGCGGAATCCTTTTTCCTACTTTACCCTTAATCAAATTTTCAAATGACTTTGGTATCCTTTCCCTTTATACCCTTCACCAATTGCTCAAATGACATTGATAAAATTTCAAAAGTGCCCTTTCATTCATGATAAATTTTTATGCTTCAAGATTAGGATACTGCTTTGAGATTCGGGATGTTACAGTCTGAGTGTATATATGAAAGGTTAATGCTTGCCACATTACCCTTTTGCCCTTAACTAAATTTTCATATTATCGTCTCAAAGTCCACATGTCATGCCTCTTCACCATGCATTTTTACCCTTCTCCACTCATGAAAAAGCCCTTGACAAATTCCTTCTTTACCTTTGAAGAAATTTGCGAATGACGGCGGAATCATTTTTCCCACTTTACCCTTAATCAAATTTCTAAATGACTTTGGTATCCTTTTCCTTTATACTCCTTACCAATTGCTCAAATGACATTGATAAAATTTTAAAAGTATCCTTTTATTTATTATAAATTTTTATGCTTCAAGATTATGATACTGCTTTGAGATTCGGGATGTTACAGCGCGTACCTACTATTTATCTCTTCGTTTGATTTGCCAAACAAGGACTTTGAAATTGGTTCAGGAAATATTTGCATGCCAAATGTTTTGTTCATTTGGTTTGTTTGTAATTAATGCATAATTTATTTGAATTGAATTGAAATTTGATTTCAATTTTATAGCTATTCTTTCTCGCTCTTTTTTTTTTTTTTCTTTCTTTCTCTTCTCGTCTTTTTAAACCAATATCCACCATTAACCCAAACGGTAGAAATATATACTATAAACATACATTAAAAAAATAAAATTATAAATAAACCCGACCATATAAACTCGATGGCCTCCCTTTGAAAGAAACAAGAAGGTGGTTTCATTGTGCTCATTTTCTGGATATTGTTAATAAAATATTATAACTAATAACTATTTTATTTCAATTTAAATTAATTCTGATTTCAAGATTTGGGCGCATCAAACCACAGCGATGCGATTCTAGGAAGCCGATTCCAAAATCAATTTCAATTCCGAAAGCTGATGCAACGGAAGCCCAAAGCCGATGCCCCAAGTCTTCGGAAGGCGTAGAAAGCAAGTCAGAAGATAGGAAAGAACAAAAAGGGGAAGAAAAGCAGTGAAGGAAATCGATCAGATCCCTCACTCGAATTCGCGTTAATGGTCGACGTTCTTTAGATCACGGTGAGCTCGATCTCCGGTTTCTCTTGTTTTTCTATTTTACGTGTCCTGATTCATGGAACCCTCGCTAAGTCTAGGGTTTTTGTCTCTTGTTTTCCCTAAGATTGCAGTCGTCTATTAATATACTCCCATCCGACTATACTCATCACGTGCCAGAATCCAGGGACCTCTTCAGAAGTTCGGTGGCATCGCTCTCCTCAGACTTCGAGAGGCTTCCACCACCTTGGAGGTGAGAAGTGAGCCCTAAGAAAGCCCCTCCAACCCTCCAAGAATTTCAGAAAAGAGAAGAACCGGAACCTTAACGGAGCAAGAACGAGAGATGTCTATGGAGAGCGCGGTAATGGCGGTCATCAGGGCTTCCCGCCCTTCCTTCCGTAACCCCTACGACAAGGTCGCCTTCGCCGTTCACGCCTCTTTCCTCGCCGCCGGCTTCTCCCTCGCCGCCACCGGCAAAAACGCCTTATCTGATAAGCCTCCGATCGGTGAGTCTCTCTTTCATCCCATACCTCTACCAAAAAAAAGCGCGTTTTTCTTTTCTTTTTTTTTTCCCCTGTTTTTTAAATTTGGGAAACACGTTCCTTTGATCCCGTACATCTTAAACTAGAATAACTTTGAACGAAAAGATTGATTCGTTCTATTCTTTTCTTTCTTTTTTTTTTTTTATTGGGCATAAATTTTAGGGGGGGAAGAGGTTGGGATCGAGGGCTGGAACGAGCTGGAGGACAGCTATGGTTTTTTGTACTCCAAGACCGAGAAGGGTCAAAGAAGGAATGTCTTGGTGAGGTGCCTGGTGATCGGAGATATCCTTGCGATTGATGTCTTGGATCATGCGGGAGAGCAGAAGGAGCCCCTTCACCTCCAAATCAAGTATTATTATTATTTTTTTAAGATTTTCAACTATTAAAGATTGTAACTTGTTTGGTTTCTGGGTTGGATCGTTAATTTCGTTTGGTTGCTACATATTTTGAAGGGTGAATGATTACTTGTCTGAGGGTGATAATCAGACAAGCAATTACGGGGAGTTGTACAAGGATTTGAAGGGCCTTGTCAAGAACTTGAATTCAAGTATTTTGGACAAATTGAAACCCAAGGCTGGGAGCAGGTTTGTGAATACTATTCCTCTTTGCTCTTCCCTTGTTTGATAGATAACTGGTGAAAATACAATCCATATGAATACCACTTAGGCTGAACTGTGACTAGTTCTAATTGCCCCATGGATAGACCTAGTTGTTACCATATGCTAAAGCAGGGCTAGATTCTGGTTGCCACTAAAGGCAGAAATTATTGTGGTTGCGTACCATGGGCTGAAGCATGAACATGAATATCCAATAATGCCTACGTAAATAAGAAATTATAAAATTAAGTAAATTACTATTTATAACTTGATGAATTTGTTTGAAATTATAAAATTGACTAAATTACTGCTGATAAATTGATGGATTTGTTTAAAATCTTAGGGTGTGACATTGATTATGTTGTGATGAGTATATGTGTTGATGATGTGATATACTATTGATCATGATGTTGTGATGATGTGATGAGTACATCTATTGATATTGTCTACTGTTGATTATGATAAGTGGATTATTAGTTGTTAGTTGAATATGTCTAAGTTACCTATATTTAGATATGATTGTGATATTGGGACATGATCTTGATTATGCTTCGGTAAATTCATGTATTGTTGATGTTATCCATTATAAGCTGATTATTATTTAACTGAACATGATTAAGTTATCAGTATTTGGATATGCTGGTGTTATTGTTTATTATTATTTGTGTTCATGATATTATATGTTGTGTGTTAATGATCATGAATCATGTTGCATGCGGGTGTGTCGGTGGCTTATTGAGATGTGGCTCATTCCATTTTATTTATATGTTTTTCAGAGTCTCAAGATGCATTAGGATTCATGCTGGAGTGAGAAGCAAGAAAAATCAAATGTATTAGATTTTTGATATTATTATATTTGCAATAAGATTTACCAGTTAATTGTAATTGTAGTAAATTTAGAAAATGTTTAACATTTAACTAATATTGATATTTTTATTAAATGAAAAATTGATAAATTTTCAGGCATTATGTAATTTCTAAGGTTATACTTAGGAGTTATGCAGCCTATGTCACGTGTCTTAGCCCAATTAGTGGTTTGGGGCATGACAGGATGTTCTGTCAGATTGATAGAACTGTCATAGTTGCACTTAGAAATGTTAGAGCTGTATTAAGATCTAACTGTACAACCCTGCAATGAATCTCAACTTTAATTCTTTTACACCTTTGACAGTAATGAAGGTTTGCATATAAGTACTGCCGAACCTGCAGTTGGAATTCCAGTTGAGCATCAACCTCAAAGTTCAGTGTATGTACTAGCACTGTGTTATTTTTTGGTTTCCATTAATCCTTTTCTGCACTGTGCTTTCTTGTTAATAAAATCTAGCTCTTTAAAACATTTTAAGTGATTTTGCTGGTGTTGTTGATTACTAAAGCATAAACTTAGATTTGATATCACAAACAAAAGTTGGTTCTATTGAAATTACTCAGTTAGGAATTTGATTAGGCATTATATTCTGGCTGAACTGCTTGGTGAGCTTTTTTTATTTACAATGAACAACAAATTTTTTAACATATTCAAAATGGTCGACGAAATCTTCTCTAGCTTTCTTTGTGCAAGTGATACAGCCTATTGGATGGCTAAATTGTTAACCTTGCAGTGCATAGGCCAGCGGTAACTATAGAGTTGGCCAAGGAGGACATGGATGAGAACATTGATAAAAGGATTGCACACTTACAATTTGAAAACATTGATTGGAAACTAATTTGATTTCCAAAGCTGGCACTAACTTTCTATGAGAGAAGCATTACTGCTTATGTTTATGTTGCCTGAGTGTTGCTTTTTTAACTCGGTGTTTAATGGCCATGGTTCTCTCTTTTCTTGATATAACATGAAGAAACAAAATTATAGGGCTCATACTATCTTTTATTGGCCCCCTTCAAAGGTCTTATTTCACTATTACTTGCTAACTAAGGCCTAAATTTTTAATCAGGAAGCACGTTTGATTTACTTGTCACTGCATTTTGACATCCATCCTATATGTATTTTCATCAAGACCATCTCAAGCTGATGCTAGATCTCCTTAATTCATTGCCTAACATTCCGATCAATAATACAACATGAGAAGCTAGTCTAATGATCAAGGCTGTCAAACTGGTTGCGTTGATCTTTGGTTGTGAAACTCTTAGCCTTTCAAGTTTGCACATCCTTACTTTGATAAGTTTATACTCTTGGTTTGTCATCTGCTGTTCAAATCTGTACTGTGGAGAGCTAGATAATGAGTCATGATTTATCTACCTGGGAGGGTCCTTGACAGCAACCTCTCAAAGGCCTAGGCAGCCAAGTAGGCTGCTAATTTAAAAATTACCTGATAATTTATTAAATTTATATATAGATATTGCAACTTAAACCTAGACCTGCCCTCTGAAGCATGTTTATGAATGAAGGATAATATATTTGTAGATTTTCTGAAAAACAACTACAATATCTCGAGACATAAAGATATGAACTAACCATACTATCAGTTTTGGAAATACATGTTACTAAGTGCCTAGATGCCTTCCTGGATGCTAGCTTGGGCATTGAAGTGGTTGCTCTCTGACAACACCACTAATATTTATTTAGGATTCTCATTATGGTTGTTCTTGGGTGAAAGAAATGCATGAAACCTAGTTCATGTTCGTAGTGTTAGTCTTTCTTGTTTCAAAAGAAATGTGTTGTTTTTGGCGTGTCGCAAAAATTGTTGAAAACACAAAACTAGGAAATCCCGGAATGGATTAAAGAGTTGCATTGAATTGGTAATGATGGATTAAAGAGCTTTTAGTCTTCGAAATACTTGGTCCATAATCTGGGTATTTAGCATCCAAAATTTGAAAAAGAAAGCTGTGTATTACAATGTCCTATTTTTTATTTTTTATTTTTGCATAAATATTTGGGTTTGCATTTGCATAAATATTTATTTGGACATCAGTATTGCAAATTGTGAGTCAAGCTAAAATATGTAGAGAGTAAGATCCCACATCAAGGGCCGCGGTAGTGAAGGGGCTGGGCCTGGGTTCGGTCTAGCCCAGTGAGCCCGATTGGGCCCCAAATTGGGCTGGGCCCAACAAAAGAAAAATGGGGTTTGGATCAATTTGGATCTTAGTTTCTTGGAAAATTTTTATTTTTCCATTTGGACTGATATATTTGGAGATATTTAAACCCTAAGTTGGGCCCAGGATTAGATTGAATTGAGTGTAAAAGTCATTTTAACATCTTGATTTTGGAATTAAAATTTAAAAAAAATTATGTTATAGGTACACAGGAGTCCAAACAGTTGATTTGCGCTTTTGGATTAGCGCTAAGATGTAAAGTAAGCCGGTTACAATGATTATCATAAATTATTATTAAATTATGCCGTTATTGGAATAATGAAATTTATTTATAGTATTATTTAAAAAATAGTATTTGTGGTACCTCATTCATGCAAATGATTATTTGACTTGATTATTTTGAAATTGCTAAATATTTGATATTTTATACATGCAATTGATTATGGACATGATTATTTGAAATTACCAATTCTATAAAATGCGAAAAGTATGTTGATTATATGTTAGCAGTAATACATAAAAATGATGTTTTGAGAATATGCTATTATGTGCCACCACGGTCCACTATGACATGATATGCTACATGACTTCGGAACCCATCTTCACAGGGGTCATATGTTGAGAACATACGTCCCTAGGGTGTGCTGTGACAAGATATGACATGATATGATACATGACTGCAGGACTCACCTATATAGGTGGAATATGTGGAGGACACATTCCTAGGGTGTGCTGCGATAGGATATGGCATGTGATATGACATTGGTAGGAGAACCCTTCCTTCACAGGGAATGTATAGGAAGGATACATCTTTGAGATGTTTTGTTACGTGGACGTAGTGTATGTTCGTGGGACTATAAAATAAGATTTACATGTCGATTACAGTGATACAGTGGATTAGATTTGAAATAGTAGTTTTGAAATATTATATAGCATCTGCTTTCAAATTATTTTGAGCATATGATATATATAATTTAATAATATGATGAAATGTATTTGAATTATGGAAGCATGACATGCATTTGATTTGTTAAAATCTTGAAATGGCTATATTATGTTACAATAGGCTTACTTACTGAGTGTGAGTTCATTTAAATCTCACAATGTTTTTTAGAGCCACAAAACTAACGAGGGCAACAACTGGGGTAGTTTGGAGCTGTATTGTGTAAATAGATCACATTTTGTTACATGTAACCCCAACTTGATTTTGTAATTTTGACTTGTTGCCCAACACTACATGACTTGTATTAAGAAGGTTTTGAATTTTGAATGACATATAGTTATTATCCCTTCTTGTATTAATGATACTGTATTAGATGCCTTACATGCCTGGTATGCGGCAGGTTGTCACCCCTAGGCCACCACCACTGGGTCTGAGGCGTGACAGCTCATGGATTATCTGAATTCAAGATCTGAACATAATCTACATGGTTAAAAATGCCTAGAACCAAAATTCATGGTTTTTTTTGGTAGTCTCTAACCTAATCATCAAGTAGGCATCAAAATGGGCTGTTTTAATTGTATGATGCTATATTTTATTATGATCTAATCATAAAAACTTAGTAAATTTAAATGTACCAATGTTTCCAGATGTGTAGATTACTTTCCATAAAATGAATTTTCAATATATGTTCCCTACCATGCTTATCATATATTTTACAATATTAGTACAATCAATATTGATCATTTTTGTACGAACTTGATGTATAGGTTAGACGTTTATTAAAGTATAGATGTTGTGCTATGGGTTGGATCATCAATCTGGATAGTCCATCATTTATTTTAAAATTGTCAACTCCTTTTCTTCAAGGAGTTAATGCAAAGTGTGTAATCCAACATAATATTGCATATGTGAAAATCTACATTTTTCTTTCTGCCTAAATATTTGGTTTCTAGTGAACTTAACAGCTAACTACAAAACACAATTAGAAGTAGGTTGTGACACTGGTTTGCCTGCAAACATGTATCTGATGGTGCCCTTATATGTTGGTGTTGCATCTTCAGTTTGCACCTTGTTTCATCGTATACAGGACATCCACAGATTTGGTTGATTCCATTTGTCTGAAGTGAATTCTCATTTTGTGTGTGTTAGTTTGGCACATGCATTGACCTCTGTGATGCTTGAATAACGCTTAGATTCTAACTCGTCTATTCTTTTTGTTCTTTTTTTTTTTGTGTGCATAGAAATGTATATCCTCCTGTTCCACCATTTGAATTTAATGATGCTTTTCCTGGGCCCGGCGGTGGCTTCTATCCTGACAGGTTTTTTCTCCCTAGTCCCACCATGATCATTTTGTATCTTTAACTTGGTTTTTGATACTTAGTTTGTGCTTTTTCCCAGGTCCCCTGGCATTGGTGGTGGCATGCTTGTAGGTATGTCAGACAATTTTTTTAAAAGGTCATTTATTGGTAGGCTTATTGTTTTTCTAGTGTTGCTTAGTCTTTGCACCTAATGATGCAGGGCCAAATGATCCACGCTGGTTTGGTTCTGGTGAATTTCCCGGTTCTCTTGGTGGAGTTCCGTGAGTGCACAATCTCTGTGCTAATCAAAAGAACACAAACATTTTTTGTTTTCATTAGTAGCTCATGACACATAAGAACTTTAAAACTCTAATCATATACAATTAAAACAGGGCCGTGCCACCGGGTGCTCGTTTTGATCCATATGGTCCTCCTGGTGTCCCTGGTTTTGAGCCTGGTCGTTTTGCAAGGTATGAGTGTTGCTTGTCTATAATTAGACGCTATAGCTAGTTATTTATGTTCTGACTTTAGCTGGCATATAGAAAGGGATTGGAAAACTAATAATGTAATCATCTGTTGTAAAGCAATTAAGTTGTTTGTATTCTTGTAGTTGAAATTCATTGTTGAATATGTTAAACAAGCACCTAATTTCTTGAATTTTTAAAGAGAGCATCATGCATTGCGGAATAAAGATGTAGCATTCAATCACAAGATTTTTAACAAGGCCCTCAAAGTGGCACCGGTAATCCATTTCTTCACCTGAAGCTCTTTACTTATCAGATGTTGCTATTCATGGTTCCACAAAAATTCCCTTGTTGGGCTGGCGTTTGGAAGTTGGCTAAAGCTGTTTTATCTCTAAGAGGAAACTATCCTTTGTGTGTGTGTGTGTTTTTTTTTTTTTTTTTTTGACGTGAAAATGGGAGTGAGGGAGAACCTTCCCCCCAAGCCTGAAACTATGCTTTGTTAAAGAGAGCCAGAAACCATTCAGGAGGTGCTCAGCTAATTGGGCCTTAAGGATGTTTAGCTTTAAATAACTGTTTGCATGATTTAATTGGATAAGGCATCCTGGACCAGTTAGTTTAACTCTCCTGTTGCAAATCTCCAACTTCATGTGACTAATTGTTTGTTATGCTGCGTCCACTGGTGGGATTTATACCTCATGTGCTAATTTTCTTATGGTGTATTTTTACAGGCGGCCGCGGATGCCTGGGAGTGGTTCTCATCCAGATGTTCAATTTTTTCAAAGAGATCATGATTTTATATAGGCAAATGATGGAGCATCATGCCCTTTTTCAAATTTCCGCTCAACGTACCGAACAGTTACGGGTCGTTTGTAAATATAACCGACGTTTGATAGATGTTTTGTGACTTGATGATCATACAAGCTTCTGTTTTGGTTTGACTTTTTATGGGTGATTTATAGGTGAAATAGATGTCTGGGCGACCAGTCAAGGAACTAGAATCTGATGTACATTTGAGCTATGAATTTGGTTTTACTATTGTGCAAAATCTTTATTCCTTCTCATTTTCTTTCCCTTTTTCTTTTCTTTTCTTGCGGCACTGTGCTGTTTGAGATTATGTATTAGTCTGAACAAGCAGCGTAATCATAAATGTCTTGCTATATGGTGGTAGTTTATGTGTTCCGATGTACTTTTTTATTGTCATTGATCGGGCTTTGAAGCTTTGAATGCAGAATGGGGCAAACTATTATTTATTGGTTTGTAATGTTGGAATTAATGTGACATCTGTAGGACTGGCATGATATCCTTATGATATCCTTGTTTTGATGAAGGAATGGGAAATGTCAGCGTAATTGGGGATCCCGTCCTTGCAAATCGATGATAATTGTATGGTGGTGGTGTAAAAGCGCCATCGGAACCTGGTTCTCCATTTTTTTTTAAATATTAATATTAATATTATTTTTTCGTACACATTAATATTGCACTTTTATAAACTTTTGTTAAAGTTTGTTCATGTTGCCGTGCCTCGTATGGACTTTGCTGGTGGAGGTTCGAGCCTAGCGTTCGGTATCATTCACGTTTTATGACAAAATTATAAGGGCTCCTTTTCTTCCTTTTAATAAATTTCTCCTTCCTTTTAATCATGCGATTATTATCGCATCCACCTCTTATTGCAAAATAATTATCGATCCTCTTTCTTTATTTCTTTTTCAAATAAATTCTATTTTTTTAACTCGGCTATTATTGCTCCACTTCCTTTATTTTTTTAAAATTAAGTTTTCTTCTCTCTTAATATGGGATCGTTTGGTAACTCAATTATTATCACTTCTCTTTCCCTTGTTTTTCAAAAATAAATTCTTCCTTTCTTTTAATCTAGCACATGTAATAAGTTTTTTATTATTATTATTTGCTGGTTTCTCTTGGTAATCCACGTGTGTTTTACAGTAGATGGCAACGGGCAACAAGGGCCCTTTTATAATATCCCTTGATAATTTATACGTTTGAGGTAGGTAAAAATTTAAAGTTTTGGAAGGGTAGCCTCCTCACAATAACGGCAACTATGCAGTTCACAAGATGTGTGTGGGCTTTTTTTTTTTTTTTCCCCTTAAATTTCTCAATTCACAAGATGTTTTATAATTTCAGACAATAGAGATAGACCCCATGGCCATCAAATCTATTTATATAAGTTAATGTTATCGTTTAATTAATTATTATTTTATGATTATTATTATATGCTTATGTAAGGATTTTACGCTCATCTTTTTTTTTTTTTTCTTGAATGAAAAAAATTTTGTTCATACTTTTAATTATGATTTTTAATATATAAAGTAAATTGGTATTAAACATGTTATATAGGTTATATGGATTATATAAATTTTATACCAATTATATGGGTTACATAAGTTATATGAGTTATACTGGTCACATGGATTACGTAGGTTAAATGAGCTACACCGATCGTTATCATGTAACCCGTGTAATACATATGTCATGTTTGGAACTGATTAATAATGGGTCGAATTGGCTTATTTGTCATTATATTTTGAAATTGATCCGATTCATTTACAATAGATGGATACGATTTTCCATTCCTATCTAATTTATACCCTTGGGTAAATTTAGGTATTCAACTAGCAATATCAACTTGAGCAGTGGCATGGTGAATTAATAAAAAGAGAAAAACTCAACCATTGCAAATGAACATGGAATAAGCAGAGGCGCGCAACTTTCCATGCTACTAGGAACATACAATCACTTAAAAAAAAAAAAAAAAAAGGAGAAGAAGAAGAAGAAAAGAATGCTATGCATGATTAACAAAAATCTAACAGATTGTATACAGAAGAGAGACTTCTCCTGAGCAAGGCAAAGAGATAGATATTCTTATCACCAATCATGCTTTGAAGAGCTTCCTAGCAGGAAGCACTATATGCAATCATGAGGGATGTTTTAGAAATCAAAATCAGAAATTTCGAAAAAATGAGGCAAATCTTCATCAAGGAAGTCATACACTCCACTGTCCTGATCATAAGCATCATCGAATCCATCACTCTTGTGCATATGATCTCCCGTGCCGGCAAATAGATGAGTGTGCTCAAACCGATTGATGAAGATATCAAAAAATAGTCGCTCTGATCAATCCCCAAGTCATCACAGTAGTCACTGTCATTATCATCGCATTCACCATCGCCGCATCATAATGATCACCATGATCATCTTCAAAATCGTTGTCATCTCTATCATGTTTTTCCCTTTCTTCCTCTTCAAAAGAGCTGAACTCATCACCGCTTGCATTTGGAGTGAAATCTTCATCATCATAACGATCGTCATCATCACTATCAAAATATTTCAGGAAATCTTCAATAATCATCGAAGAAATAAGCGTCATCTAGTTCTTCCATGCTTGGAGATGAGAAAAAGAACTGAAAGAGAATGATAATGGAGAAAATTTTGAGGATTAGGAGACACCGCCTATGCCACGATCCTCTAATCTTCGGGATGGCATAATTGAATCCAAAGTGGTTTATATTTTGTTGAAATCTAAAAATTACGTATCCGAAGATCAGTGGAATAGTTGAATTTTAATCTTATCCAACTTCTTCATCTATACATATACTCTACAAAGATTTGCAATAAGAATAGTATTTTTTTTTTTTATGAAGCCAATATCATCTTCAATTTGAGCGTGGATTGAAGAGGTCCCATTGTTTAATCACCAATCATACGTGAACTGAGGAATGGTTGTTCATCGAGTGGGCTTCAATTGTACATGTCATGCACCTCTCCAATTTGGATTGATCAATATAATTCATGAACAAATGGTGCCTGACAATTGGGACTCTCTTAGTCAAGTATGAATTGAAGGAGTCAAAATTGTTTAAATGTTCGAGGCCCTTTTAATCCATTATAATGGTTGTTATTTTCTTTTCATGGTTTAAGGGTCAGATGGTTCAACCTAAACAAAGAGGAGCATGATAGAAAACTGACTCAACCGTAAAACAAATTTGAAACATAATTTTGGTTTGATTTCATTCAATTTGATCTTCTAGTTTATTCTTGATTTAAAAATTTCTAAAGCCAAAAAAAATTGATTTGATTTTGATTTTGATTTGAGTTTTTAAAATATTAATATAAATAAAACTATGTGTGTATATATGTTATATAGGATTTTATTTATACTACAGTTAAATTAAGATGCTATAAATACACATGAATAAGTGGGCTTTGTGAGAGTTATGTTTTTTTATTATAAATAACTAAATTGCTGTTTGATCACATAAAATTTGTTATGAAAATTAATCTCATGGTTATTTAAAGTATGCAGGTAAATTTTGTTTAATTCATCAAAACATTCAAATTTAGTTTTTCAATCTTAAGAAATGGATTAAAATATATTTGGTTCTAAAACTATTACTAAACCAATCCAAGCTAACCTAGACACACTCCTAAATTAGACTAATGATTTTCTTTGAATTCATTTAAAATGAACTCTTTTGAATGGTGATATTTTTAATAAATTGAATTTCAGTTATGCAGGAACTCTATTATAAATGAGTTTTGTTTTCTTTGTTGATTGGACTATTATGGGGTATCATGGATGGAAGTTAGTAAGTCCTTCAAAAATAAATATAATTTTATGGCAATAACAGCTTTATATATATATATTACTATTTTTTTTTTTGAATAAGATCTCAATTTGACCATCAGTTCCATTAAATATCTTAAAACCAGAATCCTTTTTTTTTTCCCAATGATATACTATCTGTTATGGATAATTCTTCTCATCACAATTATTGAACAATGTGTATTTAATATCGATCATATGATTACTAACAGCCTTCTGCATGATCAATCTAGATATGAATGAAAAAATAATATATGTATGTCCCATCTTGCACGTTAAAATGCAATGAAATTATAAAAGGTTATTTCGTTCCATATAGCCTAATATTTGTCTTAGCTTATGCAGAAAACACCCTAAAAGGAATTAGAAAGACACTCCAGTTGTATTAGAAGAGCTTAAATCTATGTCATCACAATAACAGAGAACCATAATTGTGTTTGTAGAGTCGGGATTGATCGGCTTGGAAAAAGCTAGACCATAACCAGCTTAAATTGCAAACCAATTCTTTCAATTGGCAAGATGGGATCAGGGTCGCATCTCTTACACCTGGCCCGCGCTGAACCACCAAGCCTATCAAGAGCTTGCCATGAAGTTAGCCAGGAAATATCTGAGCTCTTTATTATGTCGGATGAGCTCAAGCTCAAACCCATCTTTGATTTTTTTAAGATCCAGCCATTTCCTGCACCAAACCCTCAGCTATTCAACTTTCTGAGCCTAATCGTGCTGCTAAAGGATAAGCCTTACAGCTTTCGTTGGAGAAGTAAAATGTATACTAGATCGGTAACCCGTCTGAATTGCATTTTTCTAATTACTTAATAAAAATTTTTAGACTTTGGAAGCAAAAATTCATAGCTTTCTAAGATCCATGAACACCGATGTTGGATGAGATTGCCGCAAAATTTAAATCCTTTGTTCATCCCATAGAATTCAAAGTCCATCTCACACGCAGAATATAGTATGTACTACGGTACAATCAATTATACTAGGATTATCACCAACAAATATCAAATATAAAATTATTTGTGAAAAAAATAATTACCAAAGAAAGGATAAATTTAGAGAGAGAAAAGCCTTTTTTAAAAAAAAAAAATGGAAACCACGCACGCCTACATTAAAATGTTTTTTTATGAAGAATTTGGCCTACAAATCATGTCTCAAGATAACGATTTATAATTTACTAGTAAAAATTAAGCATTTTTTTCTTTTAGGATTCATAATAAAAATCAACTCATTTTAATTGAGGCACTCAGGGCATGTTTACATCGTTGATTGGATGGAATTGGATTAGATTCTCAATCCAATTCCATATGTGGGAGCATAAAAATTAGATTCACATGCCATGATCCCATCCTTTCATGAATTATCTCTTGGCTCAATAGGGTCTCTCATTATCTTTTCACTAATTATCTCTTGGCTCAATGGGGTCTTTCACTATCAGCACCCTCTATTTCAGAGCTTGAAAGATTTAATCAATTCAATTTTTACATTTTCAGCTACCCATATTTTCGAAGAAGGTAATCAATCAATTTTTTAACTAAATGGACAATGGTTCATCATTAGTTTAGATTCTAGAGCAGGTTTCTCCTCTCAATTATTTCAGTGGCTATGGCTTAGCCTTCTACTTTTTATCAAAAAGAAAGGACAGAGAATCATAACCTTCTCAGAAGCCTATGGGATTGAATTGCCAATTTAATTGTGACTCAATTCTAGCGGTGAACTAAATGCCTCCCTATGAAGCCACCAAATGCAATGCTTACCTTCGAGTAGTTGTTATTTACGACACTATCCTATAAACAAACAAAAATATCATAAAAGCTTTCCAAGGCAATCCATCAGAAAGGAATCGCCATCGGCTGATAAACCATTCATCATTCACCATGCTTTAGCATGAGCTTAATTGAGCAGCCCACAGCAGCCCTTGCAAAATAAGCAGCAGGTAAATACGGATCAAAATCAGCATATATGTTGCGCTCGTTAAGCGAAAAGCTATTCCATATTAAACAAAAACTAAATATTTAGAGAACAACAAAATGCGCCGTACTGAGAAAATATCAAGTGCAACTTTAAAATGTTATTAAGAGATGATATAAGTTCTCCTATTCAAACGTCACCAGAAAGCTAGATTTTTTTTTTTTATGATTATTATTCCATAAGTTTTAAAGGGAATTCATTAAAAAAAAAAGAAGTCTGCTCCTGAAACAAGACTCCTCGCATATATATATTTTTTTTTTTCAACACCTGACCCTGTCTCACGCCACCTCAAACAAATAAAAGGAAGTCAAATTTTGTTTGAAGTCCGTCTTCGACCCATCCGGCTAAACTTTATATGATCAAACTTCCACACAAACTCCTCTGCAGCTTGTTCTACTTCGTCTTCGGCCGGTTCTTCATCACTGACGTACTCATAATCAATGTTGAATTCCACCAGATAGGAAGGCGGCTTGCACCTACGGATGCACCGTTCGGCTTCCACCGACGAGCTATACCACGTCCCACAATGTGGGCACGTCCCTGGGCATCCCCTCAAGCGCGCACCATCCGATGCACTAGCCGGCTTCAGCTCGAGCAACTCCGGCGGATCATCGGTATCTTTGAGGAAACTACTCCAAAGTTTGATCGAAGCACCGCAATGGATGCATTCGACGTTGGTCGTTTTCGGCCATATCGCCGCTTCAAAGGACGTGCCGCACTGCCGGCAGAACAAACGACAGACATATTGGCTCGGACCGCTCCGTTCAGGTTCGGTGGCGTCGGCCGACGACAGGCTGACCAGAAGCCTATTGCATGCCTCAGTGATGAGCTTGAAGGCGCTGTCGGCAGCGGATGAGGGGTTTTTGTCAGGATGAACAAGGATGCAGAGCCTCCTGTACTGCTTCTTGACGGTCTCTTTCTCATCGGAAGGACCGATGCCGAGGATGGCATACCAGTCGGTGGAGTCTTTTGCGGCAGCGAGGTGAACGCAGAAGGCAGCAAGCATCTGAGGGAGGCCGGGGAGGTTCGGATCGAGGGATTTCGCCTCGAGAGCTGACGCGATGGCACCTTCAAAGTCCTTCTCTTTAAAGCTCTGCTCGGCTCTCTCTTTCGCCTGCAGGGCTTTCTCGTGGAACTCCATCGGATCCATGTTTGGTGTTTCCGGAACCGGCCGATTTGAGGCGATCAGCACACCATATACCATGAGTTCGGATCCTCTTCTCTTCCTGTTTGGAAGCGGGAGCGGAGGCGTTAGCGCGAAGCCGACTGGGTCTCGAAGTGACACGGCGTCTCGAGAGGAAGTGGACTCGGAAACCTTGACTTCAAACCCACCAACAAAAGATCGCATGCGAACGCGGGATATAAGTGGGGTATATAACGAATCTTAAAGATTGAGCCGTAAAATTTTGAGAACGTGGCGGCGAAGAATAACTAGTTGTTTCGGAAATAATGGCGTAGCGGGGAATCTACAGCTAAAAGCTGAACTGGCGAGGCTAATCATCACCGTTGATTTTCAGAATAGCGGTCTGATCCGCGGAACCTTCGGTTGGAAAGGCCAGAGAGACGTGTCCTTCGCTTAACCATTGTTTTCCCTTCCAAAGCCTCTTCTTTCCTAAAGCGAAAACCACGGTCATTCGGATTCTTACAATAAAGAAAGATCCCTGAAGGAGACGCAAATAAATAAATAAATATAACGAAAATAAATTAAGAATGAGAACTACCTTTGCTTGAGAATCAAACTCATGACCGCACATGTTTACGAGATAACTTTTGTTGCTGTTTTATTATCATCCTTTATTGTACCTGCAAAATATTTATATTATTACTCAAAAGAATATTCAATAAATTAATTAAAAATAATATTACATAGATTATAAATTTTGAATAATCAATTTAATAAAATAAATTATTTTTAAAAATAAAAATTTATTTATTATTATGAATATTTAAAATTTTTCTATTTATAACAATAAAAAGTATAAATAAGTTTCACATATTTTTACATCATTATTGCTATAAATTTTTATCAATGATTATTTAATACATTACTCGATGGAGTTCGGCTTGGAGCAATCACAGCAAATGTATTGTGATCCACTTCAAACAGCTTGCATCGATAACAATTATTTATACACAATATCAGTAAAAATAATAATTTTACTTTACTTAAAGAAATTGAGTTGATTGCATTCAAATATAATCAAATATAAAATTTAATTATTGTTTCTATCTTTAAGTTCATGTAGATTTTAAAGTCATTTCATTTTTTTTACTTTTTCATTTTTAAGGTTCATAAATTATATGGATCAAAAATAAAAAAATGATCATATTTAGATTTGATTATATTTAAATATAATTAAATTTATCTTTATAGATTAATTAACTTTAAACAATTATGTAACAAATTTTACTGTTCTGGCTAGCCAGAAAAGCCCATCTGATTAGCCTCTCAACATGGCATCCAATGTTTTCAAGTCCCACAGTGGTTTCCTAGCGTATTTGTCAGGACAAAGGAGAAACGGCTTCATTTGACAAGATGGACATCACAGCATCTATGGATATTGAATGCATGGCATGGATTAACATGAATGGCTTCATTACATGGATACACAAAGATGCTGATGCCGTCACCTCGACTGATAGCAAGCATTGAAACCGCCATGAACTTGGGCTGAATGCTGACATCACTACAGCTCTAAAACACCAGGGCCATGCTCATCAAATACAAGATAAATCTTACCGTCCTGCCGTCCCCTCACGGCAAACAAATTGCAAAAACTGCACCTAATAATCAAATCACTGGCATCCAAAGATTTGCAGTTCCTGCCACACTTGGGGCATACAACTTCATCCTTCGAACTGGATTTATTTGGATCCCATTGAGTCGAGGAAGACCATGCAGTTTCGGGTTCCGATTGAGCCGAGGAAGATTCTGTAGCTTTTGGATCCGATCGAGAAGAGGAAGACCCTGTGGCTTTAGGTTCCGATTGCTCCGAGGACGACCTTGAGCTTGATCCAGCACCTGAAGGCGAACTACGTTGGTCACCAGCACCAGAATTTGAGGACGAGCCAGTTGCACCTGTTGAGCCTTTCTCTGAGCTACTGGCGTTGCTAGCTATGGTTTCCCAAGCCTGGACGACAAGCTTAAACGCGCCCTCGGCGGCAGAGGAGCGATTCTTGTCAGGGTGAGTCAAGAGGCTAAGTTTCTTGTATTGTTTCTTGATAGTTTCGATGTCGTCGGAGGGGTCGACATCAAGGACGGCATGCCAATTGGGGTGGCCTCTGGCATCCTTGGCGGCAGCTGCGATGTGGATGTTGAAGGCGGCGAGCATTTGAGGAAGGTCAGGAAGGGAGGGGCAGAGCTTTTGGGCCTTAAGAACCATCCTCTTGGCACCTTCGATGTCATTTGATTTGAACCTCTCCTCGGCTAATCCCTTGGCCTTGTCGGCCTGTTCGTCGTTCATGTTGCCTGCTACTTGATGAAATGCAAGAGGTCAGTAGGGATTTAGGAAAGTAGATACAAAAAAAAAAAAAAAAACTAACGTTATATTCGCAGAACAATGGGAATGGGGAGTGGAGTACAAAGTCGAAGCTTAAATAAATAAATAAATAAAAAGAAGCATAATTCGCTTTTTGTACAGCGAGTGCCACGAAGAGATGGAATAAGTGCAACCTTTAGGTGCCCCCAACGCTTTAGGGCCGAAAGCGGAAGTAGACCTAACACGAAATCTAGTTGGACACCAATCCATTCAAACCACACACACAAAAAAAACAACTGATAGGATCATTTCTCTATTTTTAAATATATAAAGGCCCATTCTCAAACACTCGACAAATATGCATAAAATTTAAAAAGTTTACGATATTTAAAAGTTTAAGATTGATTCTAACCTAATCAAAAGCCAATGGTTTGAACTAATACTTTGAGCCAAAGTATAGATTAGGCTAAGTAAAGGTCTGACTCTAATCTAAAATATTTTTGGGCTCTAATTTTAAGCCCAAATCTGATCCAAATAAATTTGGATATGACTCATTACCCGATTCAAAATCAAGCTAACTTGATGGGCCTTCGACTAGCCCAAACCTGCTTCCAACCCTAATGTCTACTTTCTAAGGCTCTATTTGGATGGGCTATTAGGGCATCTTTAAATGATTGTTAGCCAACAATTATGTTATACCTCAATGAGAGAAGCTATTTAAGTTCTCACGGAATGAGAGGCAACATCTATATAATATTTCAAAAATAGTTACATATTGGATGGAAAAGAAAAAAGTTCGATGAGTTTATAATTCAAATTTATCAACTACCAATTAATTTAAACTCAAGTTTTTAAACCACGTGAATTTAGCCTACTACCAAGTTAATTAGGTTAACAGGTGAGTTTGAGTCATTATAAATGGTATCAAAGCCAACTTAGATATGCGGCAATTATAAATGATATCAAAGTTAGCTCTAATGTATGGAAATTGGTATGCAAAAAAAAATAGCTACTCATAGGATAGTGATGAAAAGTTCTGCCATAGCCTCTGTAGTATTAATAATCTTGCTCGAAGATAAAATAAAGGAGAAAAAATTATAATACTTAAAAATAATCTCATATCAGATTAAAAAAAATTTAAAGAGCTTATAATTTAAATTTTCTATTACCAATTAATTTGAATTTAAATTTTTAGATCATACAAATTTGATTTGCTAATAAGTTAGCTGGATCCGAACATGACCCAAGTCACAGATGCTGGTGGCCGCTAAAAATCATCTGCACGCCCTATTGAGCTTAACTGGGTTAGTCGGTCAAGGCTGACAGAGACATGCCACATAATAAATTAGACTGTTTATCACGAACACCATAGTATTGGCGTTCCCAGTGGCATGCACTTTGGTTGCATGTGTTGGTACTGGAGCTCATGGTCCAGTGAGGCTGATGGTCTGTCTCGCACTAATCCTCGTGTAACAAGGGCTGCATGTGGATGGGCTTAAGGTAAGCAAAGCTAGACCAAGACTTACCAAACTAGCTTTATGTTTAAAATTTAATTTTGTCAAGTTTTATTTTGGATTAAATTTCGCTAGGTACAAAGCCTAGACGTTACTTTTAACTGATTTGTGGATCTAATTAGAAATTCTCAAGTCCAGTCAGGTCATATTTAATTTAGTGAGATCCATACGCTAGTGAAGTATTGATTTAGGACCATTACTCTTTTAAGTTAGTTTCAAGTTTCATGAACTATTTGCATCTTTATATGGCCCATGATGGTGCTAAAATTCAGCAATGGAACCCTACATACTAATGGTAGTGATGATAGAAATAATGAATTGAAAACGAAGACAGTGAACCCAACAAGGAAAGGTCCTACATTTAAATTGAATCTCCTATAGGAACAAAAGAATAGAGCATGAGGAGTATTCCGAGTAAAACCCTCCAACATATAAGTTAGCGAAAAAAAGAGAAGATGATAAAGAACATGCCTTGTAACTATACTAATGGAGAAAAATGAGGAAGAATGGGATGCTCAAAGGCTTATTAGAAGTAGAAGAGAGAAGGAAGAAAAAAGGAGATCTCTCATCATCAAACAAGGCCTCTCTTTATAGACAGTCTCAAAATCAAAGGTTAAGAACATACATGTTATAATCACATGCCTGGCTATGATAGAGTTGACTATTGGATGAGACCGCCTTAGTTGCCATGGATTATGTCCCTCTACAAGTGGTTGATAGCCAGAAATGTATGCATCCGATCTTATCACATCTGGGCTGCCTACTACTCTTTTGGATGTGTACAATTAGTAACTTTGTTAAGCAATTTCTTTTAATGTTGTTCTATCGATATAGGTTTAGATGATGTGGGACGGATAGCCATATGTTGCTTGATTGGATGCTAGCTAGATACCAATAATTTGGCTCTATCATATATCCTCTTTTAAGGTCAAGGTGGTCTAGTCAAGTAAGGGAGTAGGCATAGCGAGCATAGATTTTCTCAGTGTGTTGGGCTTATCTTGGTCTAGGCGGAATACTTTACCATTGAGCTTTTAGACCTTCTTTGGTGGTCGAGAGCAGGGCCTATGCAAGCTCCCTCTCTTTCTTTTATGAGAGAAAGTTCTTCCGAGCTGTCAGCCCTTCTCATTTGATATTAGAAGGTTGATATTTTAACTGTTCAATTGGATCAAGAGGTCAACTACCAAGCTACTCGAATAGGTAGATGGGGCATCAATAGGATGCTTCCTCGATTTTCGGTCATGATGATCAAGCCTTATTGATTGTGGTGGCTGCATGTCACCTTGTCAAGCCTTTGTGCATATGCCATGGTTGCAAATCCAATTTAGGATTGATAGTTCGCGAGTGATGGCCTCTGGTTTCTTTAAAAACAAGTGCTTCGGCTTTGCTATTGCTTTTTTTTTTTTGTGCGCTTATATTTGTTGTCTTCCTTACCTTAGGCCTCTTTTTAGTTCCTTAGTTCTTTCTTTGCCCAAAACTTCACTGGTATCCCAGATGCTCCTTTCTTGGTTCTGTTTTTATGATAAATCTTTCTTGCTACTTCCTTGTAACCACAAATAAGGGCTCTTCAATCGCTTGAAGGCAACTTCTTTAGAAGAAGTCGCTTTCTTCCAATCTTTCAGTTGGATGCTTATTTACGTGGATGCATTTACCGTTGGACTTAAGCTCCCCATTCATCCTTCCATCTTAAAGGCAAGTTTGAGACTTATGGATTTCCTCTAAGTTGGCTCCAAATTCATAGCATCTGTTTATAGAGTACATTACTCTCCTTTGGTACCTGAGGTTCAACTCTTATTTACCCTTTGTCTTTAGGAAACTTTTTCTCCTAAAACACCATCCGAGCTGTTGGTGATACCATCTCAGCTATGGCTACAATTTTTTCATTACCCTTTCTTTCTCAATCTATGGCTACAAAGGAAGGTTCTTTGCTCTAAAGGTAGCATTGATATCTTTAGCTCTGTTTTTTCCAGGAATAGATCATCTTTGATTGAGTTGATGCAGGTCAAGGAACACTTCATTGAGCAAAAACATCAGAGGGGATTGAGTGAGGAGAAGCTACTTGAGCAAATCAAGGCACATTTTGGTTCTACGTCTTCATCGATCAAGAGGGTGCTCCACATAGTGAAACCATCTGTACATCCTGTGATGACTACCCCCACCTCTACAGCTTCTCTTACTCCACTACTTGGGAGTCTAGTTCCACCTCTTTAAGACCTTCTAGCTTTTTTGGGCTCGAGTCAATTTTCTCATCTTCGATCTGACCCATATCCCTCCCTTCTCCAATAGACTTAACTCTGACTCGAGCAACCTCACGCCTAACTTTTTATTTGGGCACTTTAGCCTTGATCCCAAGCACGATCCCATCGGATTTTTTTGTAGAGCCTTCCTAGCATGGTGGCTTGTGGCATTATTCAAGGGGTTGATTGAGAATTCTAATGTAAGGATTGGATGGTTGAGAACCAAACTCACATATGTTTATCAATTATAACCATCAAGAAAGTTTTAGTTTTTTTATTATCATCTTTTATTATACTTACAAAATATTTATACTATTATTAAAAATAATATTTGAATAGATTTATTTCAAATAATATTAAATAAATTATATTTTTTTGAATAATTAATTTTTTAGATAAAAATAAATTATTTTTAATTGATACAAATAAACACATCTATTTATTATTTTAGATTTTTTAAAAATTAATTATTTATAATAACAAAAAGTAACAATAAGTTTTACATATCTATGCATCATTATTATTGTTCATTTTTCATATTATTTTCATTTTTATATTATTTAAATTTTTATTGTTGATTAATATTTACTTGTTTTTCTATTTACAATGTTGTGGAGTGCATGGTGATTGACTTATGATTGAACCTATAATTATTAAAAGTAGATTAGACATCGAACTAGTTGAGGAACTGATTTAATAGTTCAATAATCTAACCAATAAATTAGCGATCGAACTTTATTAATAATTAAAATTAAAAAGTACAATCTATAATAATAAATAAAGATAATTTTCAGATAAAATTTAACTAATTTAGTAGCTTTAAAATTTAAATAAAAAATTTATTTAAACTATAATAGACTATAATATGTATAGTAGTATTTGAAATTAATTTTAAATTTTTTAAAAAAACCTAAACTTATTTAAATCAATTAGAGAAAGAGAGAGATGAGAAAGTGCGATAGCAATTGGAGAAGAGTGAAATAAAAATTTAGACTTAAAAGATAAAAAAAGTCTCTAAAAAATAAGACTGATGTTTAAATTATATTGATAAAAAAGTAATTTTAAAGGGTTTGAAAAAAAAAAAAAACTTAATTTTAATGGTTTACAATCCATCATCAGGTCAATAAAAAATCAATTGATATTTTTGGTTTTCATCAAGTCAATTGTACGATTAATGCAATTAAAGAATCAGACTGATTAGAAGTTTGATGAAATGCTCGGACTAGCTAATCCGGTAGCTACCGGCAAACCATTTAATCCATGATCCAATGACCAACATGTACATCTGTCGAGGGTCATGGGCTCCGGTCGTCAAGAGTGGACTATGGGCTTACTACCATTGTCTAATCCACCAGCCGAAAGCTAGGATATAATATGGATCACAAATAAGGTTGAGGGTGCATGCTCATTGATTGCTTGAAAAAGTCTTATGAAGTGCGCCTACATAATGTGCACCAATACACTCATGAACTTTTCCTCAAACAGCTAGCATAGGAAACAACTATTTATACATCAGTGAAAACAATAATTTTGTCACACTTTAATTGACTCTAAAAATTAGGCAATAAATTTCACTGATGCCGCTAGCCAAAGAGCCCAGCTGATTAGTGTCGCTTAGCTAAAGAGCCCAGCTGATTATTGTCGCTTTTAACTTGAGAGAGATCCAGTATTTGAGCCCTTGCATGGAAGCATTCGGTAATCCAAATAAAATTATTAACTGATTGAGTGATATAATCTTAGTGATTTAAGTTCACTACATTTGATATAATATATATTAATGATTAAAGATTCTCAGTAATTTAAGATCACTGTATTTAGTATACCATTAGAATTCTTAATCATTGATCGTGATTGAATCCTTGACCGTAAAACATCAAAATTATTTCTAATTAGTTAACCTTTCTTTAACTCAAAAAATAACAACCCTTAATATATTTTAGAAGAACCCTAATAATTTATTATTATAATATTTAGATTAAATTATAATATTATTTTTATAATATTATATTATGATATAATATTATGATTTTATATATATTATAATTTTATAATATAATAATAATTATATGAAGTAGACTTAACTACATTCGAATGTAGCCAAGTTTAAAATTTGATCATCTCCCCTATCTTTGGATACATATGGATTCCAAAGCCGCATCATCTTTTCCATCATTTTCATTTATCCTTTTCATCTTTAGGATTTGCGAATTATGTAGATTGAAGAATCGAAGAAGTAACTAGATATAACTTGATTACATTCGAATGTAACTAAATCTACCTCTAATTATATTATATTATCATATAATATTATAATATTATATTATATTATATTAATATAAAAATAATCAGTTATTTTTTTTGTATAAATGAAGAGAGTATTTTGGTCTCTAAACCTTAAGTCAAGATTATTAGAGTAATTTTGATTATCTAACTTCATAGATGGATATGAAATGTTGAATTGAATAGTAATTCCAGAATAGGAATGATCTAAGATAAACACTACATGAAATTACTATAGTTCAAACAAGTACAGAAATCCAATCACTTTTATTTGGATCTTTAATGATTCTGAATAAATCATCCTATACCAAATACCCTGTGGTGGTTTCCCTGTTGTATTTCTCAAGAGGAAGGAAAACAAAAAAACAAAAACGGGACCATAATTACTTTAACTGATGATTTGTTTTAACAAGAATTCTACAAATTAAGATGGAGAAACAACTTCATTTAACAAAATGGACATTGCAGCATCCAGGGATATTAAATGCATCGCGTGGATTAACGGGAATGGCTTCATTACATGGATACAGAAAGATGCTGATGCTCTCTTCAGTTGATAACAAACATTGATACCGCCATGAACATGGGTTGAATGCCGACATTACAGCAGCTCCAAAATACCAGGGCCATGCTCGTCAAATACAAGATAAATCTTACCGTCCTGCCGTCCCCTCACGGCAAACAAATTGCAAGAACTGCATCTAATAATCAAATGACTGGAATCCAAAGATTTGCAGTTCCTGCGACACTTGGGGCATACAACTTCAGCCTTCGAACTAGATTTATTTGGATCCCATTGAGTCGAGGAAGACCTTGCAGTTTCGGGTTCCGATTGATCCGAGAAAGATCCTGTACCTTTTGGTTCCCATCGAGAGGAGGGGGACCCTGCTGTTTTAGGTTCCGATTGGTCCGAGGACGAACTCGAGCTTGATCCAGCACCTGAAGTTGAACTATGCTGGTCACCAGCACCAGAATTTGAGGACGAGCCAGTTGCATCTGTCGAGCCTTTCTCTGAGTTACCGGCGTTGCTAGATATGGTTTCCCAAGCCTGGACGACAAGCTTAAACGCGCCCTCGGCGGCAGAGGAGCGGTTCTTGTCAGGGTGAGTCAAGAGGCTAAGTTTCTTGTACCGTTTCTTGATAGCTTCGATGTCGTCGGAGGGGTCGACATCAAGGACGGCATACCAGTTGGTGTGGCCTCTGGCATCCTTGGCGGCAGCTGCGATGTGGACGTTGAAGGCGGCGAGCATTTGAGGAAGGTCAGGGAGAGAGGGGCAGAGCTTTTGGGCCTCGAGAACCATTCTCTTGGCACCTTCGATGTCGTTCGACTCGAACCTCTCCTCGGCTAATCTCTTGGCCTTCTCGGCCTGTTCCTCGTTCATGTTGTCTAGTAGAAGATGGAATGCAAGAGGGCAGTGGGGATTTAGTAAAGAATGGAAATAGGTAGTGGAGTACAAAGCCATGAGCTTTAAAGAGCATGGCTCGCTTTCCGTACAGCGGGGGTAACGAAGAGATGGAATAAATGTAATCTTTAGACGCCCTCCACGTCCCGATGTCGGCACGACTTTCTTACCACCGTCTAGGTCCCAAACGCTAGCGGTCATTAAAGATCGTCTTCACGGTGATCGATTGAACTTAACCGGGCCTGTGGGACTTACTTTTTTTTTTTTTTTTTGATGTAAGATGTGGAGGACATTTTTTGATGTGGCCTGTGGGAAATGCTGCACCATAAATTAGACCATCCATCACAACACAAATACCGTAGTATTGGTACCCCAGTTGCATGCACTCTAATTGCACGCATGTATCGTTATTGGGGCTCATGATTCAGTGAGTGCTGATGGAACACAATCTTCGCATAATTAGGGCTGCATGTGAATGGGCTTAGATTAAGCAAAGCTGGACCAGGATTTGCCAAACTAGCTTTACCTCTAAAAATTTGATATTGTCAAGTTTTATTTTGGATTAAATTTCGCTAGGTACAAGGGCTAGACATGTTATTTTTTAACTGCTTTGCTGGTGTAGTTAGAAATTCTCAAGTCCGGTCAGATCATATTTAATTTTATGAGATTAGTACACAAGTGAAGTCTTGATTTACGGCCTTCCATCTTCAAGTTGGTTTCAAGTTTCATGAACTACCTGCAGCTTTACATGAACAGCATGGTGTGTGCAATAATTCGTTTGACTCTAGAACCACTTTCAAGATGGACTTGTCCTGAAATTCCATCTAGACAGTAAAATATTGAAAGAATGATAGAATCTTGCCTTACGATTTCATATTTATTCATGATTTTGTATTTCACAGAACAATTAACTTCTCTTGGCCTTTGTAAACCCTCACGCATTATTTTTTTTCTTTTCTATTACGATGCAGCGTGGGTGCACGACACGCGGCGCGCTGCATGCGCGCCAGTGCGCGCACCCACGCACGCGCATGGACGCGAGGGAGGGCTGAGCCATCCCCTCGCTGAAGAAAAGAAAAGAGGGAGGGGACTGCCAGTCCCCTCCGTCTCTTTCACCCCCTCCTTTACCCGCGTTGTCGTCGCCGCTGTCGCCCTCCGCTCGTCCCCGACGCCTCGCCGCCGGCAGGTAACCTCCCTCACCAGCGAGGAGAGTGGAGAGAGAGAGAGTGGTAGAGAAAGAGGGAGAGGGCCGCAGGAGGGCCCTCCCCTAACGCGGAAGCCAAACCGGCTCCCACGCTTGGTTCGGGCCCGGCGGCGTGCCTGCCGGGTCATCGGGCCCGATCTCCGGGCGACAGCCCCCACCAGCGTCGGAGCGGCGTCCGGTGGTATCCGGCCGGCCGGAGGAGGCCGATCGTGCCGCCGGCAAGTGAAAGGGGGGGAGGACCGCAGGATGGCCCTCCCCTTGCTATGGGTTCAGGCCCGACGGCATGCCCGCCGGCTCGCCGGGCCTGGGCTCCGGCCGGCAACCCCCACCGGCGCCGGGCAACGTTCGGCGGGGTCCGGCCGGCCGGGGGTGGCTAGCCGTGTCGGCCGGCGGGGAGAGAGAAGCGAGGGAGAGGGCCGAACGACCCTCCCCGTCGCGGGAGCCAAGCGGCTCCCGCGTTGGTCCGGCCCGGCGGCATGCCCGTCGGCTCGCCGGGCCCGGCTCCGGCGGCGGCCCCCACCGGTGCCATGGCGGCGTCCGATGAGGTCCGGCCGGCCGGCGGTGGCCGACGGTGCCGCCGGCACGGTGAGGAAGAGGAAGAAGAAGAAAAAAGAGAAGAAAAGAGAGGAGAGGGGCCGGCCACCGGCGGCGGCCCGACACGGGGAGCCGTCGGCCGATTCGGAGCGGTCGTCGGCGGCCAGCCGACCCCCGGGGAGGGCCGGCGATGGTCCTAGGCCGCAGGCCATCCTCAGCCACCCCTGGTTCACCTGAACCAGGGGTGAAACAGAGAAAGATAACGGGACTGGGCCGGGTTCGGTCCAGTCCAGTTAGCCTATTTGGACTAAATTTTTGGGCCCCAAATTGGGCCCAGTAGAATAAAAGAAAAATATGGTCGTGATCAGCATAGATCCTAATTTGTCGAGAAATTTTTATTTCCCCATTTGAGCTTCTATATTTGGAGATATTCAAGCCCCAAGTTGGGCCCAGGATTAGATTGGGTTAAGTGTAGGAGTCAGTTTGACATCCAAAAATTAAAATTTAAAAATCTGAAAAATTATGTTGTAGGTACCCAGAGGTCCATATAGCTGATTTACACTTTGGGATTAGCGTTGTGAGGTAAGTAAGCCAGTTATAATGATTTTTTAAATCATTATTAAATTATGCCATTATTGAAATAATGAAATTGATTTATAGTATTATTTGAAAAATGATATTGGTGGTACCACATTTATGCAAATGAATTATTTGACTTGATTATTGTTAATTTCTGTAAATTAAATTGATATTTTATATATGCAATTGATTATGGACATGATTATATGAAATTACCAAATTTGGTAAAATATTAAAAGTAAATTGATATATGTTTGCAGTTATGCAAATAAATGTTATTTGTGATTGTGTTATTATATGTCATCATGGTCCACATTATATGTTACATAACTTCGGGACCCACCTCCACAGGGGAAATATGTGGAGAACATACATCCTAGGGATGTGCTGTGATAGGATATGGCATTATATGCTAATTGGCTCCAGTACCCTTCCTCCACTGGGGGCGTACAGGGGGGTTACATCCTCGGGATGTTTATTACGTGGACGTGGGACATTAGTATAAAATGAGATTTACAGTGATTTGGAATTGAAATGGTATTTTGAAATATTATTTCATAATATTTGCTTCCAATTTATTTAAACATGAGATTTGCATAATTCTATAATATGATGAAATATTTTTAAATTTGGAAGCATGACATGTATTTGACTCGATAAAATTCTGATTTGGCTATATTATGTAATAGTAGGCTTACTTAATGAGTGTAAACTCATTAAATCTTACAATATTTTTTTCAGAGCCACAAAATTATCAGGGGCAACAACAGGGGTAATTGGGAGCTTCATGATGAAAATAGTTTATATTTTGTTATATGTAACCCATTTGGATTTATTTTGAAATTTTGGTTTGTTGCCCAGCATTACATAATTTGTATTATGGAGGATTAAATTTTGTATATTTCATAGTTGTTAACCCTCCTTGTTTGTAAATGATATTGTACTGGATGCCTTGCATGCCTGGCATGCGGCAGGCTATCACCTCTAGGCCACCACCAACTGGGTCCGAAGCGTGACAGCTTGTAGTGGTATTAGAGCAAGGTTTGACATTAGGGCCAAACACATGATTAACTCTGGGCCAAATATTGATATGACATAGGAGGGTAATAACTCTAGGAGAAAATTTCAAGTGACTTGTTTAAAAATGCTTGAGATTTGGAGGTTTATAATGATATTGATTGGAACCTAACCGTGGTAGGATTTCATAATGCATCGTCGCACCAGTAGTCAGCGACATGAGGGGGACTCTCAGGTTGGTGACCCTGACCAGCAGGGAGGCCAGGAAGCCTCAGCAGATGCGGGTTCCGTTGCCCTAGCTGGCAACGACCCATAGCAGTTACAGGCCGAGTTGCTCCGGGCCTTCTTGGGAGTGACTCAGGCAGTACAGGCCATGCAGCAGCAGATTCAACAGATACTGCCTGCTATATCTGGCTCTACCATTCCGCAGACTCGCCCACCCTCCTACTCCTCGGACCCGGCCCGGCCGGCTCGAACGATGCCGCTTAGCCCGCTCCATCTCAGCCCTGGCAGGGAGGGGGTCGTAACTTCTCAGAGTTTAAGAGCTTGGCCCCTCCTCCCTTCACTGGATCCACCAACCCACTTGATGCGGAGATGTGGATAAGAGAGATAGAGAAGGCCTTTACGGCCCTTGGCAGCCAGGAGAAGGAGCGGATTAGATTTGCCGCCTACCTCCTTCAGGGGGAAGCTTATGATTGGTGGCGGAGCAGCAATATAGAGGTCGGGCCATCTCTTGGGAATAGTTTAGGGAGGCTTTTTATCGCCAGTACTTTCTCAGGAGTGTGCAGAGACAGATGGAGTCTGAGTTCATGAGATTGGAGCAGAAGAACCTCTATGTGGCCCAGTATGAAGCTGAGTTTAGACGATTGGCCCGATTTGCTTCAGATTTTGTTATGACTGAGAGAGCCAAGATCACCAAATTCACCAAGGGACTGCACCCCAGACTGAGGTAGGCAGTCAATGCATTTGAGCTCCCCACTTACAGTGAAGTGGTGAGCAAGGCTCTGGTCATTGAGAGGGATATGATTGTCATTCAGCAGGTGAGGGAGCAGTAGATGAAAAAGAGAGGACCTCCTTTTGGCCAGTTTTCAGGGCAGGCTAAGAAGAAGAAGAGTTTCTTTCAAGCTCCCTCAGGGCAGAAGGATAAGGAGACCCGCTGTCCTCATTGCGGGAAGGCCCATCAGGACAAACAGTGCTGCAGGCTGACTGGTACCTGCTATATTTATAGGAAGATGGACCACAAGATGGCTACCTGTCCCCTTCGGAAGGACCAGCAGCCCCCTCTAGATCAGGGGAAGAGCCAGCAGCAGCCTAGGACCCAAGGAAGGGTCTTTACCCTCACTCAGCAGGACGCTGCTGCCTTTAACACTGTGGTGACAGGTATGTCTATTAAATTAATTTATTTCTTTAAAATTATTGCATTCATACCTGGTATAATGCATCGATTGTGATAGTAGATAGAAGAAAAATATATGTTACTGCATGACTTTAAGTTAAGTTAATTTTTATGACATGTATGTTTAAAGTAGGCAACACTTATGCTCAAACTTTAATTGATCCGGGTGCCAAACATTCATTTGTATCTGATAGTTATCTTGCCAAGAATGCATCATTGACACCCGTTCCTCTAGAGCAAGAGTTGCATATTATATTTTCAAATAGAGATGTCATGATGGTAGACTCAGTATGTAAATCATGCCTGATTGACATGGAAGATAGGAGGTTGAATGCTGATTTGATAGTCCTCCCACTGAAATTCTTTGATGTAATCCTGGGGATGGACTGGTTAGCCTCCTATCATGCTTCCATAGACTGTTTCAGGAAAAGGGTGATCTTTAAAATTCCTAATCTTCCTGAATTCAGTTTTAGTGAGAGTCAGGAACATCTGGCTTCGGTATTAGTGTTAGCTCTGCAAGCTGAAAAATACTTAAGAAAAGGTGGTCAGGGGTTTCTTGCTATGGTCAGAGACCTTTAGCAGGAAGAACACCAGTTGGAAGATATTTTAGTAGCTCGAGAGTTTCCTGATGTCTTCCCGGAGGAATTAACTGAATTACCCCCAGATCGGGAAGTCGAGTTCACTATTGATTTAGCCCCTGGTGTTGGACCTGTATCCAAAGCTCCTTACCGCATGGTCCCAGCTGAGCTAAAGGAGTTAAAATGTCATTTACAGGAGCTTTTGGATCGGAGATTTATTAGACCTAGTGTCTCTCCTTGGGTGCTCCAGTATTATTTGTCAAAAAGAAGGATGGCAGTCTTCGGCTCTGCATTGATTACCGAGAAATTAATAAGGTAACAGTGTCGAATAAGTACCCTTTACCGAGGATTGATGATCTATTTGATCAACTCCAGGAAGCCCGGGTATTCTCAAAGATTGATTTTCGATCAGGGTACCATCAGCTTAAGATTAAGGGTGAGGATGTTTCTAAGACTGCATTCAGAGCCAGGTACGGCCTTTATGAGTTCTTGGTGATGCCGTTTGGATTGACTAATGCCCCAACAGCATTCATGAACTTGATGCACAAAATCTTCAAACCATACCTGGATCAGTTTATAGTGGTCTTTATAAATGATATCTTGATATATTCTAAAAGTCATATGGAGCATGAAGACCACTTAAGGATTGTTCTGCAGATTCTTCGGGAGAAGAAACTTTATACCAAGCTATAGATGTGACTTCTGGATGAGCCAAATATCCTTCTTGGGTCATATTGTATCCAAAGACGGTATATCTGTGACCCTAAGAAGATTGAGGCTGTCGTTAACTGGTGTCGGCCTTCCAATGTATCAGAAGTCAGAAGCTTCTTGGGGCTGACTGGTTATTATCGCATATTTGTGGAAGGCTTCTCTCGCATTGTTTTGCCTCTGACTCGCTTAACTAAAAAGCGAGCAAAGTTTGTTTGGTCAGAGGAGTGTGAGGGAAGCTTCCAGAAGCTCAAGCAGCGCCTGGTGTCAACCCCTATCCTTACCCTTCCATCTACATTTGGAGGATATACTTTATACTTTATTCACTAACACCTCTCGAAAGGGATTGGGAGGTGTTCTGATGCAGAAAGGAAAGGTGATAGCCTATGCCTCCAGGCAGCTGAAGCCTTATGAGAAGAACTATCCTACTCATGACCTGGAGTTGGCCGTCGTGATCTTTGCACTGAAAATTTGGCGGCATTATCTATATGGGGAGACTTGTGATGTGTATACAGACCATCAAAGTCTGAAATATATTTTTATCCAGAAGGAGCTAAACTTGAGGCAGAGGAGGTGGCTGGAGCTACTAAAGGATTATGACCTGAACCTGCATTATCACCCAAGGAAAGCCAATGTGGTAGCTGATGCCTTAAGCAGAAAGTCCTCCTCAGAGCTAGCTTCCATAATTACTTCTCAGCCTCATATTCAGAGAGACCTTGAAAAGTTGGAGGTTGGTTTGCGAGTACAGCGGTCTGATGGGCTTCTTGCAACATTTGTACTGCAGTCAACCCTGATTGACAGGATTAAGTCTTCCCAGAAAGAAGACTTGAAACTGTAAAAGATAAAAGAAGCTGTGCAGTCAGGGGTTCAGAATGAATTCAGAATAAATAAGAATGGATCCCTGAGATTTAATGGTAGGCTCTGTGTGCCAAATGTGAAGGATCTAAGGGCTGAAATTTTGAGGGAGGCTCACTATTCTCCCTATACTGTTCACCCAAGAAGCACCTAAATGTACAGAGACCTACGAAAAAATTTCTGGTGGAAAGGGATGAAAAGAGAGATTGCTAAATATGTGGCCAAGTGCTTAGTGTGCCAACAAGTGAAGGCCAAACATCAAAGGCCTACGGGACCTCTTCAGTCTCTGATGATTCCTCAGTGGAAGTGGGAAAAGATCACTATGGATTTTGTGACAGGTTTGCCCAAAACTTTCAGAAGCAATGATGCGATCTGGGTTATTGTTGATAGATTGACAAAGTCAGCCCACTTCCTACCGTTCAGAGTTGGGGTCTCTAGTGAGAGATTGGCCACCATATACATTGAGCAGATAGTGAGACTTCATAGTGTCCCCGAGTCGATTGTGTCAGATCGGGATACCAGGTTTGTGTCCCAGTTTTGAAAGAGTCTTCATAGGGCTCTAGGGACCAAACTGAATTTCAGCACAGCTTTCCACCTCCAGATAGATGGACAGTCTGAGAGGACCATACAGATCTTAGAGGACATGTTACGAGCCTGTGTGATGGACTTGGATGGTGCTTGGGACAACCACCTACCATTGGTGGAGTTTGCTTACAATAACAGTTACCAAGCCAGCATCAAAATGGCTCCATTTAAAGCTCTGTATGGTAGAAAATGCAGATCTCCCTTGTATTGGAATGATGTAGGGGAAAGAAAATTGTTAGGCCCTGAGCTAATTTAGCAAACAGTAGAAAAAGTGTAGCTGATTAAGGAAAGACTCCGAGTAGCTCAGAGCCGACAGAAAAGTTATACTGATGTTAGAAGAAGGGAGCTGGAATTTCAGGTTGGGGACCATGTCTTCTTAAGGGTTTCACCAACCAAAGATGTGATGAGGTTTGGGCTTAAAGGAAAATTGAGTCCACGATATGTTGGGCCATTTGAGATCCTGAGCAGAGTGGGGGAAGTGGCTTATAACCTGGCATTACCTCCTGCACTCTCTGGGGTGCATAATGTATTCCATGTCTCTATGTTGAGGAAGTACATTTCTGACACCAGTCATGTGATAGAAGCGGAGCCCATTTTGCTAAAGAAGAATTTGATATATGAAGAGCATCCTATACGTATTGTGGACCATAAAGATCAAGTTCTGAGATAGCGTAGCATTCCCTATGTTAAGGTTCAGTGGAGTAATCACTCTAAACGGGAGGCTACGTGGGAACTTGAAGAGGAGGTGAAAAAGAAATATCCCCATCTATTTGTATCTGAATAGATAATTGTATATATGCACAAAAGTGTATTTACCGTTGTATTTTGATCAGAATGATAGATAAATACAGCTAGTAATTTCCATTTTAGGCCTTAAAAATTTTATTCGTGTTGTGCATTAATTTCGAGACCAAAATTTTTTTTATAAGGGGGGGAGGATGTAAACCCCCATGCATTGTTTTTTTTCTTTTTTATTGCGACACGGCATGGGTGCGCGAGAGCCAAACCGGCTCCCGCGCTTGGTTCGGGCCCGGCAGCGTGCCTGCCGGCTCGCTGGGCCCGATCTCCGGGCGGCAGCCCCCACCGGCGCCGGGGCGGCATCCGGTGGGGTCCGACCGGTCGGAGGAGGCCGGTCGTGCCGCCGGCAAGCGAAGAGGGGGGAGGGCCGCGGGATGGCCCTCCCCTTGCTGTGGGTTCAGGCCCGATGGAGTGCCCGCCGGCTCGGCGGGCCTAGGCTCCGGCCGGCGACCCCCGCCGGCACCGGGGCAGCGTCCGGCGGGGTCCGACCGGCTGGGGGTGAACGACCATGTCGCCGGTAGGGCAGAGAAGCGAGGGAGAAGGCCGAACGACCCTCCCCTGTCGCAGAAGCCAAGCCGGCTCTCGCGTTGGTCCAGGCCCGATGGCGTGCCCACCGGCTCGTCGAGCCCGGGCTTCGGTCGGCGGCCCCCACCGATGCTGGGGTGACATCCTGTGAGGTCCGACCGGCCAGCAGTGGCCGGCCGTGTCGCCGGCACAGTGAGGAAGAGGAAGAAGAAGAGGAGGTAGTAGAAGAAAAAAGAGAAGAAAAGAGAGGAGAGGGGGGTGGCCGTCGGCGGCGGCCGGCCTGGGGCCGTTCATCGACGGCCAGTCAACCCCCGAGGAGGGCCGGCGACGGCCCTAGGCCACCGGCCATCCTCAGCCACCCCTAGTTCACCTGAACCAGGGGTGAAACAGAGAAAGGTAACGGGACTGGGCCTGGTTCGGCCCAGTCCAGTTAACCTATTTGGACTAAATTTTTGGACCGCAAATTAAGCCCGATCCAATAAAAAAAAAATATGAGCGTGATCAGCATGAATCCTAGTTTGTCAGAAAATTTTTATTTCCCCATTTGGGCTTCTATATTTGGAGATATTCAACCCCCAAGTTGAGCCCAGGATTAGATTGGGTTAAGTGTAGGAGTCAGTTTGACATCCGAAAATTGAAATTTAAAAATCTGAAAAATTATGTTGTAGATACCCAGAGGTCCATACAGCTGATTTACACTTTGGGATTAGCGTTGTGAGGTAAGTAAGCCAGTTATAATAATTTTTTAAATCATTATTAAATTATACCATTATTGAAATAATGAAATTGATTTATAGTATTATTTGAAAAATGATATTGGTGATACCACATTTATGCAAATGAATTATTGACTTGATTATTGTTAATTTCTGTAAATTAAATTGGTATTTTATACATGCAATTGATTATGGACATGATTATATGAAATTACCAAATTTGGTAAAATATTAAAAGTAAATTGATATATGTTTACAGTTATGCAAATAAATGTTATTTGTGATTGTGTTATTATATGTCATCACGGTCCACATTATATGTTACATGACTCCAAGACCCACCTCTACAGGGGAAATATGTGGAGAACACACATCCTAGGGATGTGCTGTGACAGGATATGGCATTATATGCTAATTGACTCCGGCACCCTTCCTCCAAGGGGCGTACAGGGAGGTTACATCCTCGGAATATTTATTACGTGAACATAGGACATTAGTATAAAATGAGATTTACAGTGATTTGGAATTGAAATGGTATTTTGAAATATTATTTCATAATATTTGCTTCCAATTTATTTAAACATGATATTTGCATAATTCTTTAATATGATGAAATGTTTTTAAATTTGGAAGCATGACATGTATTTGATTCGGTAAAATTCTGATTTGGCTATATTATGTAATAGTAGGCTTACTTACTGAGTGTAAACTCATTAAATCTTACAATGTTTTTTTCAGAACCACAAAATTATCAGGATAACAACAAGGGTAATTGGGAGTTTCAAGATGAAAATAGTTTATATTTTGTTATATGTAACCCCATTTGAATTTATTTTGGAATTTTGGTTTGTTGCCCAACATTACATAATTTATATTATGGAGGATTAAATTTTGTATGTTTTATAGTTGTTAACCCTTCTTATTTATAAATGATACTGTACTGGATGCCTTGCATGCCTGACATGCGACGGGCTATCACTCCTGAGCCACCATCAACTGGGTCCGAGGCGTGACAGCCTTAAACCTTCTGCATCTAATACCAAATCTTCTAATTCTATTCTCTTCTTGATGCTGGTTGCACATTGAAGTGATCTGAATGGAAACCAGACCAGACCAGAATTCCATTGAAAATAATAGGATTAAGTGCTTATTATTAAATATTTCTAGCAAAGTGTTATCCATATCATTTATGTTCAGGACTCTCGAGAAAAATCTTCAATGGGGAACATAAATAGCTTTCCTTTACCTCCATCACATGTAATTCATGTGGAAAACAATGAGAGTAGTTGACTCATTGCTACCAATATGGATCTCGAAAATGTTAAAATCGTCATCTTGCCGTCCCCTCACAGCAAATACCTACACTTCATAATTAACTCACTGGAATTCAAAGACTTGCAGTCCCTGCTGCATCTGCTGCGCTTGGGGCATGCAGCCTTAGCTTTTGAACAAGTCTTAGAATCAGACTGGGCTAAGGAAGAAGGCCCTGAGTTTAAAATGAATAACGACCAAATCAAGCGGCTATTTTTTATGTATCGGCTTCAATGTTCCCTACCTTAAACTTTTAAGTCAGGACCTGTTCGTGTTCCTGTTGCTTCAGTTTTTTAATCTTCACAAATTACTGACAACATTTACACACAAATTCTGCTATGTCTTGCTTTTATTTTTATTTTTTATTTTTTGGAAAGCAATTTTCTACCAAAATTTTTTTAAAAAAATTACGAACAATTTTAAAAACAAAAGCAATTTCTTACTATATATGTTGTTCAGCTTAGGTGATTTTCCTTTATTGGGTTTTGAAGACGAAAATAGAAAATCAGAGTAACATAAGCGATAACAAATGGGACCTTAGCAATCGATGGTTTGTTTAGAAATTAAGAAAGATCTCAGCAATCAAGGCGATAATAAGGACAACCGGATGCAATTTATCGGGGTAGTAACATGGTCCATATGATTTGTACCATCAAACAAGAAAATTCTACGGGAATCATGAAAATAAAATATAGAGGTTTAGGAAATGATTAATTATTGACTAAGTCTGTCCGAGAGCAAATTCCTTTTATGGCCCATCCATTACTTTGCTTTCCTTCATGATAGACATGACTGACTTTAAGTAACTTAACGCCCAAGAAAATTTGAATACAAGATGATAAAAGTCTTTATCGGACCTTAGAATAAGTAATTTAAGGAGGGCCCTCTCCCCCAGGTACGTGCTTCACAAAATAATTTTATAAAAATTATAACGCTAATTATAACCAATAGCATTAGCGTTAGGTGGTTGACCTAGATGACTTTTTGTTTTGTATTATGCTGAAGTAGAAACTTGGGCAGGTGACACCAAAAATTTTAAAAAATTTACGAAAAATTTTAAAACCAGAAGGGTTTTACTAATATCGTTCAATCTAGTTCATTCTTCTTTTTAGGATTTGAAAATAAAAGGAGAAAACCAGAGCAAAATAAGCAATAGCAAAGAGAGCATAGTAATTGATTATTAATTTGGAGATTGATAAGGATCTCAGCAATCAAGGCGATAATAAGTACAGTTGGATGTAATCTATCGAGGTTGTACCATGGTCCATATGATTTGTACCATCAAACAAAATTCTATGGAAATCATGAAATTAAACTATAGAGGTTAAGGAAATGATTAATTATTGACTAAGATTGTCGTAGAGCAGATTTCTCTTACGGCCCATCTATCTCTTTGCTTTCCTCCGTAATAGACATGGCTAACTTTCAGTGGCTTAATGCCCAAGAAAATTTGAACACAAGATGATAAGAGTCTTTATCGGACCTTACAGATGAGACTTCAAAAGAAACCACGGCATACGTTGCCTCTCAGGTAAACATTAAAACAGACGAGAGAACCAGTAACCTTGACTCTTCTTCAAAAACGGCAGTGAAATATACAACCCAAAAGTCTTCCATATTAACAACTAGACTCCTGCGACCAAATGAAACGGACGAAAGAAAGCTGTTGCTGCTTGCTTCTAACTCTATTAATCGTTGCAACCACTGATCTATAGGACACTGGCAGTGTTGCACCGATTAATGAAGGCATCGATGCACTTTTCAACAGTGGCAATGTTGCACCGGCGAATGCGTACCTCCCCACTCCATTCTAAAAAGGCATCGTTGCAACGGTCGATGCAGATGTTGCCGCTCTTTTTGGCGTAAATATTATTGCATCGATGGATGCAGATGTCGCCGCTTCTTTCAATCTGGACGCCGTCGCACCTGTGAACTTTGATGTTGCCACTGCTGTCAACACGAAAGCCGTTGCACCGGTGGGCGTAGATTTCACCGCTGCCCTCGACGTCAATGTTGTTGCACCGGTGGACGGAGACACTACCGCCACCGTTGACGACGACGTTGTTGCAGCGGTGGACGGAGACATCGTTGCTGCACTCAACATGGATGTCGTTGCATCGGTGGACAGAGATTCTTCCGCCCCCCTCGACGTGGATGTTGTTGCACCGGTGCACGGAGACGCTGCCGCCGCCCTCGACGTGGATGTTGTTGCACCTATGGACGGAGACATCACCGCCGCCCTCGACGTGGATGTTGTTGCACCTGTGGATGGAAATTTTGCTGCCGCCCTCGACGCGGATGTTGTTTTTACGATCGATGCAGATGGTGCCGCCACCGGTGACCTTGAGGGCGCCACTTTTGTATTTGATGGTGTCTCCTTGGATGGTAATTGGCGAGGCGTCTTCTACGATCACGATGAATTTGCCATCGTTGAGATATGATGCCGTAGCATAGCAAAGCTTGCAGCTGATAGAGGAGCTTGAAGGATCGGGGATGGCACACGGACCTCCACATCTTGGGCATGGCAAGGTAGGTTGGAGAGGAGCCCGAACTGGACCTACATCAGCTAAAGGGGGATACAATATCCCGACCTTGAAAGCCATGCACTCCACAAGTACCTCCGGCTTGGGCAGCAGCGGCCGAATGAGAATTGTCTCTCTCTCAGGCCCGATTTAAAGGAGATTCCTGAGGTCGCACTTGCCCAGGTTGTGCCCTCGCACTATGGAAATCGATGGTGATGGTCAAATCCTGACTGCGAATATGATTACTTTCACCGCGTGGAAACCGCGTGATCATTATCTCCAACGATGACGTTTAAATAAATTCGCAAGTTAATATACGATCGTATATATATATATATATATATATATATATATGGATCATGACATACGAACACGTCCGATCGGATATGACAGCATTCACCGCGTGATGACAGGTGCATTGCCAAATTGGTCAGTACCTTCTTTCCTAAGGTTCTTCGGAAAAGGCATTTTCTTGCCCTGTCACTTTCCTGAAAATGATTTCAATAGCTTTTTTTTTCTTTTGAAGGCTGACATTTTCCTAAAACTGACGTGCATCACGAGTGCCTGGCCTATCATATTGTTTGGAAAGTTTTAAAAGTAAATTGAGAATGTCGACATTTTTCTAAGTTGATGTAACATCCTTATGAAATTTTAATTTTTAAATTTTTGTTATGGTGCGACCTTATGGATAAGAACGTAAATTGAACGCTACCGATTCAAACTCAACACGATCCGGCATGAGACAGGCCGTATCAAGCACGGCTGCTACGTAGCCATGTCGAGCACAGCATGTTCTACCTAGCAGGCTATGCCGAACCATTCCCCTAAGTCCGACGGATCATGCTGACACAAAGATCCATAACAACAAGCCAGCATGGCACGACCCGTGGCCCGTTACTTATAACGGCCTGTGACCCATCTAACGGGCCATGCCAGACTGACCCCCTACGGCTGCACGACCCATAATGATCCAGCATGGCACAGCGACCCACAATGGGCTACGAGTATGGGTTGTTGTGCTAGTACACGAGACACGAGCTAGCATATGGGTTGGTCCATTGGGCATGCCAAGCCTAGCATGTAGGCCCCCTTGGATCGACCTACATAACAACAACACACAGGCCCGCCTACCTAGGAAAGGGCAAAAATGTCCTTCCTCAACCGCCAAAAACTGCTAGCTAGGAAGAGCAATTTCATTCAATTCTCAAAATAACTTCCATAACAGTCAAAAACAATTAATTTTTAAGGTATTCTAGTCTTTTGGTTAAGAGGATCTATTTATCCTTTCTAACGGCTATAAACAACTAATTTTCAAAGTTATTTAGGTCATTTGGAAACCCTCCAACATCTATAAATAGGCTCTAACTTTTCTCTCTCACCTCACACCAAACCATAAGCTCTCTAAACGATTCTAAAGCTCTCCTAAGTTCTCATAAGCTATTCTCATCTTCCTACAAGTCTTTTAAATTCTTTTAAGTTGTCTTAATTTTTTCCTATTTTCTAATTAGCTATCATCTCTCTACTCTATACTTCTACTCTTATTTTCTATTTTCTACAATCGACAATGTCTGATGCTAGTAGCTCTCACCAACCCCATGACCAAGGGTTCGAGTTCGACGTCGACACGGACAAGTACTCATGAGAGAATAAACCGATTGAGCCCAATACAATGGAGATGTCGATTTGCCTCAAGAACCAATACGATGCTGAAGAGAGGATATAAGGTTAGAAGAATGATGAGGAAGAGTCTTCAAATGATAATGAGCAATAGAAGATTAAAGATAAAAAATGACGCAACTTGCCATGGTCCTAGAGGCCAAACAAGACAAAGGATTGTGATGGGTCATGGCAACAACAAGTCCCCAAAAAAAAGATAAATACATCTAATTTATTTTATTTAAAATTTTAAAATTAATTTTAAAATAATAATAAATAAACTTTGCTTTGCAGGTTGGGCCTAGCCTAGTAAGCTCGATAATTTAGAGTCTGGACTGCATCAGATAAAAGATGAAGACGAAGATTAGAAGATTAAAAACTTTCCTTCGAACAGCTAGAAGACAGAGAAAGAATTAAATAATACAACTGCGATAAGCTATTTGTCCATTCACAAAAAGGTATGCATACAATTCTTTTTAAAAGCAATATTAGAAACATTAGATGGGTCAACACATAGGCCAACACATAGTTCAGCATGTGACAAGCCATTTATCTACCCACAAAAAAAGTATGTATATAATTTTTAAAAAATGTAATATTGGAAACATTATATGGGCCCGCACATAGGCCAACATGTAGATCGGCATGCGAGACAACCCCATGGGCTGATACACATGCTGGCCCATGTGGCATGGGGCCTGCACAACTCGTATGCCAAGCACGACCCCGCCCAGCCCACCCTGGGCTGAGCCTATGGGCTATGCCGGGCCAATCTCCTGACATTGGCGGGCCGTGCCAGCACAGTACTGCAGCCATGGGCTAGTCACTATAACGGGTTGGGCCGTATCAGTTCAGTGTGTTTAACATCTCTACTTACGATGATGAAAGTAAAATAATGTATAAATAAAAGTAAAATAATATACAAACACAGCCAATGCACTCCATTAGCCCTTGAGAACCATAAATAATATCTTTGGACTTCAACTTATCTTGAGATTATTACAAGATATAGGCAGGTATATACTTCTGATCCCCAACTACTAATAATTCATTTTAATCCTCAAACCTTCAGTTGTTATAATTTAATCCCTCATATTTTGAGGATATGGGTATTACACCCCCTAACCAATACTTGGTCTGAATGATCGCAACACAGTCGCAAACCTTTAGAACGGATCTCTAAGAGTGTGAAGGGCTTGCTTATCTCATTATTCATGATATAATATCAAAGGAAAGACATATCTCATCCCCATAAAGTATAAAGTAGCCCGTACAACATACTATCCTCAAAGCGCCTGCTTATCCTCATCATTCATAATATAATGCCAAAGGAAAGATATATCTTATCTCCACAAAGTATAAAGTGATCTTTATGGCTTACTATCCTTAAAGCATACAAGAAACATAACTATCAATGTCATTATCCTCAACAACAGATATGAAACTATATAGTATCAAAATAAATCAAACTAGCTACCCTATATCTCACTCTCCATAAGTCCCAATGTCTAGCCTTGTATAATCATCATCCTCTGCAAAAGGGGTAAGGGTTATAAGCTAACAACCTAATAGAAATTCTTACCATAGAAGTATGGATATGCAGATAAGATAAAGATATTTAAATAATATTAGATAAAATATCTGATCGAAATAAATCATGCTATGAATAGCATGCTATAAAACCATGTGTTAAAATATAAACGAAATCTTTTGTCATGCTTTAGCTTTTCATTGCATTTGATTACACCACTTCAATGTTATATCAAAAATCACCACAATAGTAATATTAACGAATCAATCATACCAGTATACCAATACTCCCTACATTTGCTCCACGTACCGGTGAATTAGCTGTATCAGTATCAAAGTCACATTGTAGATGCATAGTGAACTCTACTTAACTAGTATTCCGTTTGTATAAATGTAACCTAACTACCGCCTCATACTTAAATTTGTTCTTACACTAGTGTCACATGTCACAAACTTAGTCAATTCAGACTAGTTTTACATCGAACTTAAAATAACCCTAGGATATGCCCTCGATGCCATATGTTTAAGCCAGACTCGACTCAAAATGGCTTGAACTAGTGCTATGTATCAACAGCATAATTGTGCCAGATGTCACAACCTAAGTCAAGCAATTACCCTATTGGTTCTACATCGGGCTTAAACCAACCATAAGTCCCGTCCCCGATACCACCTCATCACCTCTAGGTGATTAGTCTACATGTCATTCTCCCCCTACATCACAACTTTATTATAATATGCAAATCAACTTTTAAATCCACCATAAGATGAACATCATAAATCATGCTAACATAATATGCTATAAATATGCATGATCTCCACACAATACATATTATAGCTAGACTTAAATCATATACTTACATAATCAAATCATGTTGGTAAAATAATATTTGCAAAACCATGATGCATGCTATTAAAATATATATAAAAAATAAAACATATCATATAAGAGTACTCTACCAATATTCATAACTCAGATTGCTGCTCCAATCTCCTTTACAGTACTCTACCAATATCAATCAATCAGTCCAATGAATGATTATCTATAATTATTACCATAAATAATTAATTTAATCTACTAAAATCAATAATTAAAAATTTTACCTTAATATCCTCCTAGCCTACTTAACATTGAACCTAGGCTTAAATACCTTTAATTAAGGTTCAATCAATGTTTAATTATGCTAGTAACCCTCTAATCAACTCATCTAATCCATCTAATTAGCTTAACCAGCCTTAAACTTGTTTTATTAAATTAATTAAAGCTTAATTAAATCATTAGGTGCAATAATTAGAGTTTAATTATACTAATTAGGGTCCAATTAAATCAACCCAACATGAATTGGCTTGAACCTTGCTCAATTAACTCTTATTTAGTTTGTTGGTTTAACGTTTTGGGTCAATTGGGTGTCTGATTGATTGATTTGAGACTAAATTCTATTCTGGTTCATTACGTTGAACCCAATTTTGGGTTCTACTTCACCGTAATGAACTTGATTCAGGTTTTTGTTTGGGTTCATCGAACCAATCAGTTCCTGGTTATAACAGGATCTGGATTTAAAATTGCCCTTCTTACATTTTTTTTAAATTTATTTCTCTATTATATTTATATTATATTACCATAACATAGATAATATAATATCATATAATATAATATATTAAATTATATCATATATTATAGTATATAAACTTATATTATATTATATTATATTATATTATATAATGTTATATTAATTTTTATATAATTTTTATTATAAAGATATTATAGTTAAATTGGTATTTTTAATGTAAAATTATCTTTAATTAAATATAAATAAATATTTTTAAAACTTTTTATAAAATTTTTTATCAACCAAGCGTGATTTTTTTTTTTTTTTTCTGTAAAACATTGTTAAGGAAAATGAATATAAGAGAAAAAAAAAATCTAAAAAATACTAAACGAGCGCTGGGAGAAAGGAGGGGAGTACTCCACCATTAAAGTGAAAGATAAAAATATAAATAAATAAAATAAGCTGGAATACATAAGCGGCGCAGCCGCTAAGTCTGGGTAGAATTTTCTATTCGCGAGTCCGGGAGGAGATAAAACTAGCGAAACTGAAAGACCATAACACCCCTATCATCTGCCACAATCCTCACTTCCAAGAACACCACCCAAGAAACAAAAGGGCAAGATCGTCTTTCTACGCATCTTCCCCTCCTCCGGCGACCGCGAGAGATGCCAAGCGACTCCAGCTCTTGCTCCCACTGGTGGCACGCCCCCGTCTACCTCGCAGCCACCGTGGCCCTCGTCGTTGCCGCCCTCTCCTCTTCCTCTTTTTCCGACTCTGGCCGTCATCCACCTCCCGGCGATGCGACTCCGAACGCCACTGTCTGGCCCCGACCCGCCGCCGACCTCTCGCCGGACGCCGCCCTCGCTCTCCACCGCGCGGGTTTCCACCTCACGGCCGCGATCCTCCAGATTTCTCCGGACTCCCTCCTTCCCCCCGCCCAGCCCACTACCCTCTTCGCCGTTCCCGACGCCGCCATCGCCGACCTTTCCTTCCCCGCCGCGGAGCACCTCTTCCGCTACCACACCGTACCGGTCCGCCTCTCCCTCTCCGACCTCCTCAAGATGCCACGTGGCAGCTGCCTCCCCACCCTTCACGGCTCCAAGAACCTTGTGATCACCGCATCCGACGGCCTCGATCGCTCCATCAGCATCAACAGCGTCCCCATCTCTCACCCCGATGCCTTTCTCCACGGGCCCCACGCGATCCACGGCGCAAGCAGCGCGTTCCACCGATTCGACGGCCAAGATCCCGTTCCCGACGCGATCTGCGACGCAAGGACGGCCTTTGATGAGCCGGCGGTGGTCCCGTGGGGCAGAGTGGTGCTGGCACTGGGGGCGCGGGGATACGTGTCCTTCTCCGTGGGGCTTAGCGCGGTTATTAACGCGTTGGCCCGCGATTCGCTGGCGCTGGAGCACGTTACGGTGTTCGCGCCGCAGGACAGCGGATTCGATCACGTGACGTCGCCCGCGCTGCTACTGGAGCGTACGGTGAAACGCCACGTGGTAGTTGGACGGTTCACTTACGGAGAGCTGGCGGCCATGCACGTCGGGGAGGCGATGCGGACGCTGGCCAAGGGCGCGGAGCTTAGGATCACCGCAGGTGGGAGTACCGGCCCAGTGGCGATCGACGGGGTTGAGATCACCGAACCGGAGGTGTACACCACGGACGGGGTGGTGGTACACGGGATCTCCAGGGCTTTTGAACCAAAGCCGCTCTCGACCTAGTCAATCGATGACCGTCTGATTTTCGATTTTATTTTGTGCCATAGATGGTCTGTTCAGCGTCTTGTTGAAGAGCAACACGGATCAGATGGTAGTTACGTTGTAAACAGATGTATGTATGATTAAGTGAGTGCAATGTATGGCATGTGTGTGCTTAAAAGCTGAACCGGTCCGGATTGAGTTCAGACCAATTAATTGAATGTGATCGTTTGGGTTCATTGAATGACTTATGAGCGGTTATTAATGTGCAGTTACATGCAAATTGAGTTGGATTGAAAAATTACGTCATTTAAATTCTAGATTTGGTTTAAATCATGTATTTTTCAACCTCGCTCGATCCAATGTGATCTAATAATCCAAATTAGATGAACTTTCTTCTCTTCCACTCTAATTAGGCAGACTGTAGTAGCACTGTAATTGATAAAATAAATAATATATATATATATATATATATATATATATATATATATATATATTAAAATTATATTATTTAATTCTTATTATTAATTGTAATTTTTAAATCAGATTTATTATTTATTTCAATCAACTTGGTTATGTATAAAATGTATTTATATTTAGAATAAAATTTGATAATTACATCTTCTTCATCCTTAAATCTACATGAATTGCAAAGCTATCTTACCTTTTTTTTTTAACAGAAAAAAATGATCAGATATAAATTTAGTTACATTCGAACGTAACCCTATAAATATATATATATATCATTAGATTTTTTTATATAAAAAAATATATTTACTAAAAAAATGAAGAATGTGCATATGTTAGGAAGGTGAGAAAAAAGAATAAAAATTTTAATAATGTACTATTTGTTGCTTAGAGCCCAGTTCCTTGGTTAGTGTCAACACTTACAAATTAAAAGTACAATGATGACATTGGCCCATTTCAAAGACTTTTCTCCCACATCAAACCAATGCCGAATAATAAAAGATATATTAAAATATTTACTATAAAAAAATAAAAAAAAGGAAAAACTTTGATGTGATCGAATTATTCTTTTTATGTTTTAAATAGTTTTAATGTAGAAGAAAATAAGTATTAAAAATTATTTTTATTTCTTAATTCAACCAAAAGTACTAAAAGTTTATTATTCAATTTGCTAGTGAAATACCAAAGGCATCACATGAGAGAATATCTCTACAATAATTTCATGCTAATGAAATTAGCTTCTCATGTTTTGTATATTGATTAATGAAACAAAAATTTTACCCTTAAAAATTTAAAAAATATTATACATTTATTTAATTTTACATTGAGGAAGAATAAGGTGCTTTATTGCATAAATGTATCATGCTAATTTATTGTGCTTTGTGCTATTTGTTACGAGAAGATATATATAAGAGGTAATATATATATATATATCTGTGTGGTGGAGGAACAAAGAAGAGATAGATGAGAAGAAAACAACAATTGGGATGAGACATCTTAAAGTAATTGTCCCATTGAAAAACTATTGATATTAATATATTTATTTATACAAATATAATATAAATAATATTTAATGTAATTATATACATAATAGAATAGGAAATAAAATATAATAAATAGTATTTAATATAACTAGTGACATATCACGATAAGAAGCAGTCTTTTTAGCTTATATCCACATAGTTCTACCCCTCTCTCTCTCTCTCTCTCTCTATATATATATATATATATATGCCTGGTTTGATTTAAGGTCAAAAAAATAAAAAATAAGATAATTTTTTAAAATTTAAAAATATTTTATATAAAAATACTGTTTATAAACTAATTTTATATATTGATATATTATTCTTTAAAATATATAAAATATATAATTTTTAGAATCTTATGGGCATTGATTTGATTTAAAATTAAAAAATAAAATAATATAAAAAAAATTTAAATTTAGAAAAATTTTAGAGATAAATTCTATATATTGATCTATTATTTTATAAAATAATATGAAATATATAATTTTTATAATCCCATGAGTGCTGATTCGATTAATTATAAAAAAAGATAAAAGTTTTAAGATAAAATTTGTATATTGTTCTAGGTATGTACTCATATGATGCATGAACATTGGTATGGTTAATATGATAAATAAATATATTTATTTACATAATTTTTATTAATAAATTTAAATTTAAAATAATAACTAAATATGAGAAATAATATATATATAAGATTAAACTTTTTAAATTTCAAAAAAAATATTTGCTTGAGATAAAACTTTTGCATTATTCTAAAATTTTAAATAATTATTCATTGGTTGTTAGTAGATGGAGTATCAAAAAAAGATATACGAATTTGATGGGATGATAATTTTTATTTTTTAATATATTTAACGAATATAATTAGATGGTGGGTTTGAATGATATCGATGGAATGAAAGAATTTGTGCATAAGAAAATAGTAGCAATACATATGGCTACCATAAAAAATAAAAGAATTTTGTAATATTTCTTTTTTTTTACTTAGAGATTCAAAAAGCATATGAGTCGTTGGATTAATTGAGATGGAAAGAAGAAAGGTAATTAACCTTGATATATGGCTAAAACAAAATGAAAAAAAAAAAAAAAAAAACCGTGCAACATAGGAATGAAAGCGTTCAAAAGCATTAAATAAAGCTGACAACCGGCAACATAAGGATAAACCTTCTTAAATTTTTTAAAAATAATTAATTTAAAACGGTAGATTAAAAAATAGATAAAATATTTTTATGAAAATAGAATTTTTTTAAAAAAATAAACATAATCCAAAATAGAAAGGTAAAAAACTGAAAAGATAAATAAAAATGTAGATTTATATAGTTTTGTTAATTTTATATTATTAAATTTAAATTTAAATTATTATTTCTAAATTAAAAATAAAAAATAAGATAAATAAATTGTGTGTGTTAGATTATATTGTTTTTAAATTTAAAAACAAAATCAATTAATTTGAAATCGCTAATCAAAAAAATGAAAAAAAATAAAAAAGAATGTAGTTTAGGGGAATCAAACCCCAATCCATGGATAAGTACAACAATACCACTACAACCAGTGCAAATATAAGAAAAGTTTTGAAAGAAACATAATTTAAGAGGAACTTAGCTTTAATATACTATATTAGATTTATAGCAATTCATTTAATAAACTCTCATTAAAACTATTTTCACTTTTTTTTTCATCTTAACAAGTACATCTCCCCTCATATATTTTTAGTTAATTTTATTTAAATATTCATATTTAATTATTCTTTTTTCTAAAGTCTTATTTCTAATGCTCTCAAGTCTGAAGTACGTTGGTATATGTTTTAAAAATCATAGTTTGAACATTTAGAATGACCAAATATTTGGATGACATTAAAAGTTTTTTTTTAAAAAATAAAAATTCAAGTTTAAATTGATGGTTTTTATTTTATTTAAATTTTTTAATAATTCTATATTTAATTATTAATTATTAAATTTTATTTATAAAAAATAACTAGATGTTTGATTAAAATACAAATTCAACCAAATCCAACAACTCGAACCAAATATTTTGGATCAGGTTTAAGCTACATTAACCTCGACTGGATTCAAAATGACTCATTAGGTATAAAATCTTTTCTATACTCCTTACTCAACTTAATTTTACCAGCAAATGAATTGGGTTTGAGTTTCAAAATTATAATCTAAATATGAAATTTATTCAAATTAGAGTCAAGCATAACTCAATCTATCCCAACCTATTTGAAATTCTGATTGAACAAGGTTGGGTGGAGAGATCTCGATTTGGCGTTCCCTATGGTGGGCAGCCCATGGTTAGGAGATGTTGGGACATCTATTGTTTTAAGTGGGTGTAAATCAATCAAAGGTTTTACATAAACTAAAATTTAAAAGAATTTTAATACAAAGAAAAATGAATAAAAAAATGATGTTATATATATATATATATATATATATATATGAGATTTTCGTCTCACTCCTCTCTTCCACTAAAGATATTATTTCCTTCATCACTAATCTCCTCCACTAAAACATAAATGCTAGGGAGAAAATGATATTTATTTTTTGATTCTCTTTTCCCTCAACTTTTTTCTGAAATAAAACTTTCTTTAAAAATGTTTCTGAAAAAACGTTTTTCAGGAAAATATTGAACTAGCACTGAGGAATGGTCTATTCCATGAAATTCCATATTTTGATTATAGGTATAAATATTTTGATTACAGGGATAAATGGAGAAGTAGGTAAGCCCAACATTCTTCATCATTATTTGAATTTTATTGTAAGAACAGAATTAGCCTTCCATTTTATAAACTAGAGGCCCGATCTCGTTGGCATTAAAAGAGGAGGGGGTAAAAAAAAAAAAAAAATCTCTCCTCCACTCCTACTGCTTCCCTTGATTAATCCCACGGGATTAAGGGATTAATCGGTCAATGTAGCCCGTCTACAAATTAATACTTTTACTCCAACACCTGTAATGACAGATGCATACAAAATAGACCCGGAAAAAAAAAAAAAACAAAAGGCCAATGCTTGCACCAAAATGTGTGAATTGTGTCCCTGTCAGATGATAACAGCAACTATAAAAAAAAAAAAAAAGTTTTTGACATGTCCAATTTTCTCTTTTGCAATGGGGAAGTCAATAATAATAAGTTATTTCATCATATAACACGACAAATGAAACTAGATTAGTTTATAAGTGTGTGTATATAAATTTGATTCACATTACACGACCTATTTTTCCCTCTCATGGATATGTTCGGGTGCCTAAAAACTAGAAAGCAAGATGGAAAATAGTATAGTTACATTAGAATTGTTTAGAGGATTGAGATGAAAGCAGAAGGGCTTGGCCAACCCATACCTCGCCTAGAATGATATTCTTTTATAAAATATTCGCAAGGTACGCATATAATTCCCTTGAAGATGCCATATTGTTCAATAGGACATTGAAAAATATAGCATTATTGTTTAGCCGCACCCCAACAACACCTGTACCACTATAATTAGCTACATGGCTGATGATGGTTGCACTCCCTCGGCAGCATGGCATATTGGCATTCAACAGACAATGGCTACAGGGATCACAAATGAATGACAGGGCCCACCAAGCGGTCATCCAAACCATCGTCCATCACAAGGAAAAATCCAAGGAATTAAGCTAACACACATCACACCATTCATGTCAAAACTTCAACTTCATTGGATTAAAACACCATGCCACATATGCCACATGTGTGGCACAGGACGACAATGGACTACATATAGTTGAAGGGAAGACAGTCCAGGCATTCAGTTGCACTATCGCCATTTTTACATCATAAAATTCAGCTAGAGAGAGAAGGGCGGAGATAAGAAACAACATCCGAAGCTTCTCTTCTATGCTCATATCTGAGCATGGAATCCAAATTTTCTACCAAGAAGCCCTGCAAAACAATACCACAGTATGTCCAGTTAGTTAAGATGGACACACACACACAGGAGGTGCAGAACAGCACACACACACACAGGAGGTGCAGAACAGCTTGGTTATGGTGCATGGCTACTAGAACTGAAGTGAACGAGCCACAGGGAAAAAGGAAACAATAGAGGATCAAGGTGAAACAACCCAGAAAAAAGTTTCTAACATGACGCTCAAATAAAAACTAAAGAACAACGGTAAATATCTAGGAAATCAACTTCCATACCGATCGGCAGAAGATAAGCACCAGAAATGAAGCAATAGAACGTTGTCTGCTCCCAAAAGAAGAAGAAGAAGAAGAAAAACAACTCCTAAGTTGAAGTAAATAATTTCTTGTTATCAGAACAAGTAAACCGATGAAAAACAAAGATGAAAGATAGATTGTTGATAGACCTTTATAAGAAACGATTTTAGTTTTAAAAACATAGTACAACTAAAAACAAAAATTAATCTCAAAGGACAGGAAAAAAAAAAACACGATTTTCAAACAAAAAAAAAAATCGATAGATTTGCTCGCTATCAATAAATCTAAATTCAATGATAAGGAGGAAAATCCTCTATTAATAAAAAAGAAGAAAGAAAAAACGCACTAAAGATCCCAATTAGATGGATCTAATTTTAATTAAAATGTTCAATGAAGCAGAAATCCTAATTAAACACATAAATAATCATACAGAGACTAGAAATAAATGCAAGCAATCCGAGGAGGCAGAAAGACGAAGCGATGAATAGACTCAAAATGGAATTAAGACAGATTTGAAACTGAAAAGCCCCATCAAAATCGCATCGGTTACGGCCCTCACCTTCCCCGACGACCTGCCGCACAGCCGGCCGGCAGTCCGGTGGCTCCTCGAAGAGCGAGAGGGACAAGTGCTTGTGGGCGAGGAGGATGTCGAGGAGGATGACGCCGGACGACGGATCGGAGACAAGAACCCCCTTCACGGGGAGCCAGAGGAAAAGCTCCTCCTGGGAGAAGCCCTCCACTCCCCGAAGCGCGCCGTGGCTGAGGTTGCCGCGAATCACCCGGTCGAAGTGAGCGAGCGAGTCGTACACCGCATAGCAGGGCTGGTCGAGCCGGACCTCGAGGAGGCCGGAGTCCCAGTCGTAGACGAACGACTCGATCTCCTTGGGGAGGAGCCCGGCCGGGAGGCCGTGCTCCCGCAGGAGGTCATGGACGGAGTCACCGCCACTGGCGGCGGCGGCCGCTAGAGGCGGTGAGAGGCTCTGGACAACAATAAAGGCTAGAAACATTACAACAATGGAGAAAGGCGAGACCTTCGCCATGGATGATTCCATGGAGGAGAAGGAGGCGGAGAGAAGGGTCTAGGAAGGGGTTTAGAGCGAGACAGAGAGAGGAAGTCCCGGGAACCGTCCGTTTGGATTCTTAGCGGATTTGAGGGCGTGGCGGTGTAAAATTACTTCAATAGGTGGGACCGACTTATTTTTTGAATTGGAAAATAAAAAACGACAGCAACGACGTGGTTCAACTAATAGTAATTAAAACAATTCTTTTAAATTTTATTTAATTTAAGATTTATTATAGGGTTAGTTAGAAATTATACTTTACCTTTAAATACGAGACTCTTAAAGATATATCTCCATCTATCCATTGAAAAATATTTTCAAATATATCATTTATTTATTAATTTTTTGAGCTATTTATTGCTATTATGATTATCCCGTCGTATACATATCTCATATCTCAGCTCTCTTGACTCCTCTAAAACGTTTTCTCGATCACCCACATTTTAGGCTTCAACAAATATATGTACCAAAAACACCAATACATAAATTTTGAATGATATAATTATGATATAACAGTATTTTCAAATATAAAGTATTATATATATATATATATATATATATATATAAGTTTTAAAATTAGAATTTGTTAATGAGGGGCATTTTGGTCACTGCAAGAAACCATGGCCCGCTGTTTGAGGTCGGTGGAATTACGGGAGCCTTCTGATTTGGCGTCGTCGTTTGGATAGAATTTAGAAAGGAATCCCGTCAGGGGGAGTCCAGGGTGGCGGCTACAGCATGGCAACAAAAAGGCAAGCTTTTACCACCCGAACCTGCGAGATGCTCCAACCGGCCATGCGTTCAAGCCCGAGAATTATTATTTCTTTTTTTAATCATAGATTTTAATACGATAATAAATGATTGTGCACGAGCATGCCCATTGTGATGATAAATAGAAGCCTTATCGTATCAAATATTAATGTTCCATTAATATCGTTCCTTCTAGAGTTATCTTAATCGTTAAGGGAATAAATTAGATGTATATAATGGATTAATTTTCTAGTAACCTTGGAATGACCACTGATCATCACCCATTTACAAATATATTTCCCTCAATGCTGATTGAAATTTGAAAACCAAGAGTCCATCATGTAGGCCAACTTGATTGCACACCATTTTGATATTTACAGAAATATTCTAGCTTAACTCTTTATATTAAAGAGTGTGCCATTAAATATAAATTATAGTTTTTTTAAAAAATAAAGCACTTGAGACATTTTATCTTTATTTTGATGGAAAGAACTTCTATACCTAAAATCTAAGTTTTTACAATATTGATTTTTTAGTTAAAATATAGTCCTTATGTATCATACTAATTTATTTCTCCCTTTCTTGATGCATTCTTGATGCACATATATCATATTGTTTGTATATGCCTATAATTATACTAACTCAACAACTAGCAAGTATTATGCAAAATTTTTATACGAGGATATGGTACAATTAGGATTGAAATTTTATTCTCTTGGCAAGTTTTCATTACAAGCATCCCATCCATATGTATTAAAATAATAAGTTATATTATTTTATATAGAGTAAAGTCAACACAATTATTTGGACTTCATTCTCTCTCTAAAATTATAGCTCTCATCCGATTTTTTTTTTACAAATTGTTTTAGCGTTGTTAAATTATGTTTGCTAGTGATTTTGAAAGCACTAACCTCGTAGTTGCAAAAGAATCCTTTTATATATATTTATATTATATAAATAAAAAATAGTAAGCATGTCATACTTATTATAGTAGATGATACTTATCCTCACCTTTTAGTTCACTAATAGAACCTCTACTTAGATATAATGAAATAATGTAAATAAGAATACCAGAATAACATTACATAGTGTTCATTATGTGCACATGAAAATGACATCCAAACTATATAGTAAAAGGTGGTCAAAGCTATGCTAGCTCTATTGAGAAAATGAAAGTGGATTACAAACAAGTAAGAACTGCAAGAATGAAAATAAATAGGGAAGAAGAAAAAAGGAAGAAATGATGCACATCAAAGCAGTGATGATTGTAGTTTCGTGTTAAAAAAAAAACAAGGATGAAACGTTGCAGCAAATTTCACTGGTGTCCAAGGCTTCTAGGCGAGGAAGAGGGAAGCCACATGTTAAGGTGCAAGTGAATTCCTTGGTTCCTGTCTGGATGCATTCTATTACCCACATTTAGCTAGAGTTTATTCGGTGAGACTTCGGTCGAGTGCGAATTTGATAACATTCCCAATGGAATTCTATATTTCGGTAGGAATGGGCAAAAAGGAAAGGAACAACACGTGATCAATGGTTCCCCTCGTACGTCGAGCAAAGTAGACAACAAGATAGATAGTACCGATATTTTTTTATTTCATAGCACGCAACTTTTCATTTGCACTTAAAAAGCGCCACCCTCAAACTTCTTTGAAATGTTAACTATGCAACACGCATGATCTATCTATATTTAACTTTAATATATTGATTTCCTAAACCTCTGATTTGTCTCACCCACTTATCCGACCTAATATGCCTTTTATTGTTGATTAAACTAGCTGCAGTCGTATTTAAGTCCGAAATGATATTTCTTTCAGGAATAGTTTAAATAAGAATTGCACGGGGAATACAGACAACGAGACCTCGAGAAAGCCAGCACTGTCTTATTAGTTTAGCCTGGTTCAGAGCTCCAAGCAGTAAAGGGAGGCATTTTTTGGATGCCATTTCCGATGTGGGCGCACACGCTTCTTTTTGGCTCAAGCTTCCCTGAAGATTCGCCTTGGACATCAATGAATGAATCCTTAAGTTCTTTAGCCTCCTTCACGGGAGTTGCCTGCTAGAATTGTTTAAGTGAAAGATACGCCTTCTCCGTTCTCCTTGTCCTTCCCCTGGTGAGTCACCTATTGCAGGCCTAAGCCAAGATTAAGAAGACCTCATTCCTCCACGAGGACAGGGCTGACTTAAATATGAGTTTATGATCACCCAACTCTTGGGATATTTGATTGTATGGTCGAGAATTGATCGAATTAATAATCAAAGTATAGATGCTATACCTTTGGTCCACCAAGAATGCTGGCAGTCTGATGGGAAACCATTGTTTTTCCTTGGCACCAAATTCGAAAACCAATGGCTTGAATGATTACTTTGACCGGTCTTAAGATCTAATATGTCTCAAAGGTTTAGGACTGCTTAGATGTTTGCATCTTTCTGCCAAGTAATAAGCCATTCTATGTTTGATTCTACCAAAAAAAAAAAGTGCTTCACCTCACTTGGTGACATTCGAGAAAATTTTTGCTTGGATGAAATCAGATAGAGATCTTAAATGATGAAGATCTTATCGGTGATCCAAAATATTAAACATAATTTATTATGTCTAAAATTTTTATATACTAAAAATTATGTAATTTGAAAATCTCTATTTTGTGCATCAAATAATCAAAAGAACGGATTATACATCGATAATCCAAGCTATTGAAGTGATTTATAATCTATAAAATTTTTTCGTACTAAATTTTATATAATTTCAAGATTTCTAATTCATAGTTCAAACGTTTAAAAATTAGTCTAAGCTATATGAAATATTATATACTCTTTCAACCACTTATGTATAGGTTAGGAGGTTTCTAAATTAAATCATTTTTAAAATAAAAACACTTTAAAGATGGCAGATAGCGTCAAATAGCTCAAATTATTTATATAAGATTTTTACCATCCAAATTTATATATAACTGTATCTGAGTATATATATGCATATATAATATCTGGATTCTAATAGTAAATTTCTTAGAAATGCACTTTGACGATCAAGAAAAGTGGTGATATCAAAATATATAGATAGAGAATTCAATTTATTTCATCCAAAAAGAAAATAAAGAAGAAATTTTATATTTTCAAAAATATTACAAAAAGAACGCCTCATAATCTCGATTTAAATTGTAAACAAGAGATTAGAGCATGTTTTCTTCCCATCTTCTACCATAAGTTTTTTGAATTCCACTATTGGATAAGCTCTAGTACTCAAATACACCAGCAAAATAACAAGCATCTGCACAGTGATCACTTGAATGCCAGTTGAATCATATTCAATCAAGATATGTTTTGCCTTTGGGACATGGATATGTATTTGAAAGGCTGATATAGTGTCTGGATATTATAATTCATTAATTCCAAAAACTATTAGTATATGCAATCTTAGCTCCATAACATCACCAAAGAACATGGTTACAAAGTTTCAACAATGTCATTACATGCATGCTAGACCCTAGCACCTGGATTTGTCAAGAGAAAGAACATTTACTGGATGACTGCGATTCCATCAATCATCGTTGTTTGGATGCATTTGATAATATAAACTTAGTTTATGTATATCTTCTTTATCTTTCTTGGTCACCAACAAAAGAGTGAATATGGAGGGGTGTATCTACTAAAAGAGCAGAGAAACTGTGAAAGGATCCATCAACATGCAAGGATGTCCATTGCCATGCATGGCCACAGGAAGGCTTTTGCTTTATTATGTTAGAAACAAGTGTTGCAAAACATACAAAGGACAGTCATGAAATCCAAATATATGAAGACATTTAAATTAAATAAGTTCTTACTCTGTTACAACAACCATTACTAGAAGATAAGTTAAATATTTTTGTGATAGAAATTCTTATGGCCATTCTATAGAACATCCGTAACAGCAGCACTTATTTCTTTTAAGGCTGTGGTCCATAAGTTGTTTCATTCACAAAGTAATAGAGGCATGCAGAAATTGTTATTAGTCCTTGTAGAATCATAGTAATAAGTTATTTAGGCAATATTAGAAGCCATCCGTTTTGAACCAGCATAAAACTCTGCAATAAAAATCTACAATAAGTAGAAGTCCCTTAGAAGATTTCAACAATTAATACTCCATGTTGGCTATCTGGGTTATCCAAATGGGTCCAAGGTCTATCTTGTGGAAATATAATAAGTAATAGAAAAAGTAGGAGTCAAGAGATGAAGGAGGGGGAAAGTGTTGTTCACTACTGTGCCAATAGAAGACAACCAAACCATCCACACACTTCCTAAAATTCATTACTTATAACTCTAATAGATACCAGAATTTTCAATCAAACATTAGATGAACTTTCAAGAATCAAACTCAGTGCAAACATCAATCCAAGGATTAGATATGGCCCAAAATGCTAAAATTATTCACAGGTCACGTACTAGATTGTCCTGCACACAGTCATGTCCTTCCTTGCAAGGACTGCACTGTTATTTTCTCATTTTGCATGATCCACTAGTTTGTAAATTTTGATACTCAACTCTCATGGCACCATCTAAGTTTGAATCATCAAATAATTTCATATTGAACTCACTGAAACCAAAAATTTCCTTAGGACAGGTAAATGCAAAGCAATTGGGAGAACCATAAAATCTACAACCAGAAGATTTGTCCCCTTCTAACCCTTGCTTCTTTCCCTTCTCTTTCCTTCCTTCTCAAGTCTTTCCCTTTCTTGCCCTTGTATTGTTCCCTTATTCCTTCTTCTTCTTCTTCTTCTTCTTCTTCTTCTTCTTCTTTTGTTCAAGATATGATGCCTTTGTTTTCCTTACCCACCAATTTTTAGTTCACAACAATAACCCAAAGTCCAAAACTAAGGCCTAATCATGAAATTAGTAATTCTAGACTAGTAGCATGTTGATGTAGTCTGAAAGTTGGTCTTATAAGAAGAAAGAAATGGAATATAAACTACTTTTTGATACTTATATCTTATACTTGGAGTCCCCAATATCTCATTCACCTGGGTACATGGGAGTGGCTAATAATATGGCCACACAATCGCACAAAACCACATATAACACCCACCTGATACATGTCTCGGGTTAAGGGCGGCTGCCTCTACTCTATGAGCACAATTTCCACTGACCAGATGGGGCATATACCAAAGCATCCATAAAGTTGTGTATTTTCCTGAACACTTGTTTACAATATCCTTTTATTTTGTTTTATCACAATGACACAGTTAAATAAATTTAGTGTAAATTTTAGCTACCACAGATGGCAACTTTGTTAATTTGATGCTTACTATAACCTTTTATGCATCGATGGCTTTTTTTTTTCTCTTTAACTTATTTGAATCTGACCAACACACACAGATCAAATTTCATGCTCAGATAACAAGTCATCTAAAATATAGTTCCCATATATATAGTCATATTGCATATTTTCTCCAAGCCACTTTAAATGAATTTGCCATTACACTAGCCCAATGATTTTATCCCCCTTTTATGGGATGCCTCGCAACCTTGAATCTATAGTCTGTCTACACTTCACCATATAAAAGATTTTAACCAAAAAAATTAGAAAATAATACCTGCAGTATTATTAGTAGCTAAAATAATAGTTTCACCCCAAGTTTCAATTGTCAAAATAATAATTTGATCGACATGATTAACATATAATTCAGAAAATTCATCGAAATTTAAAACCATCACACTAGTAGTTCTTCTATTTTCTTCTCCATAAATTTTCGAAGACAATTATATTAAGAATTCTAGAAAAAGAATAATCTTTAAAAAAGAATAAACTCCAAAGAATGTTCATCACGGATAGAAAACTTCAAGAATCATGCTAATCACCATGATTACAAGAAAGACATTCGGGCATACAGTCATAGTTCATTAAAAAGGAAAAAAGACATTAGAATTCTCGAAAAATCTTTAGACAGAGGGCCCCATTCCAAAAAGATTCGATATTTTTAAATCATAAAGCCGTTTACCTTCCAAGAACAGTGGCGAGGGTGCTGAGGTAGGT